>WOVY01010252.1:0-242427 GCA_013436015.1 Rhipicephalus annulatus | reverse complement strand
TTCCCAAATTTTTTTTTTTATTTCGCACGTGTGTGTATACACAGACGCACATACAAACGCCTCACGCCTCCCCAGGAAAAAAAAAATTTCCTACTGAACGCTGTTAGGACCGGCGCCAGGTCTGACAATGGATCGGCGTTCCTTTTGATGTTCCTTTTGAGTCGCCAAACGGGTTGGCGGCCTGTGTCCGCCATGTATTGTTCCCACCTGGCCGGAGGGTGCGGCCGTCTGCCGCCGCGGCGCCGTGAGCAGTTCGGGAGACCACCGGTGCAGCTTCTTCTTTGGAAGATGACGGCGGCGGCGGCGGCCGGGAATCGTCCCGCTAATTGAACGAGTCGTTCGGCACCCTTTGAAGCTGTTTACGGCGGCCCTTTCGATGGATGCAGTCATCAACTCCAGACCCCTCGCCCAGCGACACACCTTGACGGGGGGGAGCCGCGTTCGTGCCACATGGCCCGTGCGGTGACCACGCTTCAGTTTTGAACGTTCGCGTGGACCGTGCGTGCTCGTCACCCTCGCGGGTAATGTGTGGTCCGTGATTGGACGGTACCATCTGTACGCGGTCCCCGATCTAGGGATCTGGGGAGGACAGACCCTTTATAATGAGCCCCCACGGCTCATTCGGTGTGCTTTTTCGAGTGGAGAACTCGCCATGTACGAAGAACGCCACTATATATCTAAACTTTCTTATTGACCTCTCTCTAATGTAAATAAACGTCTGTTCTCTGTTTTCCCATATAAGCATTGCTTCTCGCTATAAGGGACGAGTCCGATGGGAGCCAGCTACCAACGACGAGACCCACAGGACCCAGACCACAACAACTGGATGGCAGCGGTGGGATCGAGCTCATCGACCAGGAGGCAATGCTGAGACCTGCTGTCTGGAGGACCTAGAGTCGGACAAAACTGCTTCGTGGCATCTCTGACAAACACGGGAAGGAACGCGTCCGAATTCATGACTGCATAGGGGTGAGTGCACTGCTTTTCTTTGCTGAGATATCACCAGGCTTTGCGTAGGATTGTAAACAAAGCAGTGATTTGGTAACGGTTGACGGAAGTATTGATAGTACGTCAAAGTTGTTTAGTTAAAAGAGTTAGCAGCACCAAGGACCGCCATGAATTTGAAGGGATTAAAAAAGCCAGAGTTGTTAGAGTTGGCCCGAGAGCCTGGGCCAGGTTAATTGCCGAGACGAAAAGAAAGCAGGAGATCATTGACGCCATCGAGAAGATCGGGGCAGATGACGATGAGCTGAGCGAATGCTTGGAGGCTATTACGCAAAGGAAAGAGGAGCAGAGGCTCCGTGAGGAAAAAGAGGAGCAGAGGCTCCGGGAGGAAAAAGAGGAACAGAGACGTCGTGAGGAGAAAGAGGAAAGAGAACGTATCGATCGTATGAAATGAAACGCCTAGAAATTGAACTAGCAAAGGCTCAATCAATGAACGGAGCTAGCGCAGTGGCACGAGAAAGAGAGCGCCGAATGACAGATTTGATGCCATCCTACGCGGGTAGGAGGGGACATGGGTCTTTTTCTGGTGCACTTTGAGCGCACGTGCGAGAGGGAAAATTTTGCTAAAACACGTGGCCCCAGCGCTTGCTTACGCTGCTGCCGTGTGTGAAGTAGCTGACATTATAGCCCGTATGGGTAAAGAAGACGCAGACGACTATGACAGAGTCAAAGCGAGTCTGCCTCAAAAAGTACAGACTGTCAGCGGAGGCGTTCAGGCGAAAATTTCGTGAGATCGAGAAAGCCAAAGACGAGTCATACCCAGAGTTTGCGTACACCCTTAAAGGTAAATCTGGAGGAATGGCTTAGAGAGGAGGGTGCGCTTGGCGACGCGGAAAAGACTCTGCAGTGTTTTGCGTTGGAACAATTCTTTCGGCGTCTACCTGAAAACATTAGGTACTGGGTTCAGGATAGACAAGGAGTAGATTACTATCACGAGAGCGGCAGAGCTCGCAGAGGAGTACGTAAATCG
This sequence comes from Rhipicephalus annulatus, assembly GCA_013436015.1. Taxonomy (NCBI): domain Eukaryota; kingdom Metazoa; phylum Arthropoda; class Arachnida; order Ixodida; family Ixodidae; genus Rhipicephalus; species Rhipicephalus annulatus. The sequence goes on along the minus strand of WOVY01010252.1, from coordinate 240,452 downwards.
CCGTGCCCTCGAAGGCAAGGATGTCCCTAGGAGGGGAGATTAGTAAATATCGGGCCGACAAGCCTCCGCGATGGACAAAGTCGGGTCGGTATATGCCGAAGGAGGGTTTAGACTCCAAAGGAAGCGGTGATGAGAAAAACAAGAGAAAGGAAGAAGCACCCGAGAAAAGGGCCGGAAGGGCAACAGAAAAAGGCGTTCGAGGCCAAGAAGCCGATAGTTTGCTATAACTGCCAAACAGACGGGGCATATTTCTTTGGGTTGTAAGAACCCGAAAGTTGTGTTAATGTCACTCTGTAGTAATGACGAAAACATGAAATTGCTAGAACCATACATCCGAGACCTAGTCGTGAACGGCCAACCGTGCCGCGTGCTCCGCGATTCGGCCGCCCACTATGGATGTAGTGCACCCGTCCTATGTCGAGGAGAGTCAGTTTACAGGAGAATGCGCGTGGATAAGACAAGCAGTAGAGACAAACAGTGCATGTCTCCCAGTAGCAAGAGTCCGCATCGAAGGCCCTTTCGGTGTTCTAGACACTGAAGCTGCCGTTTCGGCACATCTCCCAGTGCAATACCCGTATTTGTTCTCAAATAAATCAGAGTACTTGCTGCGACAAAAAGGAATTGGGTTCAGTGAGGGTATCGTACAGGCCTTAACTCGATCCAAAGCAAGGGAGCTCGCCGCTCAGACAGTTTGTAAAGATCCGGTGGCAGACGAAACAGCTTCAGCGGCAGAGCCTTCTTTACCTGGCACGAAACTGGACCGCCCTATAATGGAGCCTCAAAACACAATATCTAAAGAAAGATGTAAGAAACCGGATGAATCCGAGGCATCTCGAGAAGTAGAATGCACTATAAAGCTGTTAAATGTAAGTCCTACAGAACTGATAGTGGAACAGGAAAATGACTCCACTCTCCGTAACTTAACGCCAGACGCGAAGGAAGGGGTGGCTAAGCAAAACATTCAGTTCACCAAGAAGGGGGGCGTCTTGTACAGAAAGTACACGAGTCGAAAAGGAGTTCGGTTTAATCAGCTAGTCGTACCGTATCCTTTCCGCAAGGAGCTGCTGCACCTGGTCCACGGAGGTTTGTGGTCAGGGCATCTCGCATCAAAAAAACAAAAGAATGTTTGTTACGGGAGTTTTACTGGCCCGGCTGCTTTCGGGAGGTGGAGGCATTTGTAAGAAGCTGCGACACGTGCCACGCGTTGGCAAGCCAGGGGATAAGGCTAAAGCACCTATGAAGCTGGTCCCCATTATCACAGAACCGTTTCGCAGGCTAGTTATAGACACAGTGGGTCCACTTCCTGTAACGCAGTCCGGGTACCGGCACATACTCACAGTGCTCTGCCCGGCCACGAAATTCCCGGAAGCAGTACCGTTAAGGAGCTCAGCTCGGAGGAGGTAGTTAAAGCGCTTTTATCTATCTTTGCACGTGTAGGCTTCCCCGCAGAAATTCAGTCCGACCAGGGATCTGTTTTTACAAGTGCACTAACCTCGACATTTCTAGAAAAGTGTGGCGTTAAAATCATCCACAGTTCAGTGTACCACCCTCAGTCAAATGCTGTAGAAAAGGTACATTCAGTCATGAAACGGCTGCTACGCGCCCTTTGTTATGAGCAAAAAGAGGATTGGGAGGCTTGCTTGCCCGCAGCTATGTTCGCGCTTCGGATCGCTCCTCACGAATCAACAGGGTTTTCGCCTGCGGAGCTTGTTTACGGACGTGCTCTTCGCTCCCCACTTCGCATTGTTCGAGAATCTTGGGAGGGCCGGGCGGACGACCCTTCGGTAGTAGCATACGTGCTTGAGCTGTTAGACCGACTTCACGCAGCTCAAGAACTAGCGGAGCAGGAAATGCGCAGAGCTCAAAACAACGCTAAGCGCTATTATGACAAGACAGCCCGGACGCGAAGCTTTCGAGTAGGGGAAAAAGTGATGATACTGAAACCCTCACTGAAGAATAAACTTCAGGTCCAGTGGGAGGGACCTGTTGAGGTAGTTCAGAAATTGTCAGACACAAATTACTTGGTTACTGGACTGGGAAGGCGTAAAACGCAACAGGTGTACCACACTAATCTGCTCAAACCGTACCAGCAGAGGCATGCCGTTGTAAACATGTCGCTCAATCAACCGGAAGAAATGCCTATTGATTTCCCGGAGTTAACAACAGAAAACAAAGACATTGGCGAGACTATTAGTAACCTGGTAGAGCAGGCGGAGTTGGAGCCAGATCAGAAAGCGGAACTGAAGGAACTATTGTTTGACTTTAAAGAAACATTTTCAGACACACCCTGGCAGAACCAAAGCCCTAGTTCATGATATTGAGCTGACATCTTCGGAACCAATTCGTTCTAAAGCTTACCCGCGTTTCCCCGAGGCAAACGGGAAATAATGGCCGCGGAGATAAACCGAATGCTCGAGCTAGGAGTGATCGAGCCAGGAGAGAGTGATTACACCTCGCCTCTAATCTTGGTTGGGTCCCAGGGAAAGAGCCGCGACCGTGTATTGACTATCGGAGGCTCAACTCGATTACAAAGGACCAAACTTATCCAATTTCCGCATATTGAGGAAAGGCTTGAGCAAGTCAGAGCAGTGCCAATTTCATCTCGACTTTGGATTAGTCAGGGGATACTGGCAGGTGCCTCTCACTGAAAGGGCTAGTAGGCTTGCGGCGTTTATTCCCCCGATGGGAACATTTCGGCCGAAGGGTCCTTAGTTTTGGATTAAAGAATGCCCCTTATTGCTTTTCTGGCTCTAATGGACAAAGTGTTACAGGGTATGGAGGACTTTGCCCTCCCGTACCTAGATGATATTGCTATTTTTTCTTCTTCCTGGATAGACCACATGAAACACTTGCGAGCTGTGCTATGTCGTCTGCGTGAGGCCGGCTTAACAGTGAAGGTTGCGAAATGCCAATTGGGGCGCGCCTGAGGTAGCTATCTAGGGCATGTAATAGGCCAAGGCTACCGCCGGCCGTCAGAAGTAAAGCTGGCCGCAATAGACAACTTTCCCCAACCACGAACCAAGAAAGACATTCGGTCGTTTCTTGGATTGGCCGGTTATTATCAAAGGTATATCCCGCGTTACTCTGACATTGCAAGTTCCTTGACAGACGCTCTTAGAAAGACTGAACCCCAGACCGTAAAATGGGATGGGGCCAAGGAACATGCATTTTCTACGCTAAGAAAGCACTAAAAAGTCAGCCAGTGTTGAGCGCGCCCTGACTACTCTAAGCCGTTCATTCTTCAGTGTGACGCCAGCGACCGGGGTATGGGTGTCGTGCTTTGTCAGAGGGGAGAGAACGACCAGGAACACCCTGTACTGTATGCCAGTAGAAAGCTTTCTGTTCGTGAGGAAGCATACAGTGCCTCAGAAAAGGAATGTGCCTGCGTTGTTTGGGCTGTGCAGAAGCTAGCTTGCTACATCGCCGGTTCTAGGTTCACATAGAGACTGACCACTGTCCCCTCACATGGCTACAGTCCATGTCATCGAAAAACGGCCGTCTTTTGCGCTGGAGCTTAGCTCTTCAACAATACACCTTTGATATCCATTACAAGAAGGGTAAACTCAACAGCAACGCAGATGGTCGAGTCGTTGTCCCTAGTACCCCGAGGGCTTCAAAACGATTTTCTGCTTTCTATCCTCGATTTGAGGCCCACTAGTTTTCTGTATTATCCAAACATGTGTCAAGTGTTTTGTTTAATGTCTTCAAAGTGGCTGATGTGGTGTTGCGACTCGGCGGGGGCCACAGGAATAAAGTTGAGGTAGAAGGAAATGACTTCCACAGGTGAATCTAAGTCTGGTGATTCTGAGTAGGGAATTGCCGTGTGCTTGCTCGTGTGTGGGTGTGCTTTCGGCGCAGTTTCCGCAGTTCCTCATTTGTGGTGGGCGGAAGATATGGTGGAGAGGGGTCACCTCATCCCTGCGAGCAACGCCCTCTTGGTCAATGATCATCGGATCCAGTGTTCGGGACAAAATAATAGAGGAAGAGCCGACAAGCTGCAATACAGATCCCGCTGCACAGTACCTGCTGGCCACTGCACCTCGGGATCTTCTTTCCCCGGCGGAGAGGCTGTTAGGACCGGCGCCAGGTCTGACAATGGATCGGCGTTCCTTTTGATGTTCCTTTTGAGTCGCCAAACGGGTTGGCGGCCTGTGTCCGCCATGTATTGTTCCCACCTGGCCGGAGGGTGCGGCGTCCTGCCGCCGCGGCGCCGTGAGCAGTTCGGGAGACCACCGGTGCAGCTTCTTCTTTGGAAGATGACGGCGGCGGCGGCGGCCGGGAATCGTCCCGCTAATTGAACGAGTCGTTCGGCACCCTTTGAAGCTTGTTTACGGCGGCCCTTTCGATGGATGCAGTCATCAACTCCAGACCCCTCGCCCAGCGACACACCTTGACGGGGGGGAGCCGCGTTCGTGCCACATGGCCGTGCGGTGACCACGCTTCAGTTTTGAACGTTCGCGTGGACCGTGCGTGCTCGTCACCCTCGCGGGTAATGTGTGGTCCGTGATTGGACGGTACCATCTGTACGCGGTCCCCGATCTAGGATCTGGGGAGGACAGACCCTTTATAATGAGCCCCCACGGCTCATTCGGTGTGCTTTTTTCGAGTGGAGAACTCGCCATGTACGAAGAACGCCACTATATATCTAAACTTTCTTATTGACCTCTCTCTAATGTAAATAAACGTCTGTTCTCTGTTTTCCCATATAAGCATTGCTTCTCGCTATAAGGGACGAGTCCGATGGGAGCCAGCTACCAACGACGAGACCCACAGGACCCAGACCACAACAACGCCCTGGCGGAGATAGTTGTGTGAGCCGGGCGTCAGTACGGCTGTGAAATTTTGAGTTTGCTTTTTTTAATGGAATATGACTGAGAGTTGTTGATTTTGAAGAGTTTTACACGTGCATTGTGATAGTACGCAGTCGCATTTGTGTGTGTGTGTGTGTGTGTGTGTGTGTGTGTGTGGCCCGTTGAGTCACGTATATAGGTAATACGCTCGCTTTCTAATGAATGGACGCAAAACTATATTTAAATATCCTGACGTGCGCGACTCAGGCGCGCAGCGTATACCTGTGATCATGTACATTATTCATGCACACTTAAGAATATCTTTCCCCAAGTAAAAAAAAAAGAAATCAGTGCGTAAGCACTCCGTCCAGTGTTGTTTTTAGTGCCCGTTCTAGTCAACCTTTCGTCATAAACATACCCAAATGGCGGTTATCCGAAATACCATTTCTTTAACTCACCGATACCATGTCTCGAGCTCACGTCATCCCACCCCATTGAAACACACAGACGAAACAGACTTAGGCCTGCGCGCTGCCGTAATATATTTCATTTTGTCATAGGTCGCGCGGAAAGATCGGGGTAAAGCTGCCCATTCTGTTATGCCAATGAGGGCACCAGAGCGCAATGGTGAGGCGTGCAGCCTCGCAGCGGACATACGCGCACGGCTTGACGTGGGCGTAAGAGCCATGAACGCATGCACATGGTGGCAAAATCAACTTTGACACGGAGCTTTGTTATGGCCCAGACCTGTTTCGTGCGCCACGACTATTCCCGCCGGACTTGCGGCGGCTGAGGTATGAAGTGACACAGCCGGGGAAAGGAGACGTATTGAATCGCATGCGGTAACGCTAAGTTCCTGCAACAATTCGTACTAGACTGTTTAAAAATACTAATGTGGCGAGCTCAATTCATACAGAGCGCGCAGGAGTCCACAAACTGGACTTACGTGTGGCGTGGTCTGTCTCCTGGACATGAAACTTTGTTAGATCTGCTTGGGAGGCTCAACCTGTATAAAACTCCATGCAACCTGAATAGCCAGCACCACCTTATCAACCAGACTATAGGGAGATGGTTTGCGTACGCAGCTTTTCGGTGACTGAGGCTGCCCTGTCATAAGTCTTTTTGACTACTTTAATTAAATTATTTTGCATTATTATTTTTCCTATTTTTTCGTTTTGGCCCAGCCTATAGCTACCCACTTTTTTGACAAGTTAGGTATTCTCTCACAAGGGTGGGATGGACTAGGATTCCTAAACAGCCAATCATTTTACGCGACCCTCTAAGAGCAGGCTGCCAAGATAGAGATGCCACCAAGACCCACAAGCCGCTTCCAGAAGCGCTGGGATTCGAAGTGCATATGGAAGCACTGACTGTCCATTAGTCGAGATGAACAAAATGAACTTAGGGTATGCCGCACAAAGCAGCAAAAAAAGTAAGAGAACAGATCGAGTTATACGCACAGCTATGAATAATAAAACAGAGAGAAAAGGAATTTGAAGAAGTTTTAACGAAGAAAGAAAAGGTCAGAGATATAAGGGCAAAAAGCTAGACTTAGATGTAGGCAACTATTTGTTGCTGGCCAGTTTCCAAGGATTTGGCAATAAATAAATAAATAAATAAATAAATAAATAAATAAATAAATAAATAAATAAATAAATAAATAAATTTCACCATTGCGTGGAGGTGGAGTACTGAACTCTTAGACGCTTATTAAACTGCGGGAAAAAAACGAGGACAGAAGTGAGCAACACACAGAACAGCCCCGGAGCAGACTGCGAACTGTTTGTACGGCTAAACTACCAAGAGTTATGAAGCAACTAACTTCCTGGATGGCAGCAGTGTAGGAAAGATTCTAGAATACGAGGATAAGACTGCAAACACTTCACTCACGTTTTGTTTCCGGCGTCTTACCATGGCGGTAACTATACTCCGTTTTCCGATAATCCTAATGATTAACGAACATATTCCACAGACCACATAAACTGAATGATTTCACTTTAATTGTACTCCAAAACAACTCTAAGACTGCGTCTCTGGATCAAGTTCGAGGTTAAAATAAACTCACTGATTTGAAGGGGCCCCATGATGCCACACTGAACAAGACGCAAGCGCTGCGTCGACATTTTTCTGCAAGTAACACGAGAAGGAAAAAAAAAACCTAGCATATCCACAGAGTGAATGATGATGAGTGTGGCGAAGCGCCCATCCATCCGTCCGTCCGCCTGTGGATATGCTGTGCTGGCTACGCCGGAGGGATGGACTGCCCTACAGACCATAAGGAGCTTTGTCCCTAAAAGGGCGGGACGTTAGTGAATCTTTTGCTGGTTCCATAAACCCCAATCGCATGAGCATGACCTAAGCGAATGTGCCAGATAGGTATACGAACACACAGCGTTATTAATCCTTTCAGGGTCAAGGACGTACGCACAGAGGGGTACACTGTTAAAGGGAACACCGGAGCACGTGTCACCTGCTCGGCACCACCGCCGACTGGCTGTAGTAGACGACAAACGAGCGCCGCCTACAGCTCTCACTGCTGCGCAAAACTAGTTGGCGGCGCCGGCCGCGTGTTTCCCAATCATATCCCCCGAGATGTATGGGGAGAAATGCACGATTCATTTGTGCGATTCCTGAAGGTTTCGGGGGTCGTTGTAGGAGAGGTGCATATTTTGTGTTTTGATATCTATTACAGCAAACATGTTACCACCATCATGTGTCCCATTCGACACTGCAGGGCTTCACAAAATATAGGTACATTCGTGAATCGACGTCTGCCAATGGCTCCCCAGGCACTCTTTTTTTTTTCTTCTGACCACGAGGAGTTATTTACGAGTTAAGACTCTAATGTTTATTAGCGAGCGAAATCTCTAACTGTATCAAAAGTGACTCCCCCCCCCCCTCTCCTCCGTGTTTCTACTTCGTTCAGTGATTTCTGTCCATCTGTGAACTACCCGGACATTTGTTGTAACACATAGTTTCTTAATCGTCGTATACGTATTATTTTTCACAAATTTATCGTGCTGTTATTCATGGAGAAACCATGTTTATGTAACAACACAAACTACTTTTTGCGACGTTATGGTGAACCTTAAAAAAAGGAAACAATTTATTTTCTTAATCACATTCCCCTAAAAAATAAAAATAATTAGACCAGGCAGATGGCGTTTGGCGACTAAATTCAACCCTCAAATGGTTAATTATGCGGTGTACTAGGAATATTGTTGGATAAGCAAGTGGCAATATGGTATATCTATTACCTGACAGTCACAGGCTACGATGCGTCCGATGGCGCAACGAAAAGACCCCATCGTTTCGCGTGAAGGACGAACGAATGTGCAGGGACAAAACACCTGGGCCAAGATTAAATTTCGGCTATACAAGCCCAACATATGTTCACAGATACCTCAGGAAAGAAGACTTTGACACCTATTAAGCGGTAGCAGCTCTATGTCAAGCGCACCGCGCATATGTTACAATGATCGGCATCAAGCACGTTCGTTATACTCAAACCGAAAAGGACGACAATGTTATAAAAAAAAAGGGCCCGAGCAGCAATGCCGCAGGGGGCGTTTGCTTAATGCAAGATCAGGTTGCACGCGGCCTTGATAGACTGCGGTGGCCGGCCGAAACCGTCGCCGAAGGACGTGCGAAAGCAGAAACAAGATTCGCTCTGCGTCATCAGGCCGACACCCTATCGGACTTCCGGCAGCACCTCCGACAAACGCTCAGATAGCGCCGATACCGACGGGAGCCGCCAAAAAAAGCCCGCAAGCGAGAAAGGTAGCGCCATAGGACGACCTCGAGCGCATCTAGCAAGGAAATACTGAAGAAGTGCGAGAGGTGTAGCGGTCAAATCTTTCGCCGCTATCAGCAAAGCCATCAGGCGCTCTTAGGTGAACCTTATCAGCGGATCATCAGATGCATATCAGCGTCGCCCGGAGGAAGGGCACATGATATCGGCCTTGCGAGCAAAAAGTTTTCTGCGCCGACTCGTGCGGCAGGTGCCGATTGCGCATGCACTGCTCTATACGCACTGCTGATCTCGCGCAAAGTGCGCTACAGGCGATAAGGGGGAGAGATAGGCGGGAAAGTGCGTATCGCACCTTTCGCTTTTCAGGGACAACGGTGGCGGCCTTTTTTATCTCTCTTTGGCCGAGCGGGAGGGAAACCCGGAAGGTCGCAGAGCGCGGCGAAAACCACAGAGAATGTGGATTACCTTCCCGAGACCTCGCTCCTCCGGCCAAGGATGTAGACGCTGAATCGGGTTATGGTCTCGGGTTATGGTCAAGAACTACGCTCGCCGCGCGAGGGAGACGAGGAAGAAAATGAATCTCCACGATTTGCGTTTATACCTATAAATGTGCGCGCGCGAACCTGGAAAGGTTTTGCCAGCGTGCATCAAGAAATACGATGCTTTTCGGAGCGAGTATATTTTTCATGCATTAGGGCAAAAGCTTAATGCCTCGTTTGTCTCAACTACACGTAAGATATCCTGGCTGACATCAGCAAAGCTAATATTTGTTTTCAAATTCCCTTTTTTCCCCTAGCCAGGCAATTAAAACCTACCACCAATAAAGGATATTACATGTATAGCAAGATCACCTGTATAACCAAGTATTCCTTACGTATCGACCATATGTCAAGAATTAATGCGAGAAAAAACTACAGTCATGTGACCTTGAAAATGAAGTGCATATTTTGAAAGCTCCGGTCCCCTCAGTAACACCGTGTACGCTCTCAAATCCCTCTCAGAATCGTGGTTATCACCACACCACCATACCAGTTATTCCTTCCTGTTAGCACAACGTAAGCGTGTGCGCACAACGCCTCTAAGGAAGAGAGTGGGAGAAGTCGGCTAATAAACGAACGACAGCAACGCGGGCCGGTGAATTCAGAATCAGACTGACGGTACACGGAATAAGTTAGCCGCTCAGACGTGTATACTTAGGCGCACTATTAGAACAGCAGAGTGTTCCAACAAACAAGCTCCGGCATTCGGTCACAATAACGTATAGGCTATTACGGTTGCTTGCAAGGACTCTTTGTGCTTTATTTTTTCACGCAGTGTCTGTCGTACACGTAAACTTTGGCTCCTCATGTGTACACACCGTGCACGCCAGCATCCCGTACTGGAACGCGACATCGTCACTTTCGCCGTGGTTGATTTCTACGCCCTGTCACTGCCCCACCAACCATTCTCATTGATCGTTATCCTGTATTTCGTTATTTCTTCTGGAGCCGCATACCGGCTCCCTAACTCCTTCGAAGCCTTACTATCATCTGACCAATCGACGTCACGTGGTGCCCATTAAACACGCTTTCTTCAAAACCCAAGGGCGAACTGCGTCGCGAACGGCGATAGCGGATAAACACGTTATCGACACTGTGACTTCCTTTTTTTTTGTTATATTCGACCTCGTGTCGACCTCGGCCGGCCGTTAATATATAAGCCAAGTGTGGCAGAGAGATGTTGAAAATTAATAAATGAAATAAAGGAAAGAACTCGCGAAACTTTCTTACCAGCTGCTACTATAAGTAGTGCTCAAGAACAGAGGACCGGGCGTGCATGTTTTACTGCAGAGGGCGAGAGTATACGGCTACCGACATACACCTCTCTCCACGCTATAGCGCTGTAAACACTATAGCTTGCTATCTCAAGCGGAACCATACGATCGCATCTGTTCCCCTTCGTATCTTCCAAGCATAACTTTTTTTCTTTCGTATCTAGGCGTGTGGCTTTTCGTCCTTGGCTCGCAGTGTACCTCAGCGGTAGATGAACATGCAATGAGCGATGAACGCTCTACTGCAGCGCTCGGAACGATGACCTTGTACGGCACAACTGCTCGGCTTTCTTTAGCTGCAACCTCGAGAATGCGTTATCCACCAATAATCAGCAGCCATTGCGTAAGGCAGCCGCCGGCTACAGCGTCAGCTTTCGCAAGGTGTCTTGAAGTTCCTGGTAACCGTGCACTGATTCCGGAGAAACATGGCTGTCAAGTGCAGCCACTAAAAGCAGGGTAGAAATCTCAAACCGGCTTTCGAAAGATACTGACTCACTCAATAATCATGTTCGGTCGAAAACAAGCAAAAAGAGCGAAGAAAAAGACTAAGATATAATTTTGGTAAATTACAACACACTGTCGAACAACGTCCGCCCCCCTCCATTTTTTTTTTCATTCTAGAGTGCTTGAGTTATACTCTCCTTAAAAAAATGAAAAGCACGCCAGTTCGCATCAGTGGTTTCAAGCCTGACGGAAGTGCAGAGCTGGCTGACCCCCTTTGTTTCTTTCTATTACGCTTTTCTTTTTTAATTCTTTCCTTTTTTTATTTTCTCTGTCTTCTGTCTTTTCGTCTCACCCCGCCGCGGTGGTCTAGTGGCTAAGTATAATCGGGTGTTGACCCGCAAGTCGCGGGATCAAATCCCTGCTGCAGCGGCTGAATTTCCTATGGAGGCGGAAATGTTGTAGGCCCGTGTGCTCAGATTTGGGTGCACGTTAAAGAACCCCAGGTGGTCGAAATTTCCGGAGCCCTCCACTACGGCGTCTCTCATAATCATATGGTGGCTTTGGGACGTTAAACCCCATATATATATATATATATATATATATATATATATATATATATTATATATATATATATATATATATATATATATATATATATATATATATATATATCTTAGTTTGAATTGCTCTCTTTCTATGTTTTCAGATTTATTTTTCCTTCTCTGCACTTCCCTCCTTTTCTATGCTATGCTCTTTCTCTACTCCTCCCCACCCCCACTTTCTTTTCTCACCATTCCGCATGCTACCACATGCTATACAAGGCCATGTGTCGCTCTGCCAGCGAGCATATGTGTTTATGACGCTCCCCTTCGGATCGCGAGTACGCGGGTTCGAATCCCAGCGAGACTTCTTTTTTGGCTGATAATTTCTGTTTAAGCTACATTTACCAGCGAAAAAAACACCTAAGGAACAAACACACACACAGCGCTGAAGTCACAACTGCATCATGAACCAGCTCGGCCAAACAGCAGTTTTAAATTTATGTCCTTCTTTATATCCCTTCAGTTCTATCTCTTTCTTTCTCTTATCTCGTTCTCTCGCCTGTCCGAGTTATTGCATTCCACGCCGGACGGATCGGCCCAGCGGGAGAACGCGCGCCAGCCGAATTATTGCTCTGAACGCGCTAGAAATTTAAAGACTATTCGGTGATGACGACGACAGTTTATGGGAACGTGCAAAGGCATCTCCGCCTGTAAAATGCGCCGGCATGCGACACGTGCTTACATGTTTACTTCATTGTGATGTGCGTTATTATATATCAGATGTCCTTGTTTCCAATGCATCGCAGGCCCGCAGAGCGATCGTAAACTCGCAGCAGCTTCCAGTGTTCAAATTTTAATCTATCGCTGGCCAAAACCACGATCTTACTCCAAGGCGCACCAGCTAAAGACAAACACACGAGTCCCTGTATCTTCCCTTCTCGTACATGTTCGCGCCACGCAACCGATCATGATCGAGTGCACCTAAACATAAATATGCACGAGTTCAGTCCCTTTTCGAATAATCCCCCCCCCCTACTTTTCAAAATGCGGTCACAACGAAAAAGAAACCACAACCTCTTCGTGCGCTACAGCGGAACACCTGGTGGGTGCACATCATTCGATTTACAATCGTACATTGAAGTCTACGCTTAAACATCTCGCACATCTCATATAGTTATTTAACCCTGCATGCGAACTGCTAGTTCCGCGGGCTTCACCCAAAGCTTTACACTAATAATAGATAACGAACAATTAAAACAAAGCTTTTAATGGCAGCGGTGACAATTTCGCCCGTCGAAACGAATGTGGGGGGAGGGGGAGGAGGTAAGCTCTCGTATTTGCCGAGTTTATTCTTTCTTTTTCTTTGGAGGGGGGGGGGGGGGCACTTGCGTCATAGAGCAGAATTCTTTTAGCACGCCAACGCAAACTACATTTCCATACTCCACGTTCTTAATAGTGATTCCGAATTAAACTTGACAGTGCAAAACAAGCGTCGTGACTGACGACGACCGAATATCAATATTTTGGTTGCTCGTTGTGGTCGTCATCGTCGTCGTGGTGATAGGTGGTGGTGGTGCGAAACGAAGCTTCCTTGTATGTAGATAGCAGAACACACTGGATATGCCGTCTTTTTTTTTTTTCATGTGTGAGCGCTGCAGTTGCATGATTCAAACGACTCGCATCAAGCACCAGATAATCAAACGGTATTGTTCTGGCGACAAATATCAAAAAGAATTTAAAATTCATTCGCAAGGACAAAATGAGATACTGAACGGTCGTCCTCATATTACCCCCGTTGACAGATTGACCAAAGCTTTCATTTGTGCTCAAAACAAGCAAACGAGCTATTATACAGGAACCAATTAAGGCTGTCATTTCCCTGAAGTCTGTAGCGTAGCAGCCGCACGTTAACCGAACGCTTCTTATACACAAGACACGATATACATCGACTGCGACGGGGTGACGTGCGATGGGGACGACTTGGGAACATTTTATGGCTAGGCAGCTGTTTCCACAGAACTGAAGGAATTCTTCGCTTCTCGAGCATTTGATTCTTGAAATGCAATGTTCAGCACGTTCGGTGTGTCAAGCTTAACTAAAAAAAAGGAATAGGCCGGAGTGTGCGTTAGTAATCGCAAGAAGCTTTTTAAAGCTCCTGGTGCGGGAATCTTACGTCTGCAGACTACATGCTAACTGTCCATTCCAAGAGAGAGAATTCGTCATTTAAGCCATGATTCTAAATCTACACGGTGAAGCGAGTAAAAGGAAATGAGCTATGTATATATAGTAGGGGAGCTTCGCAAGCGAAACTATGTTCCATGTTAACTTCAATGCGCAGTCCAATATAACTATGATGTAGAAAACATTTGTTTTCCTTTTTTATTTCGTTCGTTTCAGCGCGAGTATCAAAGGTTCGAAGAGAAAAAGAAACACCAGTGGGCATGTCTCTTAATAGATGTTGTTTTTCGGGCACTGCTTATGTCAATAAAATAATACAGATATTCAGACAAGCGTACAGATTTTTTCATGCTTACTCTTTGCGCAAAAAAAAACATAAAAAATTTGCTTGCAAGGTTAGAGTGACGCCCTCGACGTGAAGTATTGCACGGCACTGTTATGTCTTCTATGTGTCGCACTAAGTGATGCTGTAAGCTTTCGAAGCCCTCCACGACGACTACAATGATACAGAAAGACGCTGGAGCAGTCCACCACAGTGCTGGTTTCACACGACTTTCTGAGAAAGACCAGGATATTGCTGGGATGCTTCGCTCTTCTACGAACACCATACTCATGTTCTGGGATAAGCTAATTACTCGGACACCCCAACTCTCCTGAAACCACTGCAGGTTCGTAATACAGTGTTTTGAGCGCTTCGGTAGTCCCCATGATTCGCCTAGGGCCCTCTTCAAGGCCGCGTTTACCCAATCTAAGAATACCAGAGCGCAGCAGTCGTAGTGAATCGTTCCGGCCGCAATTTCTGTGACGCATAGAGTCAGAGAAACTCCGGTCTCTGTGAGCGATTGTACTCCTGTATGTGTGTGCTATGCTCACGTTCTCTTTCATATTTTTTTTTTACGGTTTAGTACACATTACTTTACTCTCAGTGCTGGATGCGAAACCACATTCGTGTCTGCTTAAGCCTGTTTCTGCTTCCTCCCTCTCTCGTCGCCTTTGTTCAACACAAGATCCCTTGTTTTTATAGTATCTAGGAAACACTGACGTATATTTACGATGAATCGCAGACTTGCTTATGACTAAGTATCCGCAACTTATTGCCCCAAATTTCAAGGGAGTGCTCACCCTTTCCTTATTTATGTCGGTCTGGTCTACATTCCCCAATCCTCAGTGTAGGGTAGCAACCATATGCTAGTCTGGTTAACCTCCTTGCTTTGCTTGTTCTCAACAACTCTTTGCCTTTGTTGAACACAAGATCACTTTCCTTTATTTTATCTGGGAAACAATGACGCATTTTTACGACGAGTTGTATAGTTGCTTATGACTAGGTATTCGCTATTTATTGCCTCAAATTTCATAGGAGTGATCTGCCTTCCTTCCTTTTTGTCGGTCTGGTCCACATTCCCTAATTCTCAGTGTAGTGTAGCAAACATATGCTAGTCTGGTTAAACTCTCTGTCTTTCCCGTTCTCTCTCACTCTTTGCATTTGTTCAACACAAGGTCCCTTTTCTTTATTTTATTAGGGAAACAATGGCGTATTTTAGAACGAGTTGTAGAGTTGCTTATGACTAACAATCCTCAATTTATTTCTCCAAATTTCAAACGAGTGCTCACCCTTCCTTTCTTTTTGTCCGTGTGGTCTGCTTTCCCTAATCGTCAGTGTAGGGTAGCAACCAGATGCTAGTCTGGTTAACCTCCTTGCCTTGGCTGTTCTCTTTCACTTTTTGCCTTTGTTGAACACAGGATCAATTTTTTTTATTTCATCTGGCAAACAATGACGTATTTTTACGACGAGTTGTAGAGTTGCTTACGGCTAGGTATTCGCTATTTAGTGCCCCAAATTTCAAAGGAGTGCTCACCCTTCCTTTTTTTTTTGTCGGTCTGGTCTACATTCCCCAATCCTCAGTGTAGGGTACACTCTAAAAAAAGGGGGGAGAGGGAGCGAGAATAGAGAAACGGGCTCCGTTCCTCCATCGGCGCAGCGACTTCTTCCCTTTCGGGCGCTTTACCCGTCGCGCCATCTCGCGGCAAGGACCAAACGAGCAACGTTCCTTCTTCAGTGTTCAAGTTTCTCCTCAATCACGGGGGGGGGGGGGGGGGGGCCTTGCGCGCGCGCATGCGCACGCTGAGCCTAGCCGGCCGCGGCCAGTCGCGAGCGATTGCTTTTACCTAAGATTGATGCAAGCAATGCGGGAGTGACGTTTTTTTTTTATTGGTGTAGAGTAAAAGCCTCTCTTTTTTTATCGCCAGACACTCACACGATGTTCCGCACACTTCCGTGTGTGTCTCGTGTTGTTTCATACTACCAATTTGTCACGAATACAATGAGCTCTGCTTCCCAAGCAGTCTTGCTTTAACGATTACCTTAGCCTGTACACAAATAATGAATTTTTTCGGTGTCGACATACTTGGTAAGCCCACGCATTTTTAGTTTCGCACGGCACCAACAGCACTCATGATTTCAATGAGGCGCATAAAAAAGCATCACGCTTAATTTTTGCAACATTCTGGGAAGCCTGATGCCACTGTACAGTCGATGCGTGAATGCACGATCATATAAAATTGATAGAGTTATAGGTGCCGCTACTGCCATATGGATGTTCTTTACAGTTTACCCCCATTCGAATACGGCCATCGTGGCCGGAAGTCGAACCTCCGTCCTCCAGCATAGTCACACGACACCCAATAAGGGTATGCTACCACGGCAGGTGAAAGCGCGAAGAGAAACAGGCTGCGAAGTTTCACCGAGCGTTTATTCGCCAGAATGGGTTACAACCATCAGAAACGTTTTAAACATCATCATAACTACACTTTTGTGAAAAGTAAACCAATGAATTCTGTCAGTTAAACCCAATTCTCAATCACATGCGTTTTGAACTGCCCATGCCAGCACTGGGAGGTAAGACGGAATTATGCGCGCGTGCAGTATGCCTTTCTCGTCCATGATTTTCCTTTATCGTGAGAAACTCAACACAAAATGCCCTTCTAGTAACAGCTGTGCACAGCAGGTAAGTACTAAAACTCACTCACCTTTGAGAAAAGAGTGTTCCAAATCCAGAGTAACAGTAACCACCACAGCCACAGAGCTAACAAAATTGTGGCACGCACTATGGCTGCAAATTGACACGCGAGGCAAATCGCGAGAGGCATCTGAAGCAGAAAAGTATCTAGGCAAAGCATGCTATAACGTTATGTGTAGTAAATTTGCGCACTGCAGTGCTAGTTCCTCCATTCAAGTAATAGATCTAGATGCCGCGACGCCAACAACCACTGCCATCGCTCACGAAAAAATACCGTCGGATGCGAGGTCATCGCTTATTTCTCTCGCAAGACCCGCGTTGTAACGTACATATACACTGCTAAAACGGTCGTTACCGCATCAGAAACATTCTCATTGAAGGGCTGGCGGTGTACTAGATCCATGGCTAACGGTCACACTTGTGGTAAGTACGTAAAAAGAATATAAGCAAACGTTAACACGAAACAACTAAACGAGGTCGACGCGACCACAGACCACCTACCACGACGGAGACTAAGTCTGGTCTGCATTCTGCGCCCTCTCCGAGTAACAAGTGGAAGAATAAAAAAAAAAAGACGTGACCTCCGAAATGGCTATAGCACGCGGCAAGCGTTTGCCTTCTCGGAGGCTTCAAGAAAAAAAAATAACTGTGGCAGTGGTCGAGAGATGGCGCAGCGTTCAGAATGCCGTGGACATTCCATGCTTGGTTTGGGGTAATTGTGTTCGCAAAAACCAGATAAGCTCTAGTAATTATTCCGTTCATTATTGTGCAACCGTTAATAAAGTTCCGTGTGTCTAAGCATCAGATACAAAATATCTACGTGTGCGTATGTTGTGGTATTGCCAGAAAACGTGAAAAAAAGTGTACATAAACTTACTTGTAACCTGTGCCTTTAAGGTCAGTCGAAATTAATTGCTATATAAGCTGGTGCGTTTTGTAGAAGAGTGTGAGTAAACACGTCCAAGTGTGTGCCACTGTGTATAATGATGCATTGTGCTCTTGTTCATTGGGTTCACCCTATATGCGTACTATGTGTCCTTGTGTGCATGTGCAGCTTTATGCATTGCATCAGCATATATTAGTCGTCCGGTCGTAAGTTATCCGCGAGGGAGCTGGGGTTGACAACGTACGTCGCCGCAGGCAACTTTTTTTTTTTAGTATCATTCAGGCCCTCCAGATGGCGCCAGCTACCACCTACTTCACGACTATGAAGCTCTCACACCTCCAGCTACTTATATAACGTTGAGGAACATCTATCAAAGCTGCACTACTGAGTCGGAATGGTTTCGCTGTGATCGAGTCTACGGTTTGCAAGCACATCTCGTGACCTGCGGCCACGTAAACGCATGGATAACGTCGCTACACTATGTGAATCTGCGAGAAATAAATGCAGCAAGCCTAGCATGCACTCTTCGGGTGAGGACTCTACAGTATCCGTGTCTTTCGGAGTGAACGTCACATCACTGGCCGAACGAAACCTACTTGCTCCGTCGTTCTCTTTCGCGACGTTTTCATCACTACAGGTTAGTCTGCTTGTTTTTATAATCATTTCGTTCGACATCAAGCTCAGCGGCACCGTTGTTTGTAACTTTCAGTGCCGTGTACGCCTTATTAGTCGAGAATCGATGCATTTGCTAAGCCTACTCGCTTTGCTAACCTGGGGTCAGCCATGTTGATTTTCATAGGGAGGAACACGTTTCTCCGTGGATGAGGGAGCAATGTTTCTCTATTAAAAGACGAACATTGGGGACATCGCCGTTCCTCCCTTAATGGAGAGAACGTCACTCCATTTTTTTAAGAGTGTAGCAACCAGATGCTAGGCTGGTTAACCTCCTTGCTTTGCTTGTTCTCAACCACTCTTTGCCTTTGTTGAACACAAGATCATTTTCCTTTATTTTATCTGGGAAACAATGACGTATTTTTACGACGAGTTGTATAGTTGCTTATGACTAGATATTTTCTATTTATTGTTCCAAACTTCAAAGCAGTGCTCACCCTCCCTTTCTTTTTGTCGGTCCGGTCTACATTTCCTAAGCCTCATTGTAGTGTAGCAAACAGTCTGGTTAAACTCTCTGCCTTACCCGTTGTCTCTCACTCCTTGCCTTTGTTTAACACAACGTCCATTGTCTTTATTACATGTGGAAAACAGTGACATATAATAACGATGAGTCTTCCTTATGACCACATATCCGCCATCTATTGCCCCGAAATTCGAAGCAGTGCTCACCTTATCTGCTTGTTTTGGTGGTGTCCACATTCTCTTGCCCTCAGTCCTCGGTAGCAAGCCGGTAGCACGTCTTGTTGACCTCCATGCTTTTCCTGTTCTCTTTTTATCTCGTGGCCTTCGTTCAACACACGCTCCCTTGTCTTTAATGTATGTGGAGAACAGTTACTTACATATACGATATGTTCTTTAAACATGCTTACGTGTACCAGCCAATAATTTCCCAAACTTTCACAGCAATGGTCACTTTAACTTTTTCTTTTTTTGTGCAGTCCACATTCCCTTACCCTCAGTGCTGGGCAGCAAACCGGTAGCTCATCTGGTAAACCGTCCTCCATGTCATGATCTCCTTTTCTCCGGTCGTATTCGATCAGCAAAAGCTACCCCAGTCTTTATCGTATGGGTTGGAGAGTCACTTAAATTTGCGATCATTTATAAATTTGCTAACGACTAAGCATCAGCCATTTGTTGGCCCAAATTTCAAAAACATGCTGATTTATTTGCCCTTTGTGTGTGTGTGTGTGTGTGTGTGTGTGTGTATGTGTGTGTGTGTGTGTGTGTGTGTGTGTGTGTGTGTGTGTGTGTGTGTGTGTGTGTGTGTGTGTGTGTGTGTGTGTGTGTAATCTACAATCCATTACCCTCTGTGCGGAGTATCAAACCTATGGCTTGTCTGGTTGACGACCCTGCCTTTTCTGTTCTCTCTCACATTTCGCCTTTGTTTAACACAAGCTCTTCTCTTTTTACCGAATGTTGAGAACAGTCACGTATATTTACGGTAAATTCTATGATTGCTTACGCCCAACTGTAAGCCAGTTACTGCCACATATTTCGAAGCAGCGCTTGTCTTCTTTTTCTGTCGGTCCAGTCTACATACGCTTACTTAGGGCAGGGAAGCAATTAGGTGAGTATCGATCGTCGATCGATAACCTCCCTACGTTTCCAATATATATATATATATATATATATATATATATATATATATATATATATATATATATATATATATATATATATATATATATATATATATATATATATATATCGTTCCCACGCCCTTCTATGTACGGCTACTAATGTGCGCTACACTACTATGGACGCGAAGTTCAATGGGTCCACCCAGTGACCTATCCCCTTAGACCTCAACTGATTAGCTGGACGTCGGCGAGCAGTGCGCCACCTGTTTCCTGTCTTTCTCCCGCAACGTCATTTTAGCGTCTCGAAGCTTTCACAACTCTCAATAGAAATGAGAAAGACGAAATGCGTTTCACCGCAACAAATGCTGCCCCGGGTGAACTGCTATCAGACGCACATCTCGAAGGCCATACAAGAGCTTCAATGAAGTTTGCCCTTAAAAGGTGTAACGCGATCGCCCACCTAACGCACCTGAAATGTCGGTACGCATTCCTCGCATCGTGCTGACCCATCCGATCACCTTCTAACTCAAGTTTAGGCTTGTCAAGGTTGTGTAAGTGTCCTATTGCAGTACATTTCGTCCAAATTCTTCCACTTTTCTTTCTTATTATTTACATTCCACTGGTTCTAATAACTTCCCCTGTACATTCCTTGGCATTACTGTCTGTTAGATCTCACTATATATATATATGAACGTGGTGAACGTGGTGCGCAGCGTTACAAATAATCAAGTAGATCCTCCGTGAGAACGGTAACAACGAAAGCGTTTATTTCTTCAACAGTTTCGGCCAGAGTCTGGCCTTCGTCAGGAATGAAGGTGCATTCTGTTCGCACTCACATTTACATTATTTCGAGCAAAGAAATGCCAAGAAAAGAACGGCTAAGACAGAAAAAAGGAGAAAAAAATACAAAAAGAAAAGAAGAAAAATTGGAAGAAGTTCCAGGGTTCACTGCGCTATGCGAGTGGCGTTGTGAGTGCGTATTTTCTTAGAAGCATTGCGTTCAGGGTGGTTTGGTGGCGGTCCCTTTGGTGTATGTTTGTTGGCGATTCTTAAGAGAGAAAGGAAGAGAAAAGTGAGCCCCGTAACTGTCTGCTTCAGTAAGCGACACCTGAGCAGTAGCTCACAAGGGATAGGGGTGAGGAGGGATCAAAAGGGTAGGAGTAAAGGTGTAGAAAAGAGGAAGAGACGTGAGTTGGTAAGCCAGAGAGAGGGACGACAAATCGAGGGGATAGGAGAGATAGAAAGATGGAAACACGGTCACAGGAGTCCGAGCACGGGGCACCAATTGCGAGAGCTCTTGTCGGCGTCAGTAGATGGCGCAGAGCAAGTCCAGTCGGTCAGAGCTACACTGTCGTCGAAGGTCGTCGGCGTCAGGAGGTGACGTAGGGCGAGCCCAGTCGGCCAGAGCTACGCTGACGCCGGAGATCGCGAGGGCACAACCGGTCGGCACGGAATCCAGCAAGCGAGTGCCCTTTAGTGTAGACCCTGGCCTGCTAAGGTAACGGCTCGCGTGTCGCGGAATCTTTCTTTTTCGACCCACCGTCACTAATCAGGCGTCGATGGCCTGGGCGGCTGTGGCGGGACTGCTGGTTGACGTCTTCGTATACCACGTGAAACGGCGTCCCGAGGCTCCAGTAAGGCAGCGCGGAAAAAAAGGTTTCTCAAGGAGCTGTCTCACTTTGAAGGGGTACCAGGCAGTGTCGCCAAAAGAAGGGAATGGCCGATTAAAGTGAATGCTATTTTGTTCTGAGAATCCGCGTTCGGGGGCTCTTACTTGTGTATGTGGTGGCTGTTCGAAACACACACACACACACACACACACACACACACACACACACACACACACACACACACACACACACACACACACACGCACACACGCACGCACGCACACACACACACTCGGAAGCCACAAGCCACGACGTTAACGATGCTGAATTTGTAAAGTGCAGTACAGCTCTCAGAACTTGCCCCTTAAAGCACTTTTGGAATTTCCGCCTCTACGATATTTTATCGTCGAAAATTGACCCCATCACACTGAAAACGCAAGAGCTTCCAGCCGTGGCCGCTAAGAGCCCTGATCAGTCAATGTCCCACTTGCCAGTCAGGGCCGAACTAAGTCAGACATACGCTATATCATATATATATATATATATATATATATATATATATATATATATATATATATATATATATATATATATATATATATATATATATAGCCCGAGTTTCGCCTATTGGTGTTCACATGTCTGTGCCCTTGTTATGCGACAAGCGTTCACGTTAGGAAAATAATGATATTTTGCAAAAACAAAAACATTTGAGGGCCCAGTAGTAGGTAGAGGATCATCACAACTAAATCGCAGTATTCTGGCCTAATGGTTCGCTTTTCTAACATGAATATAGGTTCTGCGCTTCCAGCGTGAGCATCGAACCACACTCATTTCTTTTTTTTCCTGACATGCAAGACCCGATTGATTTACTAGACATATCGTTAGCTTACAGCGGTCAGCTGTCTTGTGTAAAGAAGGGAACGTACACTGCGCGTGCACGTACGTTGCCGCACATGACTTCAGCACGCAGCACGGACTCCAATTTGGAACCTTCGTGGTTGTTTCGGCTTCAAAACATGCCTTTTTTAGCAAATAGGACTTCTAGACGACAATAGCCAGCGGAGAGGCTTCTCCGGACAGCAGGTCCGTACCCAGCAACGTTTTTCGAGGGTGTGTTTATGTGTATAGCATGGCTGACTTTGCCGACTGGTGGCTGATGTGAAGGCGTGTAAATAAATATTTAATGCCACACGAAAAGCTAGCATGAAAAAATTTGAATTTCGGGGGGGGGGGGGGGGAGTGTCAGAACCTCCTCAACACCCCCTAGTTACGGCCCTACCGGACTGTCTGTGACATCTAACATCACGTGACTGTGAAGTAGACCCCTCTATGTGGGCCCGCCTTGCGGGCTGTTTGACGCGACAGTGCGGGACTTGACTGCGAACATCTCTGGCGCTCACGCAAGGAACGAGGCGCCCTGCCGAAGGGTCTGCGCTGTCAGAGTCCACCTTCTTTAATTCTCATGACGAGTAGCAGCAGTACGTCACATTCTGCGAGTAGTGTGACGACGATGGGCAGAGAATACACCGGCCGCTGCGGCGCAGGGCCGAGCCGCAAACGCAGTGTACGAAAAGGAAGCGAGACGGCGGGGCTTGCGGAGGGCGCCGAAAGTAAAGGCAACAAAGAAAGCGTTGCAACAACTTCCCTCCCTCGGGCAGCACTCGCCACACTTTTACTTTCTCTTTTATCGCTTCCGACACGGCCGCAAAAAGTGGGTCACCGCTCGGGCCTGCTACGGCGCTGCCTTACAGCGACGCCTGCCCTCCGGAGGCGAAAGGCGGAGGAAGCCTCTGTCAGCTCTGCTTGACATGCTTCGCTTGCCGTTCAACATCGTTCGCTTTGGAGACACCGCAGCTCTTCGGACACACCCTCAGTACAGTCTGAGAAACGTTTGTCAGTTCCAGCAATGTCAATATAGACCAGAGAGTGTTTCTATACAGGCCAGAGAGTGTTTTCGAAAGATAAGTGAGACGACGATAAACGTTCCACCCATACTGTGCTCCCGCAGCGCACATTGCACGAACCGCATCACAGAATGGTTCAACAACGTGTTCCCTTACCTTGTTACTGTCGCTCCTACTATTCCTTTACCGCGGTCATATGCACTAAAGTGTACTGAGGGCGTGTCTTCGCAAGCTAGTTGGTGTTGTTGGAAAATAAAATTAAATTAAAATCCAGATCATCACTACGACCAATACAAAAGTTTCTAGCGCGATGGGAATTGTTAAGGCGTTGCACAAAACCTTAAATTCCCCGACTTCGATCCAATACTGTATCGCTAGATGTTTAGCTGGTTTCCCACTGAATACGTAAATAAATAATAATAATAATAATAATAATAATAATAATAATAATAATAATAATAATAATAATAATAATAATAAATGCGGTTTTACGGCTCGAAACCACCATATGATTGTGAGATACGCCGTAGTGGAGGGCTCCGCAAATTTCGACCATCTGGTGTTCCCTAATGTGCACTGATGTCGCACAGTAATGGTGGTATCAGTCCTCTACTATTTTGCCTCCATCGAAATTCGCGGTGAATGAAGGTGCAATAAAAACTACATCGAACACTGCATCCAACACTCCATTAAGAAAATTTGCCAATGTCGAGACTACATGTGAATTTTGCTGTCACAATTTGTGAAATTAGGGTGAGGGGGGAACGTCACATTTGCATATACCAAGAGGCAAGACATCAGACAGCATAAATCTTCCCGCGCGAAAGAATAAGTGCGCTCATCTCTGCGGCAAAGGCATCAAGAGAACTCCATTCGATGCTCAAGGCACACCGGCCGAGAGTGGGCCACCCAGCTCTGAGGGGCATTGGGTCACCCATATTCCTCCACTCTTCAAGCGTGTTCCGCTCAAGCGCAGCACTCGCAATGAAAACGAGAACGCCGCTTCACGTCCAAGAGAAAGGGAGAGGAGTTGAAGGGGCAGGGGTGAGGGAGGGAGAGGCAACGACGCCGCATATCGGCAGCACAGCGCCGGCAGGCGGGGTATTCTAATTGAATCGAAGTGGAACAACGCGGGATGACGACATCCGCTGAGGGCGGCGGAAAACGTCCGACTGCCGCTACCCCGGCTAGATGGCAGCACATTCCACCAGAGAGCATGCTTGCCGATATGGAGACGCACGGTGACGGAAACACCGGCCACCAAGTATGTCCTTCGAGATCGAGCCGAGCACGCCGGCCACCTTCTTTGGGGCCACGCAGCGCACGAAAAGAGTGACGACACACGCCGCTCAACATTCACGGCGCTGCGCGACAGCGCGCGGTAGAGTCACTGGCAAAACGCGCCGCAGAAGCGAGCTTTGAGCGCTGGCTCTCAGACACAGCGACGTCCGAGAATGCGCGAGTTTTGCAGCGGCACACTGAGCACCCTGTCAAAAAGGAGAAAAAAAAAAGGTAAAGGAGAAAAAAAAAGGTACTGTCGATGCACAGAACAGTTCGATATGCATTCTCTAACGGTCGGTAACCAGTGAATGATTCGTCGCATAACCACGCCGCGAACCGACAAAGGACAATATTTGGCGAAACTAAGAATTTTTGTGACTACAGTGGCAACTCTATTGTCATTGAATGTATACGTTTCGTTCGTCTGACAGAGTCTGATATTACGTCTTCCGCTATATAATTTAACATTCCGCGCATTTTTTCTTGCCTTGGCCGAAACGGCAAAAGAAAATGTAACTTTTTTTACTTTGTGAAGTATTTAGAAAATATGACGTATTTACTGTACTTTACGAAGGCAAAGTACAATAAATACTTTTTCATTTGCAAATCGGTTAACTTTGATGAGCGCTCACTAAACGTAGTTTAACTCTAGCCCAATTCCTTAAGTTGGACTTGAGGATCGAACAGTGCACTCTTATAAACACCCTGACCTAAAACATGCCACACACTGATCAAAGACGTTCGCTTTTTTGTTTCTTTTTTTAACATTACGCTGGGCCGCTAGAGTGTCTGGCATCTTACTTACGGCATATCCGATCCTCCACCACTCAAGTAAGGTCAGTTATTTCTCTCTTTTGGTTCATCACCTAAGGTCGGCTCTTGACGAGCGGATAGGCTCCGGGCTGCAGCCTATCCGCTCTGGCTGCGCTCTAATTAAAAGAACAAATAATCACGAATTTCAGGCACGAGGCTCGGAAAACTCATCAGAGGTAAAATTGTTTAACCAACCCCAGAACAACCCAGAATAGTAGTTTGAGCATGCAACCAGGCGAGGCTTTCATGTAACCCATATACATTCGTCATAAACCCTGTCCACTTCGCAGCTTCGCGCCTTCGCAACGTGAGCACGGACCCGCAGAAGAAACAACACGCTGATCCCGATCTACCTCTTCCAATTACAATGCATATTATATACATATGCAAGTAAACAGAACGTGACCAGCCAAATACACTAGCTGCCTACGAGACCAGCTAAGCTAATGCTAGAGAACAACTGTATAGGACAAACTAGGAAACGTCTGCGCGAGGAGCCAGCCAGACGAAGAAAACATGACAGCGTCGGCACAAACAAGAAAGCGCCGTAGGCTAACTCGTGCCCCAAACGGAAAACAGGTGACTCCCCCTCTACGGCCAGCGATGGCCTTGAGCTCGCGTCTGCTGAACGCACTCTACGTCCAATAAGGATGCACGAGTCGGTATATAACACGTGACGCGCCAGAGGCGAACTTGCATTCCGATTGCATCGAGGGTTCGAAGGCGCCTTCGTCGACGGATAACTCGCTTGTCTCGCTGCATGAGCACAGATCCTTGGGCTCCAGTGCCGTTTTTGCCAGCCCCTTCTCGGCAACAGGCCAATAATTTAAAAAAAAAAATCGCCAGTGAAATGGGGAATAAACGGGTATGCCACTTTTGTGCGAAGGCTTCCAACCACTGAAAACTAGATTCGGCTCACCGATGTAGAATATCGAGATAAATCTGACTAGGTCTGTATATCGCTAAATCAAACTACTGTGCCAAAAAGGAAAGCTGCCCCTCGAGCCAAGTGAGTACCGGCAGAAAAAAAAGTTCAAGAAAGTATCATCAATATTGCCGTCTTCGCAGCGCGTTTGCTATATGAATCAAGACTTATTCAGACTGGTCTTACACACACACACACACACACACACACACACACACACACACACACACACACACACACACACACACACACACACACACACACTTACGAATTGCAACCCGACATCACTCTTTTTTTTTTAGTACAACGGCTGCTCGTGATAACTACGCGATGTCACTTGCTAATCTGGCCGTCAAAGTAATGTTGTCTCTGATGTGGAAGTTTTTAGTGAAAATTGCTATGACATGACAAATACTGTAGACGCCGGAAAAGAAAGTATTTCGCCCTACACCTAAATTCGCTACCTATGGGTGAGTGCTGTACATACGTACAGGTCTTGCAGGAGCGTGAAGAGCTGCTGTTGGTGCGGATGAGACTGTTCAGTTTCAAGTTTAGACAGCATTCAGTTCCAAACAAGTCGATGAGGATGGACATTATATTGCTTTAGATAAGCATGCCCACGCTATTCTGCTAACGCATAATTGCCCTTGTGATAATGATGTATATACTCTTAAAAAAAGGAAGTAAAAATTTCGTGAATGCAGCCATTATATCCACATGTTAACTTTATTACGTGTCACTAGCGTTTTACCACTACAGAAATAATGAGAGGTAGTAAAATTGTCATTATTACTACTCAGCGTGTCAGTAAAGCCGTCTGCGAAAACGACTTAACTACGGAAAGGGCGGCAGAAAAACCGATATCTGTGACTTCCTGAGCAGTTGGGTGTCGTTTGTCGTTTTAGAGTATATTCTGACTAACGACAACGTCCAGAAGTCTTCTATACAGGGTTCAGTTCCAATATTATGACTGATATCTGTGACTTCATGAACAGTTGGGTGTCGTTTGTCGTTTTAGAGAATACTTTGACTAAATACAACGTCCAGAAGCCTTCCATGCAGGGTTCAGTTCCATTATCATGACCGATATCTGTGACTTCATGAACAGTTGGGTGTCATTTGTCGTTTTAAAGACTACTTTGACTAAAGACAACGTCCAGAAACCTTCCATACAGGGTTCAGTTTCAATATCATGACCGATATCTGTTACTTTATGTACAGCTGGGTGTCAATTGTCGTTTCAGAGAATACTTTGACTAAAGACAACGTCCAGAAGTGTTCCATACAGTGTTCAGTTCCGATATTATGACTGATATCTGTGACTTCATGAACAGTCAAGTGTGGTTTGTCGCTTTAGAGAATACTTTAAGTAATGACAATGTTCAGAAGTATTCCATACAAGGTTCAGTTTCAATATCATGGCCGATATCTGTGACTTCATGAACAGTTGGGTGTCGTTTGTCGTTTTAGAGAATATTTTGACTAAAGACAACGTCCAGAAGTCTTCAATACAGTGTTCAGTTCCGATATTATGACCGATATCTGTGACTTTATGAACAGTTGGGTGCGGTTTATCGCTTTAAAGAATACTTTAACTAAAGACAACATTCAGCAGCCTTCCATACAGGGTTCAGTTGCAATATTATGACCGATATCTGTCACATCATGAAGTGTCAGGCACAGTTCATTGCATTAGAGCACATTTCGACTATAGAAAATGCCCGAAGGCATTCTACGCAGTATTTGGTTCCTATCTTATGACCAATATCTGTGGTATCAATAAGAACCAGGTGTGCCTTGTTGCATTAGAGGATATTTCGAACACACACACCTGCTACTCTGGCCTCAATTGTAGTCTTATGACTGACTTAAATCTGTCAGATCATGAAGTTTCAGGCATGATTATTGAGTTGAGTGCTATAAAATATGATGTGTAAATATACTGAAGGTACCAGCATATTCAAGATATTGTGAATAAATTTGGTAGTGCAGGTATAGAAACCCGGAGGTTTGTAACCTGATCAGGAGGGCAGCCGCCGCCTCAATCACCGAAGAGAGGAGGGGGGGAGCTCAATGTCAACTCCGTATATTAACATAATAGGGAGAAAGCACTAAGTCAGCCCCTACATGGACATATTAGGAAGGGGGGCACTACGACAAACTTTAGAACCCTGCACACGCCTATGATATACGTGCAGTATCCTAGACGCGAATGTTCTTTCGCGGGAGCGGCGCACGCCCCAATGTTGATTTCTGGTGCATACCGCTGCAGTTACTTTGGGCACTGGAATTTCAATTACTTCTAAAATAGTCTAAACTGTGGTGGGTGAAGCACTATCAATTTTTTAACGTGTTGTCATATCCTCTAAAACATATAAACCCGCTCCAGTGAAGAACGTGCCGTTCTGTGCTGAACTTGGACAGTTCTAAGCCAAAAAATCAAGCAACACTGTGCATCGGCCTTGGACGCGTGGGCGTCTACGCGGTTGACGCGTGCATGTGGTTGCACGCCCATTTCCTTCACAGGCGCGACTAGACGCTTTTGACGCGTAGGCGCGAGCATACGCGTGCCATTTGTTGGCACTTAACGCTACGAGGTTTCTGGACCGCTATTTCAACAATCAATGTCGACTTGATAGTTGCCTTCGGTGTCCCTTTAATGTTGTAGCTACCTCTGTTTTTTGTGTATAACAATGTATTTGACATCTCTTCTCACTAAATGTATTACATTTTTATTTATTGATTTGATTGATGGATATGTGTGGTTTAACGCCCCAGAACCACGATATGATTATGAGAGACGCCGTAGTGGAGGACTCCAGAAATTTTGACCACCTGGGGTTCTTTAACGTGCACCCAAAGCTGAGCACACGGTCCTACAGCATTTCCGCCTCCATCGGAAATGCAGCCGCCGCAGCAGGGATTTGATCCCGCGACCTGCGGTTCAGCAGCCGAGTACCTTAGGCACTAGACCACCGCGGCGGGGCATTTTCGCTTATTGTTATAAATACTATGTGTTTGCAGGTGTTATTCAAAATGTTGCATTTTTTTCGGTTTCACAGAAATTGCGTATTATATTTGGATATATGCTGAACATGTGTATGTATTCTGGTTTTAGTCTTACTGCTGCCATGTGAGGTCCTTCAGGCACATTCAAGATGAATTCATAGCAATCTTTTCGCCTGAAGACCCCCAACAATTTTGCTGAAAAATTTTTTAAAACTCATTATACACCGGAGAGAGCCCACATAAAAAAACAAAAACAAGGAAACGAGGCTTTAAAATGTTATAAACTCCAACCTCAAAGCGAAAAAAAAAAACCCAGCAAACTCCTTTAGCGAAGAAGGACACAGTTCACGAGCTGCCGGTGTGAAACAATGGCATCACTCATGGCCACCGTTGACGAGAGCTGGCCTCATTAGAGACGCTGTTGCGGAAATTAAACATTCAAGACGGGCAGCGACGGGTAGTGACCCGCTCAGGCCTACTTGATGTGGCGGGAGATGAATGGGGAGCGCGCATTATTTACAGGACTCAGCCCGAGGGGCTCGCGATTACACGGCCGCGCGGGGTCCCCAGTTCCGGTTACGTGAGCGACACAAACAACGCGCGGGCTATGCGCCACACGGCCGTCGTCCCAGTTGTGTAATAGGCCCGAAAATAGATGCCCCTTCCTAGCCGACGGAAGCTTCGGAGCAAAACTACACCATGCATCAAGACAGGGTCACCCAAGTGTGCGTGCGTGCGTGCGTGCGTGCGTGCGTGCGTGTGTGTGTGTGTGTGTGTGTGTGTGTTTGCTTCGGGCAGAAATAGAGAAACCGTACCGACTCACACTCTTTGTACAAAAACTATATCAGGTGACGTCGTGTTATGCAAACACACCATACACCAGCGATCAGCGGCTGATATAAGCTAAAATGCCCAGAAAATTGCTGTAAAAGATGAGCGAAGACGTCCAGACTAGTATTGTGAAAGAAAGAGGGCACGTGACTGATAGAACCGATTTCATGGCAGGTGGTAACCGAGCGAGCAAAATGAAAATAGAAGCAGGAATGAAAAAAAAACAAGACAAGATGCTGGAGTGCAATAGATGCCACGACACCCGATTTTAAAGAATATACATGCATCGGTGGCTACTGGACACTGCCCCATTTCAAAGAATATTCCAGTTAGGATAGTAGTAAAGCGCATCATCAACATTTATAGCTGCAATATTTATCCCTCTACAGGCATACATCCGGTCGAGCGTCGCTGGAAACGTGGAGGCGAAGTAAATGCTTCAGTACAAGCAAATCTCGCTCACTACATGGAAGGTCACTTCATTTTAGACTACGAAATCGTTCCCCAGTAGACGTTTTCTTTTATTGCTTTAGTCGCACGCAACATTAAGAAGTCACAGCTTTGCCGCAAAAGCGAATTAATGAATGCGATAGCAACAAAATGAAATGTCACCAGAAGATTAATGGCAAGCCGATAGAAACGTGCCCCGCGTTGCTTACGCGAATAAGTGTCTCAGCTGTTACTTCTCTGTGTCTGAAAAGCGCGCCCATTTCGCAAGCAGAGACGGTGCAGTGGCCTCTGTGCGCCCAATAGCTACAATAGAATCGTTCCGGTGAAAAACCAAGGCGTAGGATTCTCCCCAGCGCGAGATAAGCGCGCACACGCGAGAGCCTCTTCCCTCTCTGCTGGTACGCGTGGGAGATGAGAGCGCACGCCGCCGCGTCGTCACGATCTGGCGACGCGCGCCCATTGCGCCATCACGCTGGTAATATGCTGAAAGCACAGTAGTTCTCCGGGGATGGGCGTCACCAGCGGTAAATGGTAGACATACATAGCTTGCCGTTTCACCGTTTAAGGAGCTGCTCCTTCGTGGTTCAGTGGTTAACACCTCGCACTCACAAGCAAGACTACTGACGTTTGTTTACATTCTCTGATTGTGACAAAAGAATATCGGAATGTAATAGGTGCGACATGGGTTCAAGTTACAGTCGAGGTTCTGCAATGCAGAAAATATATATATATATATATATATATATATATATATATATATATATATATATATATATATATATATATATATATATATATATATATATATATGTGTGTGTGTGTGTGTGTGTGTGTGTGTGTGAAGAACGCAATGTCGAGACGTTTGAAGCAATCTGTATACTTCGCGTATCCCTAGCCATCTCCTGAGGCAGCGCTAAGCATGTACGTTTCGCACGAAGGACTTATCGTGCGTTCATCAGGGCAAAATAAGAAAAAAAATGACTCACGCAAACAAACCAGCTGCCACAACCCCTGGCGACCCACTTTACACTGGCACAGTGTAAGAATGCATTGGACATAACAAGGCCAAATAAAAAAACAACAAAAAACAAGCGGAGCTACGAAGCAAAAAAAAAACGTATAGGTGCGCACTGTAGAGGGTGTACACCACAAATGGAATCACCGAGCGTGAAAATATCAAGCGCCGTCATCCAGCGGGCAATGTCACTTGAGAGCAAACTCCCGCCCACTCGAGGTTTGGGGAACCCTGATGTGAACGCACGCGCCCTTTAACTCGCGGCAACGAGCAGAGCACGACCCCTTAGCGGTATTAAAAGCGGCGAAAAACATTGCGCCGCAGGCTGCGCGCGTGTACTCGCGCTTTAATGCTACATAGCGTTTTGTTGTTTCTCTCCTCACCACCTCTTTGCGAGGGCAGGTGGCACGAGCAAGCGTGTCGTCGGCACATGTAGGTCAAGCGTACGGTCTTGCTCCCTCGCTTCCCTACGCGCTCCTCGGGACTAATCCACTTGGGCAATGAGGAACGGCTCGAGGGGGGCGAACACGCGCGCACTGGAAAGCTGAAGAGAGTCGCCTAAACAAATAACGGCGCACACGCTAGTGCATCACGTGTGTTGCCTCGAACGTTCAAAACTAGTAGTTATAATGACGATAACAACAGTTGCAATCACGGCACTTAGGGTCCGCAGCGCGACCACCGCCTTTTCCGGTGGTATCCAATGACACCCGCATTGCTATTGCCGACACTCAATCCTGAGTCCCGCAAATTCTGTCTAAATCAGCTGCGCTACTGTGCTTCTACGGTGTTGATTTTGTTAGTTTACTTATTCTGGTAAACTAGAAAATAAGTAGCTAAATATGAAGGAGACGACCGTGATGTTCAATATGGCCATCTCCACAATATACTTTTATTCATTCCTGCTTCGCGCTGAAACACAAAATCGCCGGCGAGCGCGTCAAGTTTCTTGGAAATTTCCAAAGAAAGTAAGGTGGGTTCCTCGTAATAGGCCACGGACAAGGCGGCGCGGCATACGCAGAACCATGATAACGGGTCCGCGAGAAGGTGGGAGAGAGAGCACGAATCGATCGTTGGGAAAAAACGGCTGACCCGACCCCCTTTCGCGCGCGAAGGGGAGCAAAAGGAGTGTAGGAATAAAAGGGGAGGGGGAGCCTCGCAAAAGTGGGTCAGTACGCCTGCAGGCCAAGGTCCCGGTCACTAGGACGCCGGCAGCGGGCGCCGTCTGATGGCCGTCGCAGGCACCGAAGCGCCCGCGACGAAGGGCGACACACTGCGGCCGGCGCGCGAAAGTACCAGACAAAACAAAGCGCTCGCAGCGCCCCCTGCGCTGTCGCCGGAGGGAGGAGGAACACGCGTAAGTGAAGCGCTAAAGTGGCTCGCGTCTCTTCTCCGGCCTCGCCTCCCGTGGCTAAAATCGATGGGACCCAGGCGCCCAAGCGTGGCTGCCCGAAACTGATTCACGCGGGACTCCGAGCGGCAGCCGTCCAGCCACGTCACTATATGACCTGTAGGCGCCCATCAGGCGACGTTGAAAATTATAAGCATTCTCGAAGTTTCATGGAAAGTATGAAGGTCAAACCTGGATTCATGCCTTCTTACTCCACAGGTATCCTCCTTACACGTGTAGGGAAGCAAACTAGGCAGTCCAGCTAACTACCTTGCCTCTCCTTCGTCCCACCTTCCTCTCCCTACACGTCTATTCACTAAATCAAAGAATCCTGCATGAACACGCAGACGTTTGCATTTCCCGTAGTGGCACTTTCCCTAAAAAGTTCGTCCTTGATAGTATACGAAATTCGGATGTTTAATTACACTACGCGAACGTTAACGGCTCTAGTGTATCTGTACCTAAGCATGTGCAGTGACATTACACATGAAACGTGCCATTTGTGATGCGGTTTCCCTATTTTTAAAGTCCCACTGGAACCACTTATCGGTCGTGTTGTTAATATAAAGAAACATAACAATGACGAGATTTTATCAGCCCATAAGTGTATCATGTGGATGAGTAGTCGTCACCATGCGGTTTAAAGAGGACTGATTGATTGATTTGTGGGGTGTAACGTCCCAAAACCACTATTTGATTATGAGAGACGCCGTAGTGGAGGGCTCCGGAAATTTTGACCACCTGGGGTTCTTTAACGTGCACCCAAATCTGAGTACACGGGCCTACAACATTTCCGCCTCCATCGGAAATGCAGCCGCCACAGCCGGGATTTGATCCCGCGACCTGCGGGTCAGCAGCCGAGTACATAGCCACTAGACCACCGTGGCGGGGCGTTTAAAGAGGACTGTCCCGTTTGAATTATAGGTTATCGAATTAAGCCCCATCGGCCTTACGCAGAGGAATTTACAAATTTGCGCACTGAAAAGCAAGAACATTAAATGGAAATCGCACTGCAAAGAGTTGAGCAAACACTGCTACTAGAACTGAGGAGTCCCGATGCAAGAATAGAAAAATGCATGCAGCTAAAGGGGAAAAAAGGAGGAGGGGGAGGTCCGGGAGTATGACAGAGAACGCCGATTCAACGT
This sequence comes from Rhipicephalus annulatus, assembly GCA_013436015.1. Taxonomy (NCBI): domain Eukaryota; kingdom Metazoa; phylum Arthropoda; class Arachnida; order Ixodida; family Ixodidae; genus Rhipicephalus; species Rhipicephalus annulatus. The sequence continues at coordinate 206,406 of WOVY01010252.1, read as the reverse complement.
GCATCCGTGGAAATCCCCATCACCGAGAAACAGTAATTCCTTGGAATGATATTTTGCTACAGAGACAAAACAGTGACATCCCCCACCGATACATATAAGTACGCGTAAGAATATAAATACGGCAAAAATAATTTGAAAAAAAAAACATTGCGGCAGAGCAGCGCAGAAAACGGAAGACGAAGAACATACGGTACGTTCTTCGCCTCCGTTTTCTGCGCTGTTCTGCCACAATGTTCATGAAACAAGCAGGAAAAACAAAACAAGATCTGTTGTAACACAGCATACAAAAAGATATTAGGAGATGTTTGGAGTAGGAGTTCTAAGGTGGATCAACCTTCGCCACGCCAAGCACTAATTACCAAATTCGAAAGGAATCAACTCAATGGATTGAATTTGGAGAGAGAAACTTTTCGACTGCAACTACAGGCAGCCACGAAAGTGAACACGACCTACGGCAAGTCTCTATGAATGTGAGCTCGGCTAAACAGGGTGATAAAGGTGTCGCTGTGTTCCGGCTGTGACGAGGCGATGTCGGAGGAAGAGGAGAAAGGAAGGAGGAAAGACAGGGTCGGTGCAGCTGCTAGGCTGAGCCTTGGCGACGTGAGTCACGTGACCGAAGAAGACGAGCCGCCGCGTAGTCAAGCGCGTTGGCAACGTTCGCTCCGGGCGTGTTGCACAAAAGAAACCTTACTGGGAAGCTCCTTCCGCATTGCGAAATGGTGCGGGAAAGAAGACGGGCAGCGGGCGATCCTTCTCCGCACTGACGGCCAAAGTGGAACATGGATGGCGATCCAAGAAAAAGTTTAGAACATGATTGATTTGTGGGGTTTAACGTCCCAAATCCACTATATGATTATGAGAGACGCCGTAGAGGAGGGCTCCGGAAATTTCGATCACCTGGGGTTCTTTGACGTGCAAAAAGTATGGAAGAACAAATACTTGAACCAGAACTCGTCTTGTGAAATTCTCATTTGCTCTGTATCTCGTGCGTTTTGCGCATCCAAATACCCTCATGGAAGAAACGGTGCGTCCCATCGGCCTGTCACCACCATGCAGACACCGACTTTGCCGCAGAGATGTTTTCCCTGTAATGCGATAAGTTTTTGCTTACGCGTCGGGATCGGTTTTCCTTCGATTTGAAAGCGACAGCGACCACGAAAAACAAAGAAGGCGGACGTTATCAGGCGAGTATGCGCGCCGTGCGGGTAAAACAGCACGCGCGCACTTCTGGCTCTGGTCGCCGCGACGCGCTCCCAAACGGAGACGGTGGAAACATGCCGCCGCTCGTCTTGCCCGTTACGGATACTCGATAGTGCAGAAACCAGCAAAGTAAATATTGCGCTTGATAAGCGTACGCGCAGCCTGATGACTCAGCTAAACGATTTGCCAAGCGATTACGCTCATTTCTAAGCCCCAGCCGAGCCACTCGTATACGCCAGGATCAGCTTGGATCGCGTCCCCGTCAATCACGCAGCTATACACAGTACCAGGATGAGGCGCCATTGGTCAGGCGAAATGGGCAAGCGTAATGATGCGGGGACCTCCTTGGCTATTCTCCTCGACTGAGGCTTTCTGCCAGGCCGGGCACTGCGAGAGATAGTCATCTCAATTACACTGGGCAGTCCTTTGTTTCGGTCCTCGCCTCTCCAGCGCCGCTCGGACCCGCTCTCCTCCTCCGCTTTTCCGGCGGAGAGCGGACGGCACAAGAGGCGCGCACACTGCGGTCCAGAAGAAAAACAACGTGTGTGTATATATATAGAGAGAAAATTGAGACTTAAGCCTTTCTCCGCGCTTGGCCGCGGCGGTGGCTGACCTTCGTTATCGCTAGCACAAAAGGGCCCGGGCGGAAGGATGCTTCGGCAAAGCAGCCGCGGCAGACGCCGCGGGAGCAGGCGCTTCGCGAAATACGTCCTGAGAATCGAACGCGTGCAACCGCAAGCAAACTCGGGCAGTCTCAGCTAGCCAGTACATTTTACTGAATAATAGCGAGAGAAAGATCTTACGGTGAGGACAGTCATTCGTGCACTGTAGTCAGATGAGAGCGTGAGCAGAAAGATTCACTCCACCAGCAAGTGTAGCACAACGCTGCACACGCTTTTCCGCACGGTAGCAACGGTAGCAAGTGTGGCAGGCAACGTCCCGTGCTCAGGTGGACGAAACCCGGTCAAGGTGCGGACGCGCGAAAAAGGACACGCCAGCTCTGGTGAACTGCTCGAAAGACGCAAGTCACGAGACGCGAGCAACAGTGCGCTGCGTATCTTGTAAACGCGTCCATGTGCGTTAATAACTTTATGTGTATTTTTTCGGTCTCCCTATCTCTAGACAGATCCTCTCTTTTTCATCAGTCATCTAGTTCCTGCTCTCAACAATACGCCACTATCATACATTATTATTATTATTATTATTATTATTATTGCTGTTCCTGAATCTTCACAAAACGCTTCCGTTATAAACTTTCTGAAATACCTACACCTTCCGTCGTGTTTTCAGATGGAACATACGCGGCCACATCAGTAAACAGAAGCATGTCAAAGACAATATTACTTATCGAATAAACTACACTTATTATTGACTGAATTGCTTCCTTTAGGGTGCACGTTGTAATTACGAAACTGGAGCTTAGTAACAATACTGATTGTTGGCCTAGTTGCTACTCGCTTACTGACATGCTTTGGCCGCGAATAACACACACTCTAAGTAAAAGAAAACTAAACGACAAGCACAAGCGGAGCTTAGTAGCATTGCTGTCATGCCTCTTAGAATAAACATCCCAAATTTCGAGATGCGCCGCATCAAAGAGTACTACAGAATACACTGCCGCTTCAGTTAAGACGTGCCGGAAGGACAAGTTATCTAGTAGCATATCGCATCCTTTATTTCTATATTTCTTGTTACAGATGCCGCAAAAAGAAGGGCTCCGATTAATTTGGGCCCCATCTGCGTTCACTTAACCCTCTTTGAACGTGGTACACGAGCGGCCGCGCGCTCCTCTACCATCGGAATGTGTGTCCGCCACGACGACCGGAAACGGAGTCCGCGTTTCGCTCAGCGCAGCAGAACCACAGAGCCACGTGATACATAAAAAAGTGAGAAATTAAGGAGAACGCGGAAATATGAGCTCGATGGGCGCCAAGCGTGCACCTTGTCAAAAAATGGGCGCACCAGTGAAGACGAAACGTACGTTGCACAGTTTTAAAGCAAAGTGCCCTTCATTGCGTAAAAAGGAAAAGAAAGAAGGAACGCGGTTTAAAGAGTACCACAAAGACACGCGCGTTTTTTTTCTTTTTTTTTATGGGCGCCAGCGGGATATCGCGCTGCCATGTGGCACGACAGCGTGCCCAGTATACAGCAGCATCCGAGACTCGCGCAGGCCATTTCGCGGAAAGGTGGCTCGCCCAATCTGGCCAGACAAAGAACACCAGGGCGGGCGGACAAGTATAAGAAACACGCTCAATGGGAGATGTGGAACCAAAATAAAGAAAGAGAGGCATATCCGCCGGGCACGTCTCCGTAAACAAAGGGAGAAAGACCCAAAACGAGCGCCCTTCGTGCACTGCCGGGGAGCAGCTCCTCGAATAGATGGGAAGGGGGACCACTCGACCGTCGGCTCGAACCCGGCCCGGCTGTGCCGCCCAGCCACGAAAAGCGCGCGCGGCTCCGCGCATCCCCTCCCCAGCCGGGCCCTTCCTGCCCTTTTATTTCTATATACAGATCTCAACCGCCCGTCCCAAAGGCAGCAGGCAAGAGCTCGTGGTATACATGCTTGCGACGCCAGATTTGCACGTCATGGTGCGGCGGAAAGGAGTGCGTCCTTTCTCTGGCCACAGCCCGAGAGAGAGAGACCCTTACTATCTATCTAAGAAGAACTGCGAGTATCAATCAGTAAGCGTATGACACTGCTGACTTGCATGTTGTTGGTCGATCCCATTATCATCAGTGCCGGCATATGAGAGCGAGGGAACACCACTCTCATTCAAGCCGAAGACTTGAGTGTATTTTTTTGGGGGGGGGGGGGGGGGCACATCACTTATTGGATATTGGAGGAGGAACGTTGCACTGTTTCATCTTGCCAGAAAACATATGTAAAGGTGTTGAAGAAGTGTGTTGTCAATAAAAAAAATACACATAACCGAAACAAAGCTACATCTGTTGTCAACACAGCCAAATGGCTAAATTCATCATCATCATAATCACCATCATCATCATCAGCCTGTCTACACCCATTGCAGGGCAAAGGCCTCTCCCATGTTCCGCCAATAAACCTAGTCTTGTGTTTTCCGTTGCCACGTTATCCCTGCGAACTTTTTAATCTCATCGGCCCACCTAACTTTCCGTCTTTCCATCGTGCGTTTGCCTTCTCCGGGAATCATTCATTCAGTTACCCTTAATGACCAGCGGTTATCCTGCCTACGTGCCACGTGCCCGACCCATATGTCCATTTCTTCGTCTTGATTTCAACTACGACATCCTTGACTCCGGCTTGTTCCCTGACCCACTCTGCCCTCTTCTTGTATCTTAAGGTTACACCTATCATTTTCCTTTCCATCGCTCGCTGCGTCATCCAACTTGTATACCTCATCAAAGGCAGATTATATTGAAATGCTTCTTTGTCCCAAGGGACAGAATTATAATGCAGTCGATGGCCTGCAATAGAGTGCGGAGGCGTTGTGTGTGGCTTATAATAGTATACATGGTCTTAATAATAATTAACGACATAAAGTATATTGCATCTAAGCTGTTCTTATGACGTGTCAGGTGTAGGCCGATGCGTGATCGGTTAGCACTGGTGAACATGATAAAATGACGTATCCTAGGCACGATATCGAATCCTCGGAAAGAATTCGATATCGTGCCCACAAATGACACTTGATTCGCATTTCCGGTTGTCAGTTAAACTTGTCATCCATCTTTTTTCAGTAGTCTTCGGGTGTTGAAAACGTTGAAAGCATGCAACCAGTACCGGACGGTCTTTTAGTTAAAACATTTTCAGCACCTTCGGACCATCAAAAAAAAAAAAGAGTGGGATCAAAATGCTAAAATTCCTCCGGAAATGGTGAATGAAATATCATTTACGGGAACGATATGAAATAATCTCTAACGTGTCTAGAATACATAATCTTATCTTACACATCAGTGGTAAGCGATCACGCATCAGCCTATACCTGAGAACTCATAAAAGCAGCTTAGCTGATATATAATTTAATTATGTCATTAATTATTAGGACAATGTGTATTAATTATCATAAGCGACACAAAGCGCCCCCATACTGTATTGCAGGCCATCGACTGCATTATAACCCTGCCGCTTGGGACAAAGAAGCATTTCAATATATCCTGCCCTTTGATGGTACAAGGAGGAATATACTGTTACATAAAGAAAGCACTACTGCCCATTGCGACGTTATATAGAGCAATATTAATAAAAGAAGTGAAAAGGAGATCTATGACATGCACTATTCGCTGCAGAAAAGTCCCCGCGAAAACCTCGCACTCACGTGGATTGCAGTGAAGATGAGGTAAAGGCGGGCTTCCTACTACCCTGTGGTTGTTCAGTTCTTAACTTTTTTCTCCCTTAAAACAAAATCTACTCATTGGAAATTTTCTGCTTACATCGCAGATAAACAATACTATGCAACAATATAAATCCATATTTTTACTTGAACCACTACATTGCGAAAATTAAGTCGCAATATGAGTCAAAATGCTGTTTTTCCCAAATGTACCACAACATTTTGGCAATATTTTTGCTTCGTCAGCTTCCGAGGTATCTTAATTAGTTAATATAGGGACATATAAAGCAGAAAATGTAAACGTATACCTGGCAAAAAACGTGTTTTTTTATTTTTTAAAATGCTAAACACGCAGCATATTGCATATTCTTGACAGAAACCGACGCCTCAAACAGATGTACCATTCACTTCGACAACACCCTCAATGATGACACTGTTTCCCTCGCTTTGAGGGAGAAGAATAAGCGAGCGTCGATAAGTGGCCACGAATGGCCACGAAGCAGTGTCTAGATTGACGGTTGATAACGGCGAGGGAAACAGTGTCGTCATTGGGGGCGTTGTCGAAGTGTGTAACATTACTATTCTTATGTACAACTGCAGTTCTGTTGTTTTGTATAAATTTTTTTCGCGCCGTGTATACTTGAGTTTTTAGTTTGCACTGAGTTGTTTGTGCTGTTTGTATATTCTTAGGCTGCTTTTATTTACTTTTTCTGTATTGTAAACTGTCCCACCCTGTAACAGTCGGATAGGGCTAACAGTATTGAAAATAAATAAAATAAAAATGGTAGATCCACTGTTTGGTGCGTCGGTTTCGGTTTGGTCGGCTAAATTGGCCAGATATCATCACTCCGCGGTGATTACCAGAGGCCACCATTCCAATATTTCAAAGCGCCAATGAACTTTTTGTAGAAAGTACTTTATTTCACTCATTGGATTCGATCGGTTATTTTCCCTGGTTAAAAAGTTCGTTGTTTTAATTTTTGTTTTACTGCAGTATTTAGTGTTTGTTCACGTGTGGAGATACCTTCTGCCAAGGTAATACGAACGCCGCAGATAGTTCGCAGATGCTATACATGCTGCGATTTTTTAAATAATATTGGACGCATTTTTAAAACCATATATATATATATATATATATATATATATATATATATATATATATATATATATATATATATATATATATATATATATATATATATATCTATATATCTATATATATCTATATATATATATATATGAGAGAGATAGCGTGTGTGAACGTATACATACGCCTTACGCGCGCACGGAAACCATGGAGTCGATGTGAAAACAAAGTCTATACCAGAAGAATTAAGCATCAAAACTATCGATTAACCAAAGTGTCAGCACAACAGAGAGAGTCGTGGGAAAGAAAAAAATGCGTCGATCGACTCGGCGAGCTTAATTAGACGCCCGCGTGCGGAAATCACGTTTCTTACACACAGTCAGCACAGCTTTCTGTTCAGCGTCCATATTTACTTTACCGTTTATGTACTTTCAACGCTGTGTCGCTAGAAAAAAAACAGGCCGCCAAAGGCGCGGTGCTCCGTTCTCAAGCCCTTCTGCAATGGCGCGGCGCACTCGGGAAACGAACCGGGTCACGTGCGATTCGCGGAAAAAGCCAAGTGCCCCGAAAGGGGGGGGGGGGGGGCAACCACGGAACTCGCGCCCCATGCCACGCCGACAGATTTTCCCCGGAGAAGTCACGACTGACTCGATGCGCGTAGGATCCCCAGACGCGAAAAAAGAAGGGGGGGGGGGGGAGACAGAGCGCGAACCCCTCCGAGGAACCCCCCCCCCTCTCAAGATCAACCAGCAGCGCGCCTTCTGGCCGCACAACATCCTGCGTTCACACACATGCACGCGCACGCGCTGCACGGAGGCGCGGCAAGGCCTCAAACACTTTCACACAGCAGCGAAGCTGCAAGATCCAAAGCGATGAGCGAAAAAACGAAGAGCGCCGTTGAAATTCGCGTCTTTCACCAGATGACGCTATCCACGCGCGTTAATCATGACATGCCGCTCACAGAACGCGCCTGAGAAAACGATCTTGAAGGCCAACCTAATCAGACGCGATGCTTGCGCCAGCCGAACCTGTAACCGCGTCGGCGGCGGCACAGCAACAACCCTGCATCCTTTCGGAGCTTGATCCTTTTTTTTTTTAGGGGGTGGGGGGGGGGGATGCCTTTGATACTTAATTTTACTAGTTGCTGAAATTGCTAGCTAGTCAATCCGCAAAAAAAAAAAAATAATCTTGTAACCGGCCTAAAATGCGACTGTAGACATACGTTAGCACAACTCAAGCCCGTTATAGGGCTACACCACTCCATAGCGCGATGTATGACCAGAATGAAAAACTGATAATTATGTCTGGGGTTTTACGTGCCAACGCCCCAATATGAATATGAGGGACACCTCAGTGGAAGGGGCTCCGGAAATTTCTATCACAGGTGAGACAATAAATTAGTTAATCCTGATCAATTATATCCTGAATACTCCTGTGTCGTTAATTTCACCAGCATGTATTTATTAATAAATAGTAAAATCAATGTCAAAAGTATAACTTTCGAATTCTCCGCCGAAATTTCCGATAATGACGTCACGTATTTCAGAGAACATTCTTCGGTTTTAACCAGATTATCTCAACAAAACTTCCTTACATTCGCTATGTTGAGTCTGTAGCTGAATGGGAGGACGATTTTTTTTCGTTTTCACCGATTAGGGGACTAGGTAGGCGCTAGAAGACACCGTCAATTTGACATCACGGCGACGGGTGCGGAAACTTCGAAGGGGCAGTCACCAGACGTTTTTTTTTTTTTTGCGCATTTTCTCGCTTACCAGGCGTCAGGGGCGTTCACAGGGGATAGCACACCGGGCACGTGCACCTTCGCCGCCACTTTTTTCCCCCTCCATTGCATTTGGAACGCAAAATGACATTGGACCACAGCCGCCTGCCCAGTCTCCATTTACTTCAGATCAAAGAGGTGCCCCCCCCCCTCCCCCCACAGTTCCAAAAAAAAAAAAATCTGCATACGCCAATCGCGGCGTTTTCGGTATCGCGAAAGAGTAATAGACTAATATGAGAACATTCGTTTTGCTGTCTATCGTCCGTTTTACCTAAGCTGATATCGCACAGTAAATGGGCATCCAGCATTTCGCTTTTAGCAACCGCCGCGTATTTCGTGTTAGCGGCCGAACCACCACCATGGCAGTGTATGGAAAACTCGCTCACAAAAGTCGCGGATGTGAACACCCAATCGGGCAGATGAGCAAGAACGACTCACTCGAAGAATATGGGCTCACTTTATTCTCGTCAATCGCAGCCCGATAATGTGAGCCCGACAGAATGGGCGCATTTGAGCGCCGGCAATCTGATCTATACTACCATCTGAAAACCAGCAGTTGGATTTTGTTGTCGACAGGACGCGTCGACGTCGCACAAAAAGTGGGCAGCAACTACAGCGCCATTTAATTATTGATACTACAGCACAGCGTTCCACACGATATCGCCACGTTTTACCAAATGTACTCAATCGTCTGTAAATAATTGGCTACGGTTGCAGAACATACTCAATAAAAAGGAGATATGCGACAAGTACTTGAAACAAGTAAGACCACTCTGACGATCGTGTACGCGCTTTTTCTCTCAATTAAGGGAGCTGCGTATGACCTAAATCCTACAAGGTACACAAACCGAGTTTCACATGAAGAACAGCCGCAATGAACTTTCTGTAACCAGCAATGACTATATCCGTCAAAAAAAATAATAATAATTTCAATGCTCCACGAATTATGTAATATATAATTGGATCACTGAGAGGACTATACGAGGGAAAATCGCCTCCCACTAAACAAAAGACATTACAGGTCCTATTCTTACCTTTCTCGTGCATTATTAATAAATTGGATGTGTCAAAAGTGAGTAGCACATATCCAACACACTGCATTTCTACAGGGTGACTATAAGGCGTGGCATTCACGGCAACAAACGCCTCACACACTCAAAGGGTACTACACAAAGCACGGTTTACATTCCCAGAGAAGGTTCGAGATTCTTTTTTTTTTATTTCCGACAGTTTCTTCTTCTATCGCAAAATGGGAGGCCCCTCGCAAGATCCCCGGGTGCGACGTTGCGCGTTCGACGAATTGTTAAGGCGCGAAGAGGCCAATTACGAGGGGTGCTTCGTGATCTCAAGCCGTGGCCATTACTGCGACCGTCCTTGAGAGCTCGGCATTCAAACAAGTATACCGTCTTCGCCAGAATTTCGCGACTGCTGCGCCAAGAAATACGGAGCGGCCGCAGAGGGGACGACAAAAGTGCTCACCATTCCCACAGAGCCCCCCAGAAAAGTAACGCTCTAAAGGACAGTTTGCGATGCTTGGGGAGTCTGGCGAGAGTCTTTCTCTTTATTTTTTGGGGGGCCCATAACAAACATTGTCATTAGGCTCGCTCGCGTCTCACCTCTTGAAAACTCAGGGCTCCGAATTCTCTTGTCAAGAATGGTATGTCATGGCGATATTTCGTGACCGGGAAATACCGAGCGCGCGGCGATACCGCTAGGAAAGAAAAAAAAAACGCGAGGCAGATGACTATTGTTGCCGCGGGACACAAAGTCATGCCAAGTTCGCCCTTTCTTCCTAAAGTGAACAGTGTCCTCCATTCCGTCGCCTTGATGAAGGCGCGATCACAACTACGCACCGAGCCGGTGGAAGGAAGGAGCACGGCGAGGAGGAGGAGGAGGGATGCCTCGGGCGAGCAAAGCGATGCCGTGGGAACGAGCAACCGCGTGACCGCCGCCGCACGAGTTGCCAAAGCAAAGTCGCGCGCCTGCACTTTGTCGCAGGCCAGCCAAAGCGGCGCAGCTGCTGACGCGCGAGTCGTCGGCCCTTCCGCGACCCGTGCACGGGCTTTGCCAGAAATTCCAATACCCCGACTGGCAAGATTTGTGTTCCATTTCTTTTTTTTCCGCGAACTTAAAACAAAAGCTGCACGTGTGTAACCACCGAAGGAAGATACAGAACTAGCGAGGTGTACGAAATGAACACCGACTTTCAACCTGGTTTTTCTCCTTCATGTATGCTCGTCGCGCTCTGCAGCGGGACAATTGAGACACGCACAGTATATACGTAAGCGTACGTTGTTCCTTGTATAAATCCCTTCAACTTCTAGCATTTTTAACATGCACTGCTTAACTAAGAAATGATAGTCAACCGGCGGATGGCTCAAGATCAGGAACCTCTTGTTTCGCTAATGTATTCAGACTTACCGGATCGCCAAACCTAATGTGGAGCGCGTTTAAAGCTAAATGAGTTGTTTTAAATGCTATGCACACGGAACCTGCCGTGGCGGAAATGTATACAGCGTTTCCAGCTGTCCGGTGAATCTATAGCGCTCAGCAGCGTTGAATTTACATCGATTCGACTGCTTTGCGAACTTTAACAACAAAACAAAGATTGCTGCGGCGTGCGAAAAATGAATGCTCCGCTAGCGTGCTCGTTGTCCACAAAATTACACAAATACGGCTTAGGCACCCAGACGGAGCAGGAATGTCGTCGCCGGAAATCTTTCTCTGCGCGGCGGAAAAGCGACGGCGGGCGAGCAGACTTTACGCGGAAAAAGGCCACGATTAAAACTCGACGAAGTGGCCAGTGGCGAGTGTAAGAGGAGGAAGGGGAACAGATCGTCCATCCCTACGCGGAGCTCCTCTGTCACGTGAGAGCGGCCAGGGCAACGCGACCGTGACAAGCGGCTCTCGAAGCGAGTCCAGAGAGCAGTGCTGAAATCGTCCGCATAACGACGACATGAGACGCTCCCGCTTTACTTACTGTACGGCGAAAGTCTAATTATATCTCAAGAGTCAATAGAGTTTGCAATATTTGGCGAGATCTAACAATTAGCACTTCGCGAAGATCCACTGCAGTCGTGGTGTCCCCACGAACAATAGAATAAGTATCGCTTGATGACGTCATCTGTGTAGGTGACGTCATTAGGCAGTCGTATCACATGGAGTCACACGACGACGTCCCAGCGCAATATATACATGAGAACGTCTATATAGGTAACTTAATTCGTGTATCTCACCCCCCCCCCCCCTCACTGGTTGTATAAGTTAACAAATTGTCAAGCTTTCACCTTTAAGTGTTATAGAGAGCATAACAAGCGACGACCAATCTTTCATCCATGTGCTATACAATGTAAATAGGCTAACAGCGCGGAGGGAGCGTACCCTGCGGCTCGGCGTATCCTGCGGCTCGTCTGCATAGATCGGGCATTATCTTTCCTTTTACATGTCTTCCCTCGGACACGCAACCCATGATTAATACCCCGCAACGCAAAAGCGACACGTTTACAAAGCGTACACGCTGCCCGCTATCAAAACAATCAATGAGTTATTCTCGCCTGTTCTTCTAGTCCCATTTAATTATGAACGACGTGACGTGATGCTTCCGTATAACCTACAGTGAAATCAGTACACTATCCACACACGCGTCGGCAGAGCTGACACTCGCCCAATATTACAATTGTTAGCACCAGATATACATAGTCACTATTTTACGGAGGTGTCTCAGTGCCGCCATGCTGGACTGTAAACCTTTCTGTTTTGTCTCTTTTATAACGACTAAACAAACAGTGTTACAGTACACGCGTGCGCACGAAAACGGTTGGGTTGGTGCGTACGATGTCCTTACGCATTCACAACGCAATTGCAAAACTATAGAAAACATCGACTTAACAGCCCAGACGGGGGCGCCCAAGTAGTAAAACAGTCTATACCACCATGCGCGAGGTAACTCTTCGCTGAAACAAAGGCATTTGATAGAACAAGCAGAAAAAAAGAAATGCATATCTAGGTTTCATCGCTAAAATCCACAACGAAATTGAGATACCAATGGAAATACGACGACTGTGCCTATATTGCGGGGTATACTCATCCGCCGGCTCAATATTCAGCAATTATCTCGCGTTACTATGTATTGTAAATCGGATATATTTTTTATCTGCCATGACCGGCAACAAATGCGCTGCCCTGCCGTACAAGCACTCCACGGGCTTCTATTGAAAACGGTGTACTTCCCAATAGACATGGCGATGCTATTTCCGGCCATATAGTTCGAAGCACGGTGGCACTGCAAGAGCTATGTACTAGAGTGTATGCGTTCTTTTTCAACCACTTACTGCAGAAAAAGACGTCTAATCACTGGTGGATGCACGCCGGAGTTGTACAATTACTGAATGGATAAACTGCTAACACCAAGACTATCTTGTTTTCTTTGCAAATATTCCATTGACTTAGCTTTAATTGCACTGACTGACAATATCAAAGCTGAAATTGACCGGGGCAGCTACGTCTGATCAGTTTTTATTGATTAATCAAAAGCGTTTCATTCCCTATATCACAGCATTCTCTTTTCTAAAGTCGACGCTCATTGCATAACAGGTCCATTTTTGGAGCTTCTGAGCAGTTACTAACACAAAAAAGCAACAGGTTTGCATTTAGAGATTACTGTCAACAAAAAAATTAATACCGGAGTTCCACAGGGGTGACCACTCTTATTCCTATTGATTTTCTTATTAATCTTCCCAACTGCCTCGCCTACACATTCTGCCTTCTGTACGCGGATGATTCCACTGTTTACACTTCTGATAATGACATAAACGCACTGACAGACACAATTTAATAATGAACTAAATAGTACTAGTTGTTGGTGTCGAAAATAACTTGCTCATAAACCAACAAAAGACGAAATATATGGTTTTCAGTTCGCACAATAAACCTCGACCTCATATTTCTCCGCTGTACATAGGATCCCACCTCACACGAGCATCTAACCGACGTTCATTCTTAGGTATTCAACTTGATTCATTTTTTCCGAAATTCAACATTCACGTCATTAAAAAAACAAAATAGCACACGGCGTCAGGGTGCTCTTAAAGGCACGACACTACTTTCAGCTCTTCTGACATTAGAGTATATATGTCTTCGTCTTCAGCCACATAAATTACTGGATAGCATCATATGGGCTCACATATCACTGTCATATAGCCCATCTGCAGCTCATCCAAAATAATGCTGTTTACGTTATCCCTTCAGCTCCTTATCACGCTCATGTTACATTAATTTTCACTGAGTTAAATCTCACAATAGGCTTATATCCTACAACCACGGCATCATCATTTATCGCATTCTTAAAAACCCACAATTACTTTAGGTCATTGGCCGAAACAGTCTTGCTGATGTAAATAGTGCTAGGTTCTCTTCCAAGAACAATACTTTACTTCCAAAGCCTTGTTGCGACTGGCGCCTGAGCTGACGAGGGAGCGGCGTTCTTCTGGCTCTCAAACAAGTCGCCGAACGGCTGGCGGCCTGTGTCCACCAGGCACTGTCCCTCCTGGCCGGAGGGTGAGGCATCGTGCCGCCACGACGCCGTGAGCCGTTCACGAGACGACAAGTGCAGCATCTTCCTTGGAAGGAACAGCCGCAAATCGCCCCGCTAATTGAACGAGTAGTGCGGCAGACGCTTTTCAGCTTGGTTACGGCGGCCCTTTTGATGTGTGCTGTCGTGAGCTGGAGACCCCTCGCACAGCGGCACACACATGACGAGGAAGAACCACGTTGGTGACACATGGCAGTGCAGTGACATCGCCTCAATATTGGACGTTCACGTGGGCCGCGCGTGTTTGTCCCTCTCGCCGGTTATGTGTGTTCCGTGATTGGACAGTGCCATCTGCACGCGTTCCCTGATCTAGGGATCTGGGGAGAAACATACTCTTTATATGAGCCACACGGCTCATTCGAAGGAGCGCCAGGTAAAGGAGCGCCAGATTCGAGAGCTCTTCATGTAAGAAAGAGCTCGTCATGTACGAGAGCTTGCCATGTACTTAATGTGAATAAACTCCCTCTAATAAGTCAACTTTCTCCTGCCTCGACATCTTCATCCCGGATCTCTGGTGCCTGCAAACCACGGTTGCAACAGTCACGAAGCAAATACGGAAAACTAACTGTTGGTTTTGTAAGTGTCAAAGTATGGAATGATCTACCAGTTCGTTTAAAATCTTCACCTACACTGTCATCATACTAGCGATTATTAAAAGCTTATATGGTTTCTTTGTAAACTCTACCGATTCTTTGTTTTAACTTATCGGTTTTTTTCGTCATTCCTTTGCGAATTCAACCGTTCAGTGCATTTCCCCCCTCTCTTCTATGCAATAAATTGTGCTACCGAATGCTTCTTTATAACTACAAGATATGCTGCTCTCGAATAAGTTTGTTTTCAAGCAACGTATGTTTAGTTTTGTTGTGTAATTAATAACAAGAGGTCTCGCTGCAGTTTCTTAACTGTAGGACCGCTTTCTGTATGTTTTTTTGTTGTGTAATACCATGAAAAAGAATAAACTTGAACTTGAAACTTGATGCATCTACGTTAATGCGACGATCCCTTTGCCGCACCCCCCTTCCCCCCTCCGGTTTGGACCCACTCGTCTTTCAAAGGAACTGGTGTTCTCGATTTCTTAATATATGGCAGTAGGGCGGGCTATATGTTCATATTCCTAATCTGCTGCACTTCCTCATTATCGTAAGCTGTTTTAATATTGGTTGATATGTGGGGTTTAACGTCCCAAAACCACCAAAGCTGTTTTATATTAGAAACATCGCTACATATGAGCGAAACATTCCATTTTGGATGAAAACCTTCAGGAGAAAAACAAAAAAAAGTCATGTCTATTTGCCCTTCAGTATTTGAGTTCTTTTGTAGCCCACCTATCAAGAGTTCGTCTTGGCCCACGAAAACCGTTCGAAATTTCCCCGAATATCCGCCAACTATAAGCCGCGCACATTCACATTCGCCATGCATGATACTACCAATGTTCCTCGTTCGTGAATAGCTGCCGCTGTCGTCCCCCTATACGAGCCAGGCGTTCATTAGTGAGTGACACTCGCCCGACAGCCACCTCCGCCACGGCACTTTTCGCGCGGCAGCCGTGCCTATAGCAGACAGCGGCCAACTTCGCCGCTCGCGACGCCGCTCACACGGGCGGACGACAATGGACAAAGGAATACAATGAAGCCGCCGCAGATCACTGGCAGCTGGCCAGTCGATCTGCGTTATTCGGTATCAAAGTGGCAGCGGCGAGCCTTCCTTCGCTGGGCGTGATTTAAAGCAGGACCGCGCACCACACTGCTTACGTAGGATCGCGAGGAAAATAAGCCTCGCGACCTCTGATCGCTAACAGCCGCTAATATAAATGTGACCACGACTAAGACAGTTCGGAAAAATTTAAAAAAAACTACAGTGAACATTCGATAATTACTCCACACGTGGAACACGAGACTAACGCATAAGAACAGGGATCTCCGGCATCTGCCCTCTCGTCCCCTCCTGTATATATCGCATAGTACACGGCTTCAAGATACCAAGAAAACCTTCAAGAGTTCACTTCCTGACGCCATTCGGTCACAGTGTCCGAGTGCTTATCCCCAAGCCTTGAGAACAGTCCAGTGACGAACGGTGAACGGCTGTAAGCGCTTCTCAGACTATGTCATCGTTATGTGTTCCGGAATGAATAACGTCGCGGGTGTGAAGCTCCAAAGCCGCGAAGACGCGAAGAGGCGTGCGTGGGTTGTCGCCCGGAGTGCCCAGTCTCGAGATCCAGTGCGGACACGCAAGGAAGACACGACGATAGTTATAGCGCGAGAACAGAACGACGACAAAGAGACAAGAAATACACGAGCGCTCTTTGTCGTCGTTCTGTTCTCGCGCTATAACTATCGTCATGTCATACCGACTAGCCCAAACTGGCACACTTGTGAGGAAGACGCTATTTGAGTCCGAAGGCTTTATTGACCACGACTGTATAGTCGCTGGATCCCAACGGTCATACCTCCACGAAAAGCTTCACGAAAGTGTTTTCATTTATACATCTACCCGGCGTCAAGTGAAGTGTCGAAAATCACAATACTCCATGAGAATACACGCACACCGGCTGAGAGCGAAGAGTTAACAAATGTTGCAGCATCTGCTCCATCGGTATAGGCGGCGCCTGCGAGGTTCGTGAGCCAAGAACGCGAGGAGAGTGCAAAAGAGCGCAAAAGTTAGGAGCTTCAATCCTGGAGCTATAGAGGTCCCTACGTATCCTCTGTTAAGAACGCGCAAGCCCCGTTCCCACGCGCAACAAGAAAAAAAAAACAAACGTGCATGCAGTGAAAGCGACACCACGCCACTCCAGAGTAACCCTTCCTCATACTCGACGCGCGGAAACAGAGGTGATACAGCGTGCGGAGCGTGTAAGACGATCCCCCGCAGGAGAACAATGGCGCGCCGCCGCGACGCGCCGGTGAACAGCGCACGCTTTCTGTATAAACACGTGGAGAAGGAGAGAGAGGGGGAAAACATCCCTCCAACTAAACGTGCGCCGTGCGCGCGCCTCTTACGCGCCGTATCAAGGACGGCCAATCAGAAGTGAAGCAGTTGCAGACATAAACGACTCCCGCGGTAAAGCGAGGATGGAGGAGGGATGAACAACAAGAGAGAAGTCAGGGAGGTTGACCAGGCACACGCCCGGTTTGCTACCCTACGCTGGGGGAATAGGAAGGGGGCATAAAGATGAGAGAGGGGGGAAAGAGAAGAGAAAGAGAGAAAAAAAAGGATTGTCAGTCTATCGGCTGGCGCGTATCCAGCGGTGGCACTACACAAAAGTTAAAGGTTGTCACGTAGGCCTGTAGTCCTCAAAAAGCACAAGACAGCTTTGACAACTTTCTGAGCCGAAGAAAGGCGAGGACTGTGTTCCAGTAGCATCTGCATAGAGAGTGGCTGATCGTCCAATTGTCGCAATGCGTCCGAAAGAAAGCGGGAGTCGTTAAAAGTACTACAGCTAAAGTTGGACTGTAAAAAGAATTTACAATAAATACCACGTACTATTTGTGAAAAACTATAGTGAGAGAGAAACTATAGTGAGAGAGAAAAACTACAGAGAGAGAGAATCTTGAAAACACGGCGAAGAATGTGGGCGTAACCGACGCTCAATGACCGCGTGATCCAGCAGCTGAGCGAATTAGGTTTCCCGCCCGCTTGCGCTGAACCGAATGCGAGTGCAGCAAACACGCGAGTACTTAAGGAAAAACGAATGCTTAGTGTAGTCGAAATTATTAGGTCATATATATGCCACCCTCCTCACAGCGATGACTTATTCGAATGCTGACCCGAAAGGTCGCGGTATAGTACCCCGCCGCGTCGGCCGCATTTTCGATGCAACTTAGGTGCACCTTAAAAAAAAACCCATATTCGTCGAAATTTCCGGAAACCTCCCCTATGGAGTCTCTCGTAATTATATCACGGTTTTAGGACATGAAATCCTAATGTTAGTAAAACAGTTCCAATGTTGTTAATATATTTTAAAGCGGATGTCCTTGAATGGAGCAATAAAAAGAGTAGAATGAATGTCGCAGATCCAGGCCAAAGGCAAAGCCTTCGCAACGATAGCAATATATTATATATAGACAATACGTTGTAGGGTTTGTATTTTTATCGGTCGCACATACTGCGGTAAAGATTAGCTTACCAATTAAATTATGTCATATGGTGGTTTGGAGACGTTAAACCCCACGTACCAATTAATTAAACTAAGAGGCACGATATCACGCTGGCACTGACAAAACATAGTATACTCACTCGACAGCCGCGAATTCTCCCTGAAATTGCCAGCGAGATAAATGAAGTAGGCGGATATGAACAGAGGAGCAGAGGCTTGGGGTTTACTTTCACTCGGAAACTTCCAAGCGTCTCCGAAACTAAGAGAAAGCGACCTCGAACAATATAGGCGCGCGCCGCATATCTCCATGCGGGAATAGGTTATTCCCTGGGAAAGAGAAAGATAGCGGCTTGACTTCAAGAAATACGCTAACCGTTTGCATCTCAAATGAGGAGGGAAAGAGAGAGAGAGAGTCAAATACAGAAGAGAAAGAGAAAAGAAACGGCAATCTTGAAAATGACTGCTGCGCATCACCGAGCGTTTGTTCGGAGTGTCTGTTTGCACTTTAGATAAACCGATGTGTGCACGGAGTAACTGGGATTCGAACCTAGCCCGTCAGAGGCAGACGTTCTACACCATTTCACCACCACTGTGGATTTGAATCCCTGACCCTATATTTATCCAGAGTATGGTATAGCCAGCCAGAGGGTCCATGCTAGCCTCTTTCTCACTGAGATGGAGCTGTCGGGTCACCAATGACGAATTCAGAATGCTCACCTGCCCCCATCACCCCCCCCCCCTCCTCCTGGTTGAATAACCTCCGAAACGAAGCATTCTGCTGCAACATTGGGTTACAGGGTTATAGCGCGCATCAAGAAGCCGCCATTGCTACGTGCTCTCCCTTGTACTCACAGCGCGCCACATAGAATTTCATCGCATTTGAAATTTACGCGGAACATATCGGAGACGACGACAATTCACCGAGAGTCCCTTCTTTTTTACTTTCTATTGCAAAAAAACTCGCCACGATTTTCTTAACAATTCCTGAAAAGTACTACAGCTAAAATTGGACTACCAAAAAAATTTGAATTATGCCATGTACTATTTGTGAAAAACTATAGTAAAAGTCATAACATGCGCAAATAATCCACCGAAATCTAACACGTTTGTAAACAGCGAAGCTGTTCTAGCTCAGCGAAAAGTGCGTGGCCATCCGCGAAAACGATCATCATCGTGAACGGGCATATGTGCCAAGAGGCAATCCCAAGTACTCACCGCTACCACGTGACCTGTGATAACCCTGAAAACTAGAACACAGATATATATATATATATATATATATATATATATATATATATATATATATATATATATATATTATATATATATATATATATATATATATATATATATATATATGTGTGTGTGTGTGTGTGTGTGTGTGTGTTGTGTGTGTGTGTGTGTGTAGAGAGAGAGAGAACGGAAAGAAAAAGAAATGTACGAGGCGGGATTCGAACCCGCGTACCCTTGAACCGAAGGCGAGCGTCTCGACGACTGGGCTATACAGGTACGCATAGCAGCGCGAAGCATGACCTTGTATAATATATATTATGTAGCAAAAAGGTAAGGAAGGGAAATGAGCGTGAGGAAGGACATGTGATGCTGAGGAGGAGAGAAAGCCGGAGCGGAGAGAGTAGAGCGCAACACAGAAAGAATGAGAGAAAGAGAAGACAAGAGGATGCAAGCATCGCGTCGTCCAGCGACCAGATAGCGCAGCACGTGACCCTGCCACGCGTTCGCAGCAGCTAAGTCCATCGTCGAAGAGAGAGCGCGCTACCTATAGCTCGCGTGTCTTCGACCACCTATAGGTGTTGCCTCGACGCATCAGGCAGCATTTTTTGACCACGCTGAAAAATTGCTTTCGATTCTCTCTTTCTACATACGTTTCTCCCTGTTTACTCATTGATGGGTGGGGTTTAACGTCCCAACATCACCACATGAGTGGAGGGCTCAATTTCGACAACGTGCACCCAAATCTGAGCCCACGGGCCTTTCTCCCTGTCACTCTCTTACTCCTTCTGTCTATCCCGCTGGTCGCGGGATCGAATCCTGGCTGCGGTGGCTGCATTTTTTGACGGGGCAAATATACTGTAGGCCCGCGTGCCCAGATTTGGATGCACGTTAAAGAACCCCAGGTGCGGAAATTTCCGTAGGAGCCCTCCACTACGGCGTCTCTCGTATAGTGGTTTTGGGACGTTAAAACCCACACATCAAATCAAATCAATACTTCTGTCTAGCTTACTTTCTCTCTCGTCCTCCTTTCCCACCTCCTCACGTATCTACCCTCACCCTATTTGTTTATCATCCTCTCTCTCTTTTTCTCATAAGCCATGATTTAATCTCTTTCCTCCTCACCCGCACTTCCCATCCCCTTTACCCTACTATAAAGGTCATGCCATGCCATGTGGGGCTATATCGAGCCTGTATAGCCGAGCGGTTACGTCGCTTGCATTCGGATTGTGGGACCGCGGCTTCGAATCCCCACTGGCTTTCTTTTCGCAAAAAAAAGTCTCCTTCTTTCTCTCGCTGTGAACTAGTTATCTCGCTATTCGGCTATCACATCCTGCCACAAAAAAAAAATCATCGCCCGTGTTTTGGGAGCGAAGCAGACGATGAAGAGAGCGCGTGCCGCACCAGTTCATAACGATGAACATTTCTATTTCCGACGGACAATTTAAGGCAAGCTCCGCTATAAAAAGAAAAAAAACGATTAGCCTCCTGAAACACTGGCTACACCCCGGCGAGGATATAGCTTGCAGCCTAACACACGAAATTGGAATTGATCAGGGGCTCGACTTCTGAAGTTGCACTACATAAAGAAACAAACCATGAACTCGAAGAAGGTATAATAATACATAAGGGAGAGTATTTGAAGTAGTTTTACAGGTGTGGTAAATATAACATAAATGTAGAAAAAAACTAAATGTAGGAAAAAAGTGTAGAAAAAAAAGGTGGAGGAAAAGACATCTTGCCGTACCGAATCAACAATTTTCACAATCTACACGACGGATAAGTTGCGTGTTGAAGCGACGTTAAATCACTTCGTCCACACGCCATTCGGTGAACCACGACGGGGCGGAGATAAGACGACGTCGATGAAGGTCCTCGAGCGCTTACAGAAAAGTTGATCAACAGTGTTTACGGTCTCATTTACGGTACATGTAAGATTATCACTTCATACGGGCCTTATAGCAATCACATTCCGTGTATAGAATAAAATGCTGTAGGCCCGTGTACTCAGAATTGGGTGCACGTTAAAGAACCCCAGGTGGTCGAAACTTCCGGAGCCGTCCACTACGGCGTCTCTCGTGTGCATATCAATCGAACATTTTGTCTATACACGAGCTCCGTCCGATTTGTGGATGGCATCGGCATACACAAATACGTACAAGTTTTCTATTCGTGTACTCGTCAGTCACCGTGCGACATTTCACTTGGCACTCGACGTTTAAGTAGTCCGTTTCTCTACACATGTGCCCCGTGTCTGAACGCTTACGTTTCTGCTAATACGAATTTATACACGCCAGTGCGACTTCGTATCTTCCGTTCTGAACGTTGCTCTTTATTCGACTGCAGGTAGACTCGCAGCCGAACCGATGATATTTCACGGAGCGACGCGTACATAAATACTCCCCTGCAACGAAACTCTGCATTTTTCGAAAACACGTTCGTTTTGCGATGGAGGCGGAAATGTTGTAGGCCCGTGTGCTCAGATTTGGGTGCACGTTAAAGAACCCCAGGTGGTCTAAATTTCCGGAGCCCTCCACTACGGCGTCTCTCATAATCATATAGTGGTTTTGGGACGTTAAACCCCACATATCAATCAATCAATCACGTTCGTTTTGTATTTAGTGGGCACGGAACAAGCTCGGCCCGTTTGCAGCCTTCTTTCGAAATACTAGCGTCGAAACGGCTCGCTTTCCGACGTTATCGCGTCGCCCCCCTTTTATCGGCACCTCCGGCGGACGCGCGTAATCCAAATACGCACGTTCCGACAAGCCACGCGCACAAGTGGGGAAGGCCGGCGCACACGCAACGAGCGGCGAAGGAGATAACGCGCTATCAGCGGCGTTACCCCCCCTCCCCCCTTTCTTATCGCTTTCAAGACCCACAAAACCTGCCCGTCCTACCCACCACCGAGCGTACACGGGCGTGACGACAGCGCAGGTGACACAGGCGAAACGGAAGAGGCCCCACCGCCGAGTGAAACGGGAGATACCCAGGAGGCAGCCGCGGCAGTGTAACCACTGTTCCGTGGGGCGCGCGTCGTACGCAATCGGTTAGAAGGGCGACCGCATGAGGCCTTGCAGCCGCTTCCACTCGCAAGCCTAACGGTTGCCTAACGAGTGTATCGCTTCTCTCGCGACACCCAAGATGCCCATCTGTCGCTAACGTGTTGAGCGCATGGATTTGCGGAAGATGGTAAGCAGGCGATCTGATCGGCGCGGACGACATGCAGCTTCCTCGCTCTCGTATTGAGTCGCCGAGCGCTCTCCTCATAAATTGTCTGATAACTCGCGAGAACTTCGGTCTGCTTCATTTTCCTTGTTTATTTTATTTATTCCTTACTTTGCATTTTCTTTCACTCTACGTGTTTGGAGGTAAGACTTTTATCGCAAGTGCGAAGGCGCCGACGCAAACAGCACGGGCTGGCTGCGGGGTGCTTTGATTGCCGAACGTCACAACGAGTGTTCACCCTTCGCCTCCTCGTGTCTTTTGCTCTGAACATTGCCTAACGTAGTCGAGCAGGAGCGAAAGGCTGGAAAGAGGGAAGGGAGAGACACGAGCTCGAATCTGACGAGTCCTGAAAAACAGCAAGCTCGGTTTAACTGGCGATAGCCCTGCGGGGGAGAATTTTCAAACACCGACAAGCAAAAGAATGAAAGAACGACAGAAGCAGATAAAGAGGACGAAAGAAACGCTGCATCGTCCCATATTGCACGGAAGAAAACCGATGTTTTATAAAAGAAAGGCCCGCTATTTTTGACGATTACATTTTTTTTTGTTTCCACGACATGCAGGGTTTATCTACACACAAAACGTTTCTTGTCGAGTCGGGCCCCCGGCTCTTCGCTTTTCTTTGTGGTTGCTCGTCGTGCGAAACGGATGACGGCGCGAGGAGGGGCGGCCACGAGGGAGGCCCAAGCGGGGCCCGCAACAGGCAGCGGCGAGTCGGCGGCGGGACTTCCCCTTGTTGTCGTGCACTTGCCGCTCGTCCATCCCGCGGGTACGGAACGCCGGCGCAAGGTGGAACACCGCTTCCTTCCCACTCGCCACTTCCTTCCCCTCACCTGTCACGCTAGCAGGACCCAACCAGCGATGGCAGCGACCCCATTACTTGATGGAACTAGAAGCGATGCGCTGCAAGCCAACAGCTGGCTACAAATCACACCATCTTCCCAAAGGGAACCCTCATGGGAAGCAGCAGCGTTGCGCAAGAGTGGCGTCACGGGTTGAACGGCGGGTGCTGCGGTGAGCGCTGCAAGATTCGCGAGCGGCGTCAGGTGTTGCGGGCCGTAGAGTTTCTCAAAATTAACTAGAGGGCACTCTGGCGCTGCAGAGTGCCCTCAAGCACACAAGCCTACAGCATTTTCGGCTCCATCGAAAATGCAGCCGCCGTAGCCGGGATTCGATCCCGCGACCTACGGGTCAGCAGCCGAGTACCTTAGCCACTACACCACCGCGGCGGGGCAGCAAAGAGAACCGTCCGCAAGCAAACGTGTATAAACCCTCCTCTTTCGTTGGTATTCGGGTGCGGTTTTATGAATATCAAGGACCTGGCAAGCGCCTTCCTTAATTTCAATCCAACCTCGCTTCAGAAAAGTAGGAAGCTCATCAAAACGAACTGTGCGAACAATGAAAAAGATGTTGCAACTATTTAGGCGTTCTGCAACTGGCAATTTAACTGCAAGCGAGCATCGCATGACATCGAGTCCGAGGCATGCAAGCACTGCGACGTGCGTTATGTAACGCCTAAACGCGTTAAACTTGGGCATGCCCGTGATGCCAAAGCGATGATGCATACACGAGCCATCTATCTTACAATCAGTGGTACAAAGCTCGCTTTATCCGGCACGAATAGCCCCGTCAATTTGCGCCTTTGCAGTTGCATTCTCCACCCATCTCTCGCTTCTTGTGTGTTGTATTGTTTTATTACGCATGCTAGAATGTTCTGTCTTCCGGAGCCCTCCACTAGGGCGTCTCTTATAATCATATGGTGGTTTTGGAACGTTAAACCCCACATATCAATCAATTGATATGTGGGGTTTGGGAGCTGTGGGGAACAATTGATATGTTCTGTCGAATGCCGTCTTCTATTTGTATATACTGCAAAAGGGGATACATGCGTGTCCACTTTCTCGGTGTACAACGAAAAGCAAAACCGAGGCCTGCGAGATAGCTCCGGCAACCGCCGAGACCAACGGCAAAAAAAAATATTAAAAAAATGAAAAACTGATCGTGGTCGCCATAATTTTGTGATTTACCTGTATGACGCACGTGTTCGCATTTTCCCGTTAAAGCCGTAACTTAGACCCCTCAAAGCTCTACGTGCGTAATGCTGTGTGGTGGCGACAACTTAAAATTATTGGTGGTGGCGAAATGTGGGACGTTTATCGCGCGCGTCACCTGTCTACTGCTGCGCAGCGCGCACTGCGGTCAGAGGCTCTGTTAAGCTTTATAATCAAAGTTACCACGCTTATCCGTCAAGGCAGCTCAAAGCAATAACGGGAGACCTACATTATCACACTTTTTTATGCGACCAGGTGTGGAAAACACGAGCAATTCGCTTACCCAACACGTTCACGACGGCCCGCATCTAGCGCTCTCGCCATTCTGATCCGCGAGAGCAGCGGAAATTAGTAAAACTGTAGTCCTTTACGTCCATGGCGAATTCACAACGCAACAGTAGCGTCCACTGGGGTCTTTTTTTTTTTTGTAGACCGCGGAGCTGTTGCGTCTACTCTTGATTTTCGCCGTCGTTCTGGCGAGTGAACCAGCAAGCACTTCACGGTGGTTCGGTGACGAATCCGACAAGCGGAGAGAAATTTGTAGCTCTTTTTCTAAGCGCTGAATGCGCAAATACACCTAATATTTCGCTCATTGTTTCGTACGCTGCAGTTGCACCTGTTTGCGCAGCAAACTGCCATAGGGAGTCGGGGTTTGCACTACTCAAAACTGCGTCGACAGGTGGCGCTGCGTGCCGGCAAAACTCCAGAGCCTGACGTCTACAGCTCCACGAACACCTTTACGTTCGGCTTTGTGGCAGTCGAGCTTTCACGGAACGTATAAGGCACGAGAGAAAGAATAAGACACTGATCAAACCGGGTTAACTGGAGCAACATGGGAGAGGCCTTTGCCCTGCAGCGAGTATAGTTAAACTGATGATGATGAAAGGTATTATACAACGCCGCCAAAGCTGGAGCACGCGCTGAAAGGGTCGTGCGCGCCTGCCTCTGCGCTCGGTCGGATATCGCGTTGTCGGCGCACACCTTCCTCGTTCTCTTCTTTCTTCACCAATGAGGAAAACGCGCAACACGGAAGCAAGCGACGCGAGCTCTTCCTGCCTTACATAAGAAGGCTCCGCTGACGCGGCGAAGGTACTACGTGGGAGAAAAGTTCCCTTGGCCGCAGTGAGAAGCAAGCTGGGTTGCCTCCTCATTTGCGAAAACCCTCGCTCCCACGGAATATCCCACATCGCCTCCTTCCGCAAAACAACTACCACTGTTGTATATACATGTGCTCGTGCTGACCGCAGGCTCATGGCGCCTTAAATGAGTGGTACACAGAGAGCCAGCCTTGGACGAATCAGCTCTGTTTTTTCTGCGATACACAGCACACTTGCGTTTGGCACGGGCGCACTTCCCTCGAGTCGCGGCCATCTTTGGGCACCGTTAGGCTACAAAAACAGTGCGCTCTGAGCGCTCAGACTTTCATTGACGCATACGAAAATGTTTGGATATGAGACAGGCAGAAAGGTATCGAAAAGAATCAACCAGGATATGCTACTGCCCAGAGGGCGCACGAAACAATGACCGCGTGCGTAGAAACACCATCTCACGTCACGGCAAAGCAACGCCAGCAGAAGCAAGAGAAGGTAGCTCTAAATTACGCAATAAACTAAACATCAAAACATCATTCACCGCTTACAGAAGACGATCTCCCCCCCTCTCTCACATACATACACAAAATAACAACAACAAAAAAGATGGTTTTTCACACGGAACTGTGACACTACTAGCGGCGCATAAGCGGCATGCGCTTGCCCGTCTGCAGCCTTGTAGTTGAGTTTCAGATTTAGCGTGCACTTGAAAGTGCGTAGAAGATTATGCACATCAAGCGTTGTAATCGCGAGCTGAAATGAAACACACCACGTGAATGAAACTGCACAGTGCATACGGCTGTGAAAGTCAACGGTGCAGCGAAGAATGAACATCAATCTTGCACGCAGTCTGAATTTTTTTATTCTTTTTCTTTAAGCATTATACACTGGGGTATACGGGCTGGCATAGAAGCGCGCACCACTTCTGTGCCACCTAATACCTAAACGGAAGTAATGCTTCCATTGATAGCATAGCACAAGTTTCGAAAGATAAAGGTCAATTAACTGTCAGGTTACCCAACGAAAATTAACTGAGTGAGTTTGTTGAAATAGAAGGTTTCTTTGTAGGTGTGTGCCATCGAGATGACACATACCCACTACAGAACGGTCTTCTTTTATTAATCAGTTGAGTCATAGGAGTGAACGGTGAGTAAGCCGATCATGGCGAATGAGTGCTAGGTCGCTTTTTTTTTTTTTCGGCACATCACTGGCGTAAGACGCAATCAGAAAAGAGAGATATCTCCCCGAACTTCCTTAGAGCGCAAGTTGAGGTCAAATAATAAGAATATAGTATAGATGACCGGCAGCACGAGGCTATGCAGAGAGATACGACGACGAGAGAAAGCCCGCGATTACGCAACGCGCGATAGGCACCCTCTGGGCATTAAGTCGCATGCGTAAAAGCGTTCACCATAGCGGTTTCGCCTTGTGCGAGCGCTCTCGAGTATGGAGAAGTCAACCAGTTCGAACCAACGCCTGCGCCGCCGTATTGCATCACAGGCAGTCTGCTGCTCGCCGGAAATTTCCATCTCAATAGTAGACGGTCGCTTTCTCTGGCTGAGCAAGAACACTTAAGCAAACCGAGACGCAAATTTGCTCTTTGGCAAACACAAAACCCGTGTGTGAGCACTGGGCGGACTTTGCACGAGCATCGTCTCGCCGAGGCCCGCATGCGAAACCAGACACCCGCCAACTGAACCTTCTACAATGATGACGAACAATAAAAAAAAAGTAAAATAATTAGTGAAAAGCAGCGTGGCGAATCATGATACCAGTGGAACCAACAGCGGCTAACACCCGTCGAAAAAGAGGGAATACAAAAAAAATTAATCGAAATTCGCAACAGCTGAATACGGTACGCATATGTCTAGGCGAGACGCTATCCGGAAAACGGGTCATCGGGAGATGATCTTATTTATGGCGCTTGCGAAGCTGCCGACTGCGGCGAAAAATGAGAAATGCCCGCAACACGCAAGGAGGTCCAAAACGGCCGCAGTGCAACGGCGCGCGCGTCCGAGAAACGGCGCCGTTGCTCAGCGGCCAGACGGGAAGCATGGAAGCCGCAAATGTGTGCCAAGGTCGCGCTTCGCTCTCACTGCATTCGAAACAAAGGCGGCACTGTGCGGAACGCCGACGATTCGCGGTCAACGCTTTTACCTTCGGCAAGCACCGCACTTTCCGACACACTTCGGAAGCGGGCCGGCTCCCGCAGGCGCGGCGACGATCGTGATTTCCGAATGTATTGCGCATTAAACGCACATGCGCTCAGGCTGCCGCTGCGCGCGAGTGGCATTCACCAAGTGACAAAGCATCAGCGACCTCTCGATGACACCGCTCTAGGTCGAGAGGCGCACGCAGCAGACCTACCAAGTAACCACCGCGCGCGACATTCAAGGGTATCGAATACCTACCGGACGAGACGACGGGCAGTGCGGCCGAGGAGTTGCCGTTCGACGAGCTGTTGCTGTTGTCGCTGCTCATTGTCGAGGCTGAACAAGTGTCCGCCAATCCATCCACCAACATCGCCCGGCGAACCGATTGCACGACGAAATCCCGGTTACTGCACCGACAGTACAACGAGCGCCACTTTTCCTCTTCGTTTGGAGATCAAGGGCAAGGCCTAGCTCCCCAAAGCAACATACACGCGCAACATCACTTTCAGTCGCACTGGGTTAGCGCAGACGGTCGCTTGCTGCAATGGAATTGGGTCACAGTTGGCGAGATCGCTAGCGCTTTACCTTTTATGACATAACAGCAAGTGCAATCGGATTAAAACAATTGAAAAGTTTAAAATGTCGCCGTGCAGGTTTCAATTTCTCCTTCAATTTTGAAATCGAACGCGACAAGAAAGCCTGAAAACGTTGTATCAAGCGACCGTCGCCGACAGTCACGTGGTTCCGGTTTTCGCGGCTCGCATGAAAGCCGCCTCCAACGATGAGTCGCCTCCTCCTCCCAACCGGTTCGGCTATATCAAGCCGATTTCAGCTGCTGTTAGGAGCAAGTTTAAATTTTCATGGGAGGTTTGCATGCGTTCCTTTTTAATGCTACGCGTATGTAACGAGTGGCTAACGCGCTCGAGGAGATTCTCCAGCGCCCCGGCACCTGTCAGTTTTTTGGGTTTTTTTAAAATTCGTAACCGCAGTGAATATGCCTGTTGTAAGCTCAAAAAATGTTCGCGCGGACTGAGTAAGTAATTATAAAAAAAATTAGCAAAATAAGTACATTACAGTGTTCATGTATAAATGGTTTAAACCATTCTCACATCGAGAGATGAGCGCCGTCGGCATATGTACTATTTTTTCACGTTTTACTGCGTATTCTTTTTTTTCCCTTCACAGCAATAATGGCCGATTATATTCCTTGGCGTAACTGTTCTCTTGCACACGCACACATACGCACACAGCGGTACAATAGAAAATTTTCATTAGTGCACCTGCGACAGCTGACGGTCTTCCCAGCATAACATCCAAAACGGAATACGCAATGGAAAAAGTTGACTGGCGCCATCTGTTAAGTAAAAAGTTTACTATAATTTCAATGTTGCTGCACTTCTTTGTGCAGTGTCTAAAATCTATTTTTTGTAATTTTAAAGCCAATAATTAAAACTGAAACCATATTTATTTATTATATATTGCAGCCTAATTTAATATATGCTTACTTAATTTATATCTGGTGGTTCTAGTGTTGTCATGAATCATCATGAAAGCAGTCTGGCAACACAATTTCAATAATGAATTTCGGCTTCGATCTGAGCAGCGAGTTACGTCGCGGACAATGCATTCCTGATAAGTTATTACCTCTCGTCGTTTGTTCGTGCGAGATGAGATGGAAGAGCAGGTCGATTTAACTCTACACACCCTTAGTTTGTGCCCCAACCGCGTCATTTCAACCGTAGCGGCGGTTTTTCTTTGTCTCGAATTCTAGACGCGTAGAGTGCAGCAAGGGCGGTTGCCGCAATTAGCGATTAGAATCGATTTCCTGAACTATTTATAAATTAAATCATTCGTGGTCAAGTTCTAGTGCATCTGCGCCTTGTGTTACCTGCTCCGGCTGCGTGCACGTTTGTCTTGAGCCTGTTTTCCTTGCCGCCACTTGCATCGATGTCCCAGTGACGTTTGTGGCGCGTTCCCGCCTGTCCCCGTTTTTAGACGAGCGTCGCCTGCCTGGGACGAGTAGTCTACATTGTTTTTTGTTACGTTTTTTTGTTATTTAACGCCTTCTTGTTTCTGTGCTCAGGTGTCTAACTACGATCAAGGCCGAAAACGACGTTTGGGAAGCCAAATCAAGAGGCGATTCACCCCTCCATCTTCCTGTTGCTCCTCTAAAGCGGCGTGCCCGTCGATTCGGATGAGCTGTCAAGACTCGCAGCAAAATGACGCGTTTTCCCGGTGGTTCCTCCCGGGGCCTTGTTTACCGTGCTCGGATCTAGAAGTTTGTTGCCTTACGATCCAAATAAGGAAATGCGAATGTGCGTTCTGTGACGGTCTTGCTTTTGTTTCGCTACCCAATCGAATGCAGAGAAAGTGTGGTCCACTTGAGTTGAGAACACTTGACTCGAACGAACTGTTGGCGCCTCTAAATCGCGAAGGACATCGCTGTTGGACAGTGGTAGTCCGTTTTAGTTTTCTGGCTGCTGTTCATTGTATTCCGTACTTAGTCGTTTTATTCATTACGCATGTGATAATGTTACCCGCGAAGTTTCATCGCAGTAGAACTTATCAGTTCATGTTGATGTCACCTGCGTGTTGGCTATTTTTCGTAATGAGGGATTATTTGAATACTTTTCGTAAGCCTTGCATTACCGTTTGTAGCCACTGCGCATGTGTCGTACGCTAACTCTTGCGGGGCCCCGTCAAGTGGTAAAAATAGTGGGCGACCGCAAGGACTGCAAAGCTTGGCATACGCTATTCTAAAAATTCCTATTTTTGTAACCCATTTCCGTTCGAAATTTTCTGCAAGCTAAATCGCCCGTTCATGCAAACCATGCACTAGCGCGGATTTATTACTGCGGTGTACTTCTAGCTTTGCTTTAAAGTTTTTTGAGTACGTATTCGCATATATATATAAAACAAGCCTATGTTGCCGTCTGTGAGGCCTATTGATGGCCGAATCGGTGCTCAAGTGCATTTGCACCACAGGAAAAGCTATTTTGGTGGTTTAAGGGACACCAAAGTAAAACAGATTTAGATCAATAAATTGTACTCTGAAAACTTACGCCATTAGTTGGTCAAAGTTTCAGTATTGAATTTCGCAGCAAATATCCGCGTGACGTTACGAATTTCACATTGTATTTTTTCGTATTTTGGTGGCATGGACTCAAAGAAATATCTTGAGACTTGGTATGTTAAGTCTATGGCCCCGTTAAGGTACAATATACATCATTTTTACCCATTAGGAATTACCTGCAACATATTAGACTGCCTCAATATCTGTGATGTCACGGTGTTAGGTGCAAAAATTTCATGGTGGCATCGCCACTCGGATTTTCGTTTCGTGCGTTTTTTCTGTTACCAGGCGTATTCTTGCAGTAAGATGAGTATTCGCGGTATTGTGAAATTGTAATTTACAAATGCACAAACATTTTTTTTTCTACTGTGTCCTTTTAAGACAGTGACGCTTTGGCAGATCTTAAATGTTTGATGTGATGCTGATGTAGTCTTGAATTTGTGTAGGTGAGAGATGTTGACACTTGTAAATGCTATCATGTTTCTCGAGTTGTGTCAAAACCTTTGCTCTAAGCTGCCTTTTGCATATCGGTTTGTGTGCATGCGAGTTCTACTTTTATGACAACCAAGTACTTCTTTGTAAGACAGAATTTAGTGTGTGATGGTCTTCGATGTCATACATGAGGCAGAAATCAAGTGCTGTTTGCTATTTCCTGTGTGTGCTTTTGGTTCTACTGCCCAAGTATATTTACCTCTCTTTTTGTGTAGTCTTTTCAGCAACTTCATTCGTATTAACTGGCAAATATCATAATGCTCGTTTTGCTATTCATACATTTGCAAAGTTCTCTTTTCTAGAAGCTTTTAAAATCTTCATTGCGTTAAGTAAAGAAGTGTGTTATGTAACATTCTGTTAAGTAGTGTGTTCGTGTTGGTGCAAATGCCGAAAATGCTGTTAGGCTGGGGGCCTGGGTCAATTTTCATCTGATTATTACAAGTTACTGGTATTCAAAGCAAGAAGCCTGCACTTGTTGCTACTGTAGATTGATTTCTATTTACATAATTCTCAATTATGTAATTTGGTTTATGTTACAGAGTGTGCCCTTTATCATTTTTCATTGCAAAGTGACTTCAGCATATCTAGCTGTAGTTATCAGGCAGAAATACTGAAGGCAGTTCATTAGTGGAGACATTGTAATGATAGTTCTGTATTTAAACAGAATATCTCGTTGTGAGAGAATAGTTAATGCAAATAGTGCTTCAAGCAGGCATTTTTTTTGTTATCATTAATAGATCGATGTTTTCAGCTTGTTGCCATGGTAAAAGATGGTAGGGAAGAGAGTTGCACAAATGCAGTTTCCCTCACAACCACCACAGTTTACATCTCGTGTCTACTAAAACTTATGTTGCACCACAGTTTCTTGAATGCTTTTATTTGGCTGTGTTTGATTACATTGGTGATGTCATGCTGATAGTTGCAGTAAGGACTTTGTGAAGCCAGATGTCATTGTTTGGATATTAGTGGCCATGTCTTCATGAGTATTGGAGGCATGTGCATAACGTGCAGGCTTGCAGCTAATGGTTAATATTTTGTTGACAAGGCAGATTATGTAAGCAAGATGTGCTTGTAGGGTGCACTATGATCAACTGTTTTTGTGCTTTCAAATAGAAAGGCTGATGTACACAGGGAGTGGCATTAATTTCATTCTACTATCGGATTTGTGGCACAGTTACTCCAGATTTAGCACCTACTTCCACTGCAGCATTGGGGCGTCTTGGCCGCTATGAATTTGCGTTGCCGTGCATAGTGCTGCGTTGTAGTATTTTCTACCATTCCTAGTTTTAGTGGTAGGCGAAAAGAAAAAAATGTTTGATTTCAGAGAATATGAGCCTTACTGTAGAAGTAGCTTTTAAAGGGGGGGGGGGGGGGGCTCATATACTCGTACTAATTTTGTCGGAAGGTTGTGGTTGTGCAGTGCCTATGGCGCCAATGGTAATCGTAGCACAGTTTTGGGACGTTAAACCCTAACAATTATTGTTATTTTTGAGGCATAGTCTCTGTATATGCAGGCTGTGTAGTTTGCAGCTAGTTTTGTGGTTCGAAAAAGTGAAGGAAATGTGATAATAACCTCGTGTATAGTTATGGCAGTTAGAGCATGTCACATTTGATACACAGCCTCTCCCCCTGTTGAAACCGTGTAGCCCGTGCAGTATTCGAAATAGAACCAACTCTGCTTTATGCCGTATGGAGCTTTTATGTGTAGTGGTCAGCATTGGCTTAATCTTTGATGAATGAAATAAAAAGGTGGATTAAATTGAACTTAAAACAGAGCACTTATATTCTTGACCTTGTATTTTTAATAAGTAGGCAACTTGAAAAGGGGAGAACCACTTTGTATAGTAGACAAAAAGTGGCACATTTGCCCTTGTTCATATTGGTTATTTTCATGAAAAGAATGGCGTACATTCTCATCGCTGCTTCTGCCTTCTTTTGGCTGCCTGAGAAAATGATTGGAACTAGCCAATGTATGACATTGCACATATAAGCAGCAAATGCATATTTTGTGGATTTCTGTCAAGTCTATCAATCACCCTTTGCACTCGTACCGCCTTTAAAAGTTGCCCGCTGTCAAGCTTTTGGGTAACGAATGTGAAACGTTGTGCCCATACCTTGTAAAACTGGCAAATGAAAGGTGAAGATGGTTAAGGGGGCCAGGCTTCTATTTTTGGCCATGTTGGCACCGTCTTTACCTCTGTCATTGCTCCACTACTAGGAAAAATTTTTGCTAGAAAGCTTTTTCATGTATGGGATTCACACAGTGCAAAAAAAATAATAATAAGGAATACACAAAAAGGGTATAAGTGGTAGAATAAAGGTACCTGTTGCAACAGCACAATAGTGTTGCCATGTTAAGTATTACATGACCCGTTGGCCATCAGAAGATTGAATAGGGAAATTCGGTCAAGAAACCAACATTGGCTTTACTATCCGATTGAATATATTTAATGTTGGGGCTCTTATAACAAGAGTTCTAGCTTGTTAGTGACACTGTTCTGCTTTTCTGTTCTCATTTCATGACCAACTGCGAGCGCTGCAGAATATTGTGTCCAGAATAGTTTATTGTTCAGTCTTAAATGCTTGTGCATCAAAGCCTAGCATATGGCAAAAGCTCGTATCTTCCCATAAAACACCCCATTTGTTTTCTGAGGCTCATAAACAGGGTTCAAGTTGAAAAATAGAGCACAAGGCCGTGAGCCATACAAAGCAAAGGGATAGGTAGGAATACAAGGATGCGTCTGGGAATTAACAGATGTTGAGGACATTTTAGTTGAAGGCGATAAGAAATGGGTAGGGCAGGGGATATTGCACGAAGGCAAGGAAACTACTAGTCAGTAAGAGTAACAGAGTGTATTCTAACAGAAGGCAAGTGCGTGCGCGTAAGGGAAAAAGAAAGATAAGTTGGCAGATACGAATAAATTTGCGGGGTTAATGTGTCCACAGCGAGCACAGGACAGAGTTAATAGGTGAAATATCGGAGAGGACTTTGCCCTTAAGTCAGTATAGACTGATAATGATTATGAGGCAGAATGTTAAAGGGACCAAACACAGAAGAATGAAAAGAAGTGTTTGGCTTGTGCTAATATAGCATTCTTCATTGCTATTTGCATACATTGGCCAATGACTCAGTGTGAAATGTGAGCATAGCTCAATCTGGTGAATTTTTATTGTGTAAAACACATTGGTGCTGCTCTCTTTTGCTAGATTGGTAATTAGTGACATTGGTAGTCACAGGGAAGAAAAATTATTCAAGTGCTCCCTTCCACTTTCTGTACTTGCAGCGGCCCCTCCACTGCCGTCATCAATGACCCTGGGATTGCTGCGTGTGCGGGAAAAATCCACCTTCTCAGAGTCTCAGCGCACTACTCTGGAGCAAGCATACAGATGTAAACCATATGTGGACTACCAGCGACGCATGGAGCTGGCAATGAACATTGGACTCTCAGAAGAGCAAGTAAGGATTTGGTTCCAGAACAGGCGGGCTAAGGACCGCCAAGTTGCCAAGCGACGCACTGAGCCCACAGATCGGCTCTATTCGCCCAAAGCAGCTTCCAGTTCAGGGACACCATGGTGGACAAACTCTCCTCCCAAGTAACTGCTGACCCATGGCTCTTGCTGCAATCTCTCTTGTGCTTTCTGCCCGCAGCACTTTGTCTCGTTTCCCAGCACATTTTCTTGCAGTGTTTTGTGAAGTACCTGCCTTTGATAATCAGCTCATAGGATTGCTTTTGTTGCCTTTGTGTCATCTAACAGTGGTGAGAGATGGGTCTTAGAGCATTAGTACTAAGCCGTCTTGGGACTCCTGTGAGGTGTCGCAAGACAGCGTTGACGACGTTTATCTCGACTGTAGATTACTGTGAGCCTAAACTTGTGGTGACTTGTTTCGTGAAGACTTTATGATATAAGGGCTAATTTCTAGCATAAATGGAATACATTGTCAACTGATAGATATGCTATAAATGATGCTTTCCATTTTCTTGATTTGTATTGTTTCCTTGTGGAGCTTGTAGCTTTTCAACTTTTACTGAAAACTAGAAGGCGAAAAAAAAAAAAGCTTTCTGTAATATTTAAACTTAGGTAGCTAGCTGTGCTGACCTTTTTTTGCTTACATAAATAACCTTACCTTGTAACTAACATACATGAAATATGGAGTTGAGCTATATACAGTCATGGAGAAATATCAGGGCAACTGTTGGGTAATTCTCTTCCCATCTAGGAGAGTCCGTGTGTCCTGGTCGCCTTGTGTGGCCCTCTAGCTACTGTTTGCCCCTGTGTGTTGTATATCTGTTATTGTGTTGTATTTCCATTATTGACAGTAATTTCTTGTGTTTTGGTGGAACGGGGCGTGCATGTGGACTGTAGGACAGTGTAATTTGCATAAGGTATGTGAGCTCCTGATTGGGTAACGCTGTTTGATAGGTTGCTGGCCCCTACCTAGTGCTAGGTAGGCATAGGAATGCTGTGTGAAGGAAAACTAAAGCAAGTACTGAGAAGGCGAAGGCATCTTTAGACTTGGTATATGATTGGCGAAGGCATCTTTAGACTTGGTATATGATTTTACGGCCTACTTTCAGAGTAGGTGTGCCTCACAGCTCATAGTCGTGCTCTAAACTTCAAATATTCTGTCAGTAATGAAAGTTCTGTTTAGTTTTTCGTGTGCACTTTATTGACTTTGTGAAGCCTAGAATCAAAAATACTGTTTCCAGATTATAGCAGTGTATATCCCTAGTATAATTTCTGAATAAATTGTATCTCCCATACAGAACACATTTTTATCCACCACTGACGTTTTGTCTTGACTCGCATAAAATTTTTGTGGAACTTCCTCTAAGCTGCACTCATGATTGAGTATTTACTTTTTATGGCAGCATATATTGAATTTATTTCCAAGTTTATTGCGTGGTTACATTTATAACTGCTACTTTTATATATCTATGTATATATGCATTTGATAGTGCTGTGTAATTGGTCCACATTTTTGTATTATGCAGTCTTATCTATGACTCTCGATGCTGTTCATAGAATGCAGCTATTTCGTCACCTTTGTTTCCTTTTCTCTTTTTTTTTTCTTTTTTTGTACAGAGCTTTCTAGCTTTTGCTTAGCTTTGGACTCATTTAATCTGCATGCAATCAATAATGGCATGAACAGTTGAACCTCCCTATAGTGAAGTTAAAGCAGAATTTTACTTTCATTAGCACACTTGGGTAGCAGATATGTAATGAATACGCATCTTGAAATAAGTTCTACTAAAAATGACTGCCCCCATGATCTGAGATACGTCTGTAAAAGCTGTCACATATTCAATTAAAGGGACATGAATCAGTTTTGCAATAATTTACAAATTTGGTAGTGCAGGTCGTAGCACTGAAGGACTTTAGATACTCTATGATGGAGACAAGTTAGGTATGTACAAACTAGATATGTACAATACCTGGACAAATCTTTCAGCAAATAAGAAGCCTTTATTTATTCTAAGAAATCTTTACAGATGACCCT
The DNA here is from genome assembly GCA_013436015.1 of Rhipicephalus annulatus. NCBI lineage: Eukaryota > Metazoa > Arthropoda > Arachnida > Ixodida > Ixodidae > Rhipicephalus > Rhipicephalus annulatus. The sequence goes on along the minus strand of WOVY01010252.1, from coordinate 169,528 downwards.
ATGGCTTCATGCTTGAAATGGGTGGTTGTCTTCTTTCTCTTTCTTAACCTTTCCGCCACCTTGCGGGTTTCTGTAGAACTCATGTGCTTCAAGTTGTCGATGAATTCGCCCTCGCGCTGTCACTTGCTAGCTTCCTGGTTAGCTTATTTGGAAGGGTGACTGTTCCGGAAAGGCGTTTATCCCAGCTTCAAATCCCAGACCAGGACGAATTTTTCAGCAACTACAAAGTTTTTCTTTCTGAGAAATCTGTACGGATTTTCTTGTGGCTTCGTCCTATGAATAGGTGGTTGTTTTCTTTCCTTTTCTTAGGAGTGTGTTAGCACAGATAACTGAAATAGGTGTTAGTGGACAATTATGACAGCACCAAATAACTTAAATCTCAATTCACGCTCTTGCACTAAAATAGTGGGGCTCTGGCAGGCAGGGACTAATAGGCATATGCCTCTTACATGAACCCTATGGATTGCTGTCCTAACCCTTTCTTTTTTGGTGGTTTTTAGTTCTATTCCAGCTGATCCAAATTATTCACTTCCATCTGTTTATTATTTTTTCAAAATCTACTCTGTCTATTCTACGGTGCATGGGTAGTTGCCACCCTTTAATTTTTATAGGAAAGATTTGTCTAAGGGTTACTTTTCTTGTTTGAATAAGCCATTTGTGCATCAGGAGAAATTGTGAGGGACATTTGAAAAGAGCACAAAATGAGCAATAAGTTCAGCCGCGTTAGTACCACAATAGTCAAAGCAAACATTCCTAATGTCAGAGGGGTCTTGGTCAGACTGTAAAAATTCAGAACAGAAGACGGACTGTGGGGCTGCCCTGAAATTTTCTTATAAGCTCTCTCTGTCGTAGGCATTGAGAGCATGCGGTCAACTTTATAGCTAAATATTTAACAGTATTTAACGTGCATTAAGAAGTTGAAAACATGAGCTTTAATAACTGCTCTTGCCCCAGAAAATCAACCATATGTGAGGACATAAAAACCTGTGGCCTCATACTGGTGTACTGAAGTTGCTATTTCTAAGGTGCAGCAAAACAGAAAAGCGAGCTAGTTGGTACTGATCTCTACCTGAAGATTTAATAGCAGAACACAAAGTGCTCGGATTGTGCCCTTTCTTGTCCTTTTTGTGTTGGCACTTTTAATCCTTGAGTATGAGATTTCTAGTCCAAGAGGTCACAAAAAAGAAGAAAAAAGAAAGTTCGGCCTGCATTTCCTTAGCACCTATAAACCCCTTTCTACCAAATGATTTGAAATTAAATTCTGTAAGACGACTTTCAAAACATTAAAGGTAAAAAAAAAAAACTAGATAGGTTAGATACTCTTTCAATAAAATATTTTCACTTTTTTGGGCAAAAATAGTTACTTGATAATAAAAGCTAAGGGGGAATTTGGGCATGAAAATTATGCCATAATGTCGGCTCTGGTATGACACTGAGAGTATTCTGTGGGTTCTTTTGGGGACAGGAAATTTTTTTTAAGCATGGTAGGCTCAGTTTGTCTACCGAAATATGCAAGTACATTTGACCAATGAACATTTTAGTAGAACAGAACGCACTTGTTATTATTCAATACGTTCCCAAGAGGTTTTATTTTCCTTCTTTTCTTGGCTGCCAAAGCTCCTCTTTCATTTAGAGGTGCTGTTTAGCTATAGCAGAGGTAATTTTCACTAATAGAAGCCTCTTGTTTTGTTTGTTTAACAATGAAAATTTATGTTCTGTTCATTGTGTTCCAATTATTCTTTTCGGCTCGAAACTTCTTCCCACCTTCCGTCCATTCTGGTTCGAAACCAAAGAAAGTAAAGCTCAAGTAAAAGAAGTTTACTTATTCTTTTAGAAAATGTGCACGTTAGTCAACTGCAAAAGAGCTTGTTAAGTAGTGTTCGATCGTGGATCTCTACAGCTGTTTTGCATTTTAGGGAGGCTCCCGACAACAAACTGCAAAGGTTCAATTAATGCAGCAAATTCATAAATGTGCCCTAAATTCTTGAGCAAGTGCTCTCCATGTGGTTGAGGATAATTTACAAAATTTTGAAGACTGGCCCTTGCTCAGTCATGGATCAATATTAAATATGGCATCAGAATAGGCACTAAAAATACTAAAATGCTTTACTGAATTTGCATGCATTCACTGCTTTCGTTCGCTCTCGTTGTTCCTATAAAAACAGTGAATGAAACAGTGAAAATGGTGGCAGGGCAGAAGAGGCCAAATGGTTGATATCTCCCGAAGAAAGGAGGGGGGTTCTTGTTTGGAAAAAAGTGCTTCCTCGGCATTTTATGGTAGGTTATAACTGGCCACACTTTTCTTTTTGAGAGCTGCTGTTGGCATCTTTTGTTCAGACTTGGTTAGTTCTGCCCAATTGACTAGTCTGTTGACACCAATTATTAACACATTACTAGCAGCAGGAGACATTCCCATGACATAGGTATGCACTGTTATTCCTAGTTTACACAAACTTCAGTTTGTGCCTTGTGTGTTTCTATTAACGCTGTTGTCGTCAGAGGTGTGCATCCATGTGGGACCTTGGCTGATAAGTCACTGAGAAACCTACCACATTATTTTATTTTATGCTATTAATTTCTTCAATTTATACTTTGGGGGGGGGGGGGTAGAGTGGTTACATGTATGGTGAGTGTTTTCCCAACATATGAACACAGTGAATAATCAACTAGTCCAAAACAAATTAATAATTTTAGGAGGATTCACAATGAGCATTGGAAGTGCTCTATGAATAAGCAGTGGTGTGACTATTAAAGCATTGTGACATCAAGGTTCATTATAGTGAGGTTCATCTGTGAATGCATCACCATACAGGCCATTTTGAGACCTCTTTTTCCTAATGCAACATCGTAAAGTGTAAATTTTTATTCTTTTAGCACTTCTACATCAGGTATGCACTAGTGTTATATACTATAGTTGGAAAGTCAAATATTGTGACTCCTACTTGTCTGTACAAGCACATTTAATTTATATTACTGGCCTCCTTAAATATCCTGGTCATGGATGTGTGATTCTTTTAATATTTGCAGGAGTTTTTTTTTTTTGCAGTTCGATGATATGTTTATTCAGCATAGGCCATATGTTGCAAATAAGGCTTCTGGCAGAACCACCTTTCAATTTTTTATTGCTGGCCGGAAGGCCACAAGATCAAATCCCAGCTGCGGCAGCCACATTTCGGTGTGGGCGAAATGCTAGAGGCCCATATACTTAGATCAAGGTGCACGGTAAAGAACACTAGGTGGTCAGTTTCAGAAGCCCTCCACTATGTTGTCCCTCATAAATGTTAAATGTTAGGGCTTTGGACGTAAAGCCTTAACATTTAGTGTTGGAAGTCTCAACTTTTGGGGGTTCGGTTTTACTATACTGTTGTTGAATACTGTGTGCACATGAATGGTGGGCAGTTTGTTGAAGTTGCCTCAAAAGGCTTAATTTGAACCTTGAGGAATATGCGAGAATATTGGGCAGTCAAGAGCTGTAAGTCATGTCAGGTGCTTTCAATTTGGACCTTGTGCACCAGGGTGAGTTATATAAACTGAATTTTATACACCTGCTGACATTCAATGTACTACTTAGAATTTTATGTACTATTGCCTAATGCTGAAGGCATCAAAAAATACTATAGTAGGAACCTAGAATGGAAAATGCTCTAGCAAACAGCATAGGAAGGGCAAGGTGTACATAGAACAAATCACACTTAAAACCGTTCAGCAGCACCTCTGTGACTTCTGCCCTCATTAAATTGTTTCATCCCCAGATACACATCACTGTTGTATAGCATATACTCCTTTAACTGTTTGCTAATTAGTACCCTTTATATTAACCCCTACCTTCCTGAGTTTGTTCTCTGCAACAGTCTTGTTGCTGTCTCTGGTCATTGTGATGCTGCTGCTACTGCTCTCTTCTTTCTATATTTTATTTTCTATATTTCAGTAGACTTTTTGCTTACTTGTCTTCTTTCCTTCTTATAGAACTTTCATCCTAATTAAACTATGTGCTGACTGCTACATCTGCTGACCCCATACGATGCAGCATTCAGATGCTGTAAAGCAAAGCTTCCTTACAACAGTTTTCCATGGTTCGTTCATATATGTATGTCTACAGCTGCCGAAAATTTCTCTTACTTATTTGCATACTTTTTCACAAAATGTTCCAACTGACCGCTGCATTATTGCTATGCTGGACTTTGGTGGGCACCTGTCAGTAGTTTCTGAGAAATGTGCGATGTTGTCACTCATGGTCCAATAATTTTTGAAGGCATGTTTTTGTACTTTTACTCATAGGTGTAGTCTCCCTGATCCACCTAGCTCTCTAATGTAGCATCTGTATTGGGTGAAGCCCCGTAATAGGCAAATGTTTTTGAAAGATTTAGGTGTACTTTGCTAATATTGGCCCATTTAGAGGCTCGTCTGCAGAACACTTTTTCTGCTGTTTCGCACTAAACAACCCAACCTGAACCATTTATCTTTGAATTGGAAACCCAAGTGCAACGTCGATAATGAGGGGAGAGAAATGAGAGACCACAAGTGCATACACCGTATCATAAGAAATTGTCATAAGTACTAAAAGTGAACATCAGCCTGCAATTAAGTGTATAGCATTCGAAACAAATGAAATCAAGGATTGAATGCTTAGCTTGGTTTGTATTGACTGCATTATGAACCAGTATTTTTAATTTAGAGGGACATTAAAGAAAAAACTTGGTTTAGATTGACAAACTGCACTATGAAAAATCTAATGCCATATGTTTCTCTATCATAAGTTCATTATTAGCGGACAAAATCAAGGTTGAAGTTTCAATTCTAAATTTTGTGCCAAAATCTCCACTCATGATGTAAAAAAATATTTAATGTATTTTTCGTATTTTCATGACATTGGCTTGATGAAATTTTCTGAAACTTCATATGCTAGGTCTGTGGCACCCACAAATCACCATGTACTTAATTTTTATCAATGAGAAGCTACACAAGACCCAGTAGACTCCTTCAAAATTTATGATGTCACGGTGTTTGGTGCGAGAATCTCAAGGTGCCGTCTACACCTGCGTTTTCTTTGTGTGCAGTTGCTCGCATGTCGAGCGTCATGTCGCAGTAAGAGTGGTGTTTTTGAAATTGTGAAATCGTGATTTACTAATGCAAGAAAAATCTTTTTGCTCATTGGTGTCCCTTTAGAGAGCACGAATGTAGCACCAAAAGGAAATAAGCAACTTTCATGCTGAGGACTTGTGGGCCAATTTCGATTCATGTCTGCGGTCGTTGCCCACTATCAAAGACACATGTACTCGAAATCATTGTTGGTTTTTGTAACTTCTCAAAGCGGGGCAACGAGAGGCACCGTAATGGAGGGCAACTAAAGAAGCTCTGGATAGCTGAGGTTCTTTAATTGTGCACTGAAATCGCAAAGTTAATGGGCCTCTTGCATTTTCCCTTCGTCGAAATGCAACAGCCGCACCTGGTATCGAACCCGTGATCTCCGTGTCAGCAGCCGAGCTCCATAACCACCGGGCCACTGTGGCGGCCAAAATTTTAGGAACAATGCTTGGAGAGCACCCAGAGAAGTATGGCATCCAGAGTGAGTGAGTGTGCTTTACCCTGTAATTTTTTAGTATTTGATTTCCATTATAGTCTTGATTGCGTTTACGGTTGAATGATATCGTTCATTACACCTGTTGCCAGAAAAACATTTCATTTTGCTCCTAGTGACTGTTCAGTTTGAGGATCTTATTTAATTGGGACACTATTCAGTTTATTATACTGGAGTGAGTTTTTCAGTTCCTGAAGGAAAGACAATTTTCTCTGCGATCGATTCAGGGCTTAACAAAGTGTTAGGCTTCCTGTATCTTTTTGGTTAATTGCTATCTATCATGAAATTGCAACTTCATTGTCTTTGTGGCGAGTTTTTGCCAACAAGGACGCCGCTTGGAAACTTGCCCAGCCTTATGTCTTGGTTAGAGGTGAGGTCAATGAGACCATCCGGAAGTTAGAGTGAAATTTCTTAAAAGTGCATCAAACTCGTGGAATGAAATAAAGTGAAGTCATCAAATCTAGCTTCAAGTTTATGTGTAAGGTTGTTCATTGTTAAATAGATCGAGTGAAAATTTTAATTGTGTTGCTTCATTGAATACTTCCCATTCTTGGTTTGTATTGATGGGATTACAATGGCCAAAGGCATTTATTTGTTATACATGCACGAAAGCCGTCTTGCCTGCTGGCAAGGGTTTACATTTTCCGCATTCATGACTTTTTTTCTCGCCATTACTCTGTGTTAACTCAAACCACACTTGTAAGAAACTAACATTTCAGTTGTTATTGTGCTTATATTTATGCACATATCTTTGAGGTCCTTGGTGTTGCTTAGTTTGTGAAATTCTATGCACCTCTTGCATGAAGTTTGGATTCTGAATATGTTAAGAGCCTCTGCTGACTTTAGTGTTCGAATATTTTAGATCAGTACAGTTTTTTTTTCTTCTTTTAGAAAGTTTATGTAATCGCATACACACACGAGAGTTCATCTTAACAAGTGAGTGTCAGAAGTCTTGTTTATTAAAGGGCCCCTAAATCACCCATATGTCAAAATTTAGATGTGGCACTGCGATAGACTTTATTTAAAATTGTAAAGTTAGCTTTTCTACTATGCTGTTTGGACAACAGATGGTGTCTTGTCACTTAGTGCAAATAGTGTGTTCAAGCACGGTTCGCTAACGCAATGAAGTGAAAAATGTTGAGTCGGCTCTCTTGATATAAGCACTCCTAATAGACAAGTCCCAGCACGTTCAACTAGGACCGCGTCACAGCTTGAAGCACGACAGGTGCAGCCATTACTTGTTCAAATATGCAGTGCAGAGAAGCACACTTGTAAATTATGAAAAGGGTCCATTGAGCACGAGTCTACATTGAACACGTAACTGTGAAACTTTTTTAAAATTGTGCCACAATAGCTGAGTTACATGCATTTGATGATTGAAATGCTGCTCTCATTTGTCTGGCTCTTTTTTTCACTACCCTTCATTGTCTTGTCTTCACCACATGAGGAAGAAGGGAAGGGAGTGTGCGCGTACCTGCTTCAGATAAACTGGTTCTTGTTGGCGCTGACATGACGAGATGCGGGGGTTGACGTCACGACAAACACGAGGCAAACCAAAAGGCACGGAGAGGAGAACAGGATTGTTTTTCTATTTTGTGGGGCACCTGCAGCTCATAGTGCTGCTGCATTTAGCATTGTTGGTCGTGACAGCACTCTGGACTTGATGCACATGTTTACTTGAAACGTTAAACAATACCTGAGGTTGTTCAGCGGCCATTTAAGGGGGAAGTTTTATTTCCATGGTTTTGCAGCAGTTTGCCCCGACAGTGTTGTGGTTTGGGTGCTGTTTATCGAAGTATGTATCATGTGACTAGAAATATTGTTATTATTTAAGTGTAGATATATTGATTTTAGTTTACATAATTGCACCACAATGATTTGTAATATACCATGATTTTTAAAGGCACCTGTATAGTTATGTCATTTTTAAACAAAGATTTATGTTCCAATCTACTATATATGCAATTTTCATGCACTGAAATCCATTCTTATAGCCAAGATGAGGTACAATGATACCAAATCTGGCCACTTTGATGAACTTTTGCAGAAAGATAATGCCAGTAGTACATGTGCCACTTATGACAGGTGCTTTTATACTCAGAATTCAAATGTTCTACTGCATTTCACCTTGTTGTTGACCTGTGAAAGATCAAACTAATGAATGGAAAAAGAGGTGTCCATCAAAAGCAAGCCTGCAGAAGTTTTTTATTGATATATTCTTTCTCTCGGAAGTTACTATTCTAAGCCAGTTAATGTCACCCTGAAACAATTTCGACGATTTTGTACAAACACATTGGGCAGGTAGACCAAATCCCAAAGGTAATTTACAAGTTAATTTGAGCTATCTGCATAAACTATGTAGTTTATTGCAATAATTTGAAGCTGCAAATCTCTGCAGATCGTTGGGACTCTGCCAAACTTGTTTTCCACCGCGCATTCACAGAGCGTCATGCTCTGTCCTATTGATGTCACCATGGCTGCTGACCTGATTGGGTGTAAAGCACGCTTCTCAGGCCCCCTGAAGGCAGAGCTTAGCCCCAAGCGCTCGAAGGAATGGTTAAGATAGTTGATAGTGAAAGGCAGAGTGGAGGAGGAGGGTACCTATTTAGTGCTCGTAGCTCTGCTATGGTGCCTATGATTTGCTACAGTAGTGGTCTAATCAAAAACGCAATGTGAAAAAAAAAAGCCATTTTGGGGACCTAATAAAGAATCCCAGACAAACTTTGATGCTATTATTTCCTTATATGTATTCTAGGCATGGCAGAGTTAAGAGAAGTATAACCATGGTAATTTATGCATACATACATAAGCTGTTAAATACCTTATAGTGCAAGATGAAGAGCCACTCTCTCAATTTGAAATTTCGTGGCTCTCAAATTGCCTTTTAATTCACCTGGGACACTAACTAGTTGCCAATAGCAGTGAAGTTTTCGGCTTGCTTATAGAGCATGACACACTAGAGTTGCAAAGCCTGTTTGGGTAGTGGATACTGTAAGCATTGCCATATTCAGTGCCACACCTTTTGCCAGGTCTTGTCATGCATATATATACACTTCGTCACTGTACACCCCTCGCACCATATCGTTGGACCCTTAGTTGTCTTAGGCTGCACATATTGTGTTTGATCGTACAGTATGTTTCAGTGCAGCCTCTCGCTAATCCAGCTCAAAGGAACATTAAAAGCAAAATTATATTTATCGAATTAGTTAACTACTCTTTCACGAGGCCAAAACACCACGCTTGCGGTGACAAGACGTTTAGTTAGGGAGAAAACGTCCAAAAAGGAAATATGGGTGGTAACACCAGCTTGAACTTTTTGCACCATTCGCTGTTACGTCATATAGTTTGACGGCGCCTACTCGGGCCTATGTAGTTTAGAGCCAATGTCATGAAGAATTCGGCGCGAAATTGGAAAATGTAACTTTAAACTTAATTTTATTCTCCATCAATAAACCTATGATGGTGAAATTAATGACACAAGATTTTTCAGAGTACAATCTATCAATCTAATTCAATTGCTTGTTTTCTACAATTCACTGCACTCTCAGTGCTGTCTGCTAAGTACAACATACATTAAAAAACTCAAGTCAAAAGAAAAAAAAATGCAGTTAAGAAATGCGGTTCCACAGGAGAAGCTGAAACAGTGGGATTAGATGCTTGCATCTGCTCTGTCATAGTGATATCTGCCAACTGATGAAAGTTGCTGAGAGAGACGGGAAACTATACACGTGGACGTTAATGTCACTTTGACAATCAACCTCTTTGCTGGCTCTTCTATTGTCAGTTGTCAGCTAGACTGTTATGGTTCAGTCTGCAGAATTTTCCTTCTCCTCCTTACAACAGCTAGAAAAAATTTAAATTGACAAACCTTAAAACACTTATACAAAGTTCACTTGCTGAAACTGCAATAACCAGCTTAGCTGTGAAAATGGGTCAGCGAATTGTTTATTCTGAGTGGAATAATCAATAGCCAGAACCTCTCGTGTGCGAGCAGTAGAGCTTGTGTTGTTTGTGGGTCGTTAGAACAATAGCGGCAAAAACAATACCTTGGGTCCATTTTAAACGGCACTTGCTGCACAGGCACGAGCTTCAGGCAGAATCTTTATATGAAGAGCCAGGGACATGTGACACATATTATATAAGAGAAGCTACCATGGAAAGAATAGGGTGGCATAAGGTTAAGCTTGTTGGTAGGGACTTGGAGAACCAGATGGCATAACCAAATTATTCTGAACACATATTGGGATGTGCCTCGGTGGCACTTAATTGCTTGATGCAGTTCACTTAGTGCCGCGTCATGTTCTCAGTCTGAATCCAATGATTTTGTGTATTGCAAGCTTCTCGCCTATTAAGTACATTAAGGAGAAAAACAAATTGGGCTGTATTAATAAATTACCATCGCCCCGCCGCGGTGGTCTAGTGGCTAAGGTATTCCGCTGCTGACCCGCAGGTCGCGGGATCGAATTCTGGCTGCGACGGCTGCATTTCCAATGGAGGCAAAAATGTTGTAGGCCCATGTGCTCAGGTTTGGGTTAAAAAACGTTAAAGAACCACAGGTGGTCGAAATTTCCGGAGCCCCCCACTACAGCGTGTCTCATAATCATATGGTGGTTTTGGGTCGTTAAACCCCACATATCGATCAATCAATAAATTACCATCCTACAACAAAAAAAAAAGCTGTTGTTTCTGTTAAAAGGGGCTCGATAGTTTAGAATAGGCGCTACAATGAAACATAATTCATCACAACATTTTGGACGTTCCTGACAGCATGCTGCGATGTCATGGGCTCTATCAAATGCTTGCACCTAGTGAACTTTCTATTAGCAAAGGTGGACTACATTGTACTCTAGAAAAACCATTAGATGAAATTGGTGAGTTTGAAGAATTTATGTCTCGTATTTCTCATGTTTCAACAGTGTCAATGTATCAGAGATACGTAAAAATCTGTGACATTGCACTGGTGCGCCTGTGCCAGGGTTTCGGTGTCATATTCAAGAAATGGAACTTCAGCTTCACTTTCTCAACAAGTAAACCTACTAGCACAAAAGAACGCAATAATTCTTCCTTTTGCGAACAAATGATACACTCTTGGTGACTAATCTATACATTGTTTCAAACAAAAACATGTAAAACAGGACATAGCACAGGGTATAAAGACGACATGCACACATTTGTCTCTATCCCCTGTTTGGTGTTCTTTTTGCACATCAAGTTCTTTAACTGGATTTCAATTTTTTGCTAATGAGCTACTCGGCAAGGCTTCCTTCCAGCAAAAAACTTGCATCTACTGTTGTTTCTGGTGTCTTTAACACTGTTTTCAGTACACACTGCCTTGCTTCGAGCAAGAAAGAGAATATCTCTCAACGCAAGAGATGCCAGATAGTGCCTTTGCACTCCTTGTTAGTGGCCATCTTGTATCTCTTCTCCTTGGACATCTTGTATCTATTCTCCTCTGTGCATGAAATGCGAGTTTTTTTTTAAACAATGATAGTTGATAGTATGAGGTGTGGTATGACCTGAGAGGACATTACAAAAATTTGCAGTATAGGTGCCAACATAAAATCCCATTGCTTTATGAAATAATATTGCACTATTCCTCAATTATATTATTTTCAATGTATGCATTTATGATGACCAACTTGCTCAGATATATTAAGCACTGTCATTTTTGGCACAAGGGCTGCTGCTTCTAGACTGCTTTCTAGCCAGGATGTGTGTTAGCCCTAGCCTTCAGTATTGATAATGCCAACGGGACATTCGCCAGGTGCCTCTCTGTGTGCTTGATTGGCTAAAGTGTTTGCTTGCTTCTTCCCAAAAGAATTGCTGGTGGAGAATTTCACATTGTCAAGATAGCTTTATTTGCATCATGGAAAGTTTTATTTTTGAGCCCGAGCTTCTTTCTGAAAAGTGAATTAAAAAAAAAATTGTGATAATATGGTGAAGGTCACGGAACTGTTTGAAGCCAAGCGGATGTGATCTTGAACAGGTCACATCACAGATAGATTAAGAGTGCCACAGTTGGTTTGGCATTTGCAAAATTATCACATTCTGGAGTTGTGCTTTTTTTTTATTAACACACACAGTTGATCCATCATTTTAATGGCCATCAAGCTGTAATGATGGCCTTTGACTAGCCTAACCAAACAATGTATATTGTTATCCTACATGGTGGTTCATTAGGTCATGTTGTACATTGCAAATGTTTAGCAACTAGGCTTCATTACCTGCATGTAGGTTTGCCTAAATTTTATTCTGTGTAACCATTCTGTGTCCCCTCTTTTTTTTTTTTAAATCTGCCATGTTTTCGAAGTGTTTAAAGGTATACGCTTGTAAGAACCTTTACTGATGAATCTCCAATTGAATAAAATACACAAACTAGAAATCTGTGTCACTGGTGTTTTCTGTAAAAAAAATATATATATATATATACATGTATATATTTTGGAAACAAGAAATCATCAATAAGTGCCCTGTATACTCTCCATAAATCATGATCATTTTCTTAAAAGAGAAACCTTAATCTTTTATTCAGCATTCTTTCTGAATGAAGATCATATCAGCCAGCAAAGTCAAAAGTTGTTTGAGGACTTGAGTTCTTGACTTACTGGCGTCACCTCTCTGCCAGCAATGACATTTTGTAACTATTTTTTTTTTCATTGCAGGATGTTTGTTTTTTCGAAGCATCATAAGTGTTTGGTTTGCTGATTTTTCAACATACAGATGTTGGGCTTTTAAAAAAAATGAAAGGCTTTTTTACAATGCAGTTGATGCATCCTCAAACAGCTTCCAAGATTTAGGAAAGGATTCCACAATACAACTTCCCAGACATGTGACCACTTGGCTATGGCGACAAAATTTTTGCTATTCTTGATATTTAACATCAACCAGCCATTGGTCTTATTTCCACTCGAGAAGCATTGCAAGCTTTCCTAAATTAGTTCATTCTTTTTGTTTACCCAAAACATACTAGCACCTCTTAAGGCTAATCATTTTGCTATACACTGCGGAATTAATTTTCTTGACTAATATTTGTACGGCCATCATTGAATGACGCATAATAGTGCAAGTACTTTAACTTCTCTCCATCGTGTGAAGCCTGTACTTTTTTCTGGATTGTGAAAAGTAGGCACAGCACATAATTGCTCCTTACTATTACTTATGGATTAAATGTTGACCTGCGATGATAAGTAGCATATTGTGCTGGAGATCCCGAACTCCGATGATTGTTTTATCAGATGACTAAATTGCTCGCAACAAATCTAGCCTGCAGTAGCTACGTTGGCAACTTGGAAGAGTGGACTTGGTGACTTAACATTCATTTCCTTATCATCTTCGGAAATTTATATATTGCCGCATTATTTTAGAAATCTTTCCACTTTCGTACTTTGAGTCACCAAATTAGTTTGCGACGTAATATATCTTTCTTTGTACGTTATCTTGCGGCCAACTTTTTTTTTTTTGAAAATTGGTATGTGTGCCTGTCATGCTTGTAATGCATACAATAAGCTGTATAGTTAGTGTGCTTAGACATGTATTTCTGAGCTCAAATGTAATAAATGTTTTATTTTAAGCTAAGTGCATGGTAATTAGCATTGCAACTTGCCTATTATATATTTTCTAACATACTTTTAAATTAATTTTTTTTCTGATGAATTTGATTTTCTATATAAGTGTGGTGATAGGAAGTACCAATGTGCATAGTTCTTAAACTTTTCATTTTATAACATTCATGCAAATCGTTTATGAATATCTGCTTTATTTTGTTTTTCAATTTTCAGGTACTTAAGCTGACTGCAACTATTTGAGTGTTTCAAGCATCTCTGGAAAAGCTTGCTTGCTCATGTGAAGGAATGCGAGCATGACTAGGTGTCTATCAATACATTTAATGCTCTTGACTGAAGCTGTTGTGCACTAGCCATGTCGAGTGGAAGATTGCACAACGGATCATGCAAGAATTGCACAAGTTTTGCCAGTGTGACTGACCTTTTCTCTGAAACCTCGGTGGATGTGCAAGTTTGACTGAAACAATGCTAGGAGAAAACTGCCTTCATAACTCATTTGGAAGGCAGGCACTTTTTTTTTTTTTTCAGATAGGTGTTACTCCTTGTATACATAGTTGCATTAGAGTATATAACGGGTACATTAGCTTTTTGTGCGAAACGAATTTTTGTGGGGTATGTGTGTTTCTGGAGTTGAAGCCAAACAAGTAATTTATTTCTTGTAAGTTCTCAGTGTGCCGTTTTATAATGTGACAGAATGAGCCTAAACACTTGATGTTACTGAAACATTAGCTTTTAATTCAGAAGGAAACTTAAGGTGCTTATGTAACTACCTGTGACTTGCACTATTGGCAATAATTTTAAGGGGGCTTTTGGGCCACCTGAATATAAAACAGAACATTGTTTTTTAATGTTAGCTAGGTAATGCTAAAATGATATATTTAACTGTTATTACTTGCTGGTAATACTTGCTATGATGTACTGTAATGCATAGAGAATGCTCAACATTGTTGAGTGACAGTGTGGTACCCAGTTAAACTGTACTAAGGGGGTTCAGTCCATATATATTTTTTTATTTGCATGGCATTCTGAACTTTGTTTCTAACTGCTGTCATGAAGCATTTGAGATTACTTGTGCATTCATTGTTGAGTACAGTTCATTATGCTCGTATGCATTAGTCTTGGTTGTGTTATGGACAGTGTGGCTCCTTTTAGCATTTCACTTGGAGATTTAAAGCTGTTTACTCATTGCAGTACCTCTGTCAGTCTTGGCAGTGCGATTTCGTTGATGCTCTCGTGCTGATAAAACATCAACCTGCAGCAAATTTGTTGCTCTCCCCTCTCACACATCTGACTTTAGACTTGCAAGTCTAAACTTCTCCGATGGCATCCGGTTTGTTAAGTAGCAGTGTTTTAGTGTGCCACTTTTGTTGCGTGATAACCAAAATGAAAAGATCAATTTTACAAATAGTAGCTCATTTCTTTGATCAACATGGTTGTGCATATTCACAGATGTTTTTATTTGAGGGGGCACGACACTCAATTATCGATCCTAATCCATTTTGTATGGGTTGATCCTTGTGTATTCACGAACAAACTTGCAATATTTTAGCATATTTGGTTGAACATATAATATATAATTAAATATTTTCATAAAGACTCGAGTGGCCGAAGAGTCTGGGAACACTGGCGCACTTAAACTGCTTGTGACAAACTGCTTGTTGTGCAGTGTCTGAATTTCGGTGAACTATTTAGCCTTATTTTTCGGTGCACCGAAAAATAAGGCTAAATAGTTCACCGTCTAGTTTAGCCTTATATTTCGGTGAACCGTTTTAGCCTTATTCAGCTTGGCATTGAAATTGAACGATTTGCAGCAGCTGAAAGCTGAAACTGGTCGAAGACAACAGCTCCGCTCCATGTAGCAGTTACGTCAGACACTTTATCAAAATGGCAGTTAGCGGTAGGGGGTCATGGGCAACAACTTTTAGGACTTATTTTATGCTGAAAAATTTTTGTATGGTGCATTTTTGATATATGCATATAAGTACAATAGACCTCCTCCTTTATTTCGCTGAGAACTGCAAATTGTTGGGTGACTTTGTCAGGGCCCCTTTGAATTGCTTCGCCACTGAAGTCAAAGTAGACCAACATTTTAATTTTCAGGCTCAAAATTCATTTCAAATAGCAAAGGAGTCCCTGTGTCAGTATTTCACTCAAGTTGAAAAGTGCAGTGTTGTTTGCTACAACCCATTTTGTTGAAGACAGTGTTTGAAAAAATTATTAATTTTGGTTAGGGTCAGTAGCTGTTTGACTTTTAAATGGCTTAAGTATTGCTTTAGCTGCATCAGTGAAGTGTTCTAAATGGAGGAATGGAATCAATTTTCTTCTAAAAACATACCTGTCTCTTTTACGGAATCTTAAATTCCAAGCTGTGCTACTGCTGCAGTATGACCTTGCTTCTGGTTTTTCCGTGTCTTATTACTATAATTATCACTTTAGGTATAAAAAAACAAAACAAAAAAGAACCTTCAACAAATTGCTAATGTTTAAGCCCTATCATGATTACTGACTGAGCGCATAGTTGCAACCTGCAGTCTGAACTGTGTAGAAGCTTAGTGTTGTGATGCAATATGAAATTCAAGAATAGTTGGTCATTGCACATCATGGATGTCATTTGCTCATAATAGTTTGAATATCTTCCTCGCAGTTTAAAGACAGGTTTGTTCTTGGTTTTCTTAACTGCATTCTTCATTTCATCCTTATGTATGCTGTAGGCTGCACCGACATTACTTGGGTCATCATACTAAAGCAGCACAAATATTTCGACAAAAATCTTAATACTAAAACAGCACAAAAATTTAGACAAAAATACTTGTTAAAGGGCCCTTGAAACACTTTTTAAAGTAACCATGAAATGAATTCACTGGAAGAGCTTATTGCCTCACGAATTCAACGCCACAAAAATTTTAAAAATTTGTCCAGTGCGAGGGAAGTTACAAAGATTTGTTGCATGCTGCAATTGCATTCTCTCTTCTCTCATCCTGACGAAAGCGCTGGAAGCTAAGCAAGAAGGGATGGCAGGGCCAAACAAAAATGTCACACACGCCTTGTGACCTTGAGCATTTTCTCTTTGAATGTGCAACTTTTCAGTGTAATCGTGCGCGCACGCGTGGACAAGTCGCGGCGATCTCTGTGACGACCGAGCACGCCATGTTCAAATCAGCCAATGGCTGATAGATGGGCTATTTCAAGTCATTTTTGAGCATTTTTCAGGATCTGTGAAGATAAGAGAAAGCAATTTTTAGTTTACTTTGATAATCTATTGTGAATTCCTGGCCGCATGCTCCGCTATAATATTTAGCTTGCGTGTTGTCGGTAGCCTTTACTACCGATCGTCAGCGTTAAAAGTGTTGCAGGGCCCCTTTAAATTTCTGTGGTAAAGTAAAAAAAGATTGCATAGGAAGATTGCATAGGCTGTAGTTAGTACTGCTTTAAGCGGATGTATCTCAGGCAATAGGGAAATTTTAGTTAAAAATGTGTCTGACATGAGGTGTTCTTCCCATTGAGCACATCCTGCTAGTCTGTCTGGCAGTAATTTGTTGAAGACAAGTCGTAGAATGTGTCAGGTCATGTCGCACTGCCATCTTTATCTATTTTGCGTATGAGCTTGTTTCATGTCTAACTGGCTTTTTATCTCCCACTCTTGCCCCTTTCCCTGCTCCACTGCTTCCTTTCTGCACCAAGTGCTTCTAGGGCGGACACGCACCTTCGAGCGGTATTCCGAATATCAGAGGTCTCAGCTTGAGCAAGAGTACCAGCGCAGCCGCTTTATCTCCTACGAGCGCAAGGCCGAGCTGGCTCAAAGGCTGAGCCTTTCGAAGACCCAGGTTCAGTTCTGGTTTCAGAATCGGCGCAGCAAGGAGAAAAAGCTTCTGCAAAAGAATATGACTGCCTTTCAGCCATGACATTATTAGAATTGTGCCTGGTGCATTGGCAAAGGACATGGTCTCATCTGGAAGGTCACACAGTGATGATAGTACGATGCTCTTGCCAGGATCGCTAGTGCCTGTGTTACAAAAAATTCAAAATCCTTGGGTACCTAAATTCAGGTGCACATTAGAGAACACCTGGTGGTCTAAATTAATCTGAAGTCCTCTATTACAGTGTATCCATCAGATCATGGGTTTTGCATTTCAAATGCCAAAGTCTAATCTAACTGTGTGATGCAGTACAGATATTCCTCTTGATGCTTGTAGGCGTGTCGCCTTCCACGTAGTATGTTATTAATCATTATTACACTTGTGTCCATGTTTGGTGCAGTTTTGTTTAGTGTCGCTTGTCTTCTTTTGTGAACAGCTCACATGCAAAGTCTACTGTCTTTTGCAAAGATGTGATTTAACCTATTGTTTGTGGTTTGTGGAGGCATGGCAAGATTTTTATAGCTGCACCAGTTCTTGGTGTTTAGGACTTTTTCTCTGTCAAAGCCTCCTTGTGTGTTTGTCATTGTAATTTTCATGCATTGAAGGTGTTTGAGTTGGCAAATGTTCATGCTGCTATTACCCCAGTGCTGCCTTCACTCACTGTGCACTTCTCCATAAGAACATTGGGGCAAGGATCAGTAGTGAGATACAACTATGCAGTGGCTTTGTGTTGCTTTATACTTGCCATACCAACACCTGGCTACCACACTGTGCACAAAACATTTGTTAACTTGAATTTACACTTGCAACTACATTAATGCAGTACTTAGGAAGTGATAGATGACCTCTTTTATGCGTATACGGCACAGGCATCATTCACGAAGCAGCATTGTAGCTAGCTTACCCTTCCCCGAACAGGAGGTGTCTCTGACAACGTTAAGCGCAACAATTTTATTTGAAAGAGGCTGCAGTGGTAATTTCTAGACTGCTTTGGTCGAAGCACTGGGCTGTGCTTTTACGCACATTAGTTGCGTCTTCCATACATGAGAACCTCCTGTGATTTGATTTAGTCTTGGTCTGGTCTATCTGCTCTAGCCTTTGTATAATCACCGCCATGTTCTGGGGAGAATCGGTGTAAAAGTACTTGTCCCACATTTCTTGCTGTTGTGTCCATTGTGTCTGTATTGAACAAATTTTTAACTCAGTATTTTCATGTTTTTAAGCAGTTAATAAACCAAAGAAACAGCACATCTTTGGCTTTGAAGCTTCCTTGCCCCAGCCACAGAGCTCACTGCTTAGTGGCTTGGGTTGCATGCTGCCATGTAAAATCCCTTAAAACCAACACTTATAAATTGCATGCACTCTCCTGATACTAAAAAGGCATCAGTACTGCTGAGCATTTGTCATCTAGTTATAAAAAGCTCCCCCTGTCTTATAGTGTAAACATTTTTCAAAATGGAAAGATGCTATTATTGCTTTAGCTAAACCTTCAAGGCTTTCTTTATTTTCACAATAGCTCAAAATATGTCTTTTATGAAAATGGCTGTGAGGCTTTTCAAAGTTTAAGTGAGGTTGACTAGACCTTCTTGAATATTCAGTACTGCTAAGCTATTCTTTAAACTAGTCTTGTGTTGTAACATTTTCAACACTTATTTCAATGTTCTGCATTATTGGACAGATGTATTTTCATTTTAAAAAGTGTACGACTGCACTTGTTTGCACGATTTGATGTCTTGCATGGCAAAACAATTCTACTTAAGTTTGGGTTCAAGAACTGGATTAATAGTTCTAGGATAAATTCTGTGCAAACAGCAAATGATTTATGGTTAAAAAAATTTTTAAAATGGCCTAAAAGCATCCTTAATACTTGCAATATTTTCGTCTTTTGCGGTTACACCTGTTACGAATGTTTGTAGTCTTGCATGTCTAGGCTATGTTTTTTGTTAATTTGGACAGAAACAGCTTGATCACGTATACTTTATAGGTAGGAAAACTGTGTAATTGTGCTGAACTGGATGCTTCCAGCATGTTACATTACAAAGTATGCAATAATTAAACGTACCTTCTGCATGTTACTAGGTGTTTGTTGATAGCATAGCATTTCATCCTAAATTGCATGCCATTTTTTTCTTCGATACTGGTGCTTAGCATATTTGACACTTATGGGACATAGAATATTGGATTTTGTTATGCTTGCCACTTTGCATAAACATTTAGTTTTGGGTTTTTGCCTTCCCGTTTTTCCTGCAGGATTCATGTTATACATGAGAAGCTTTTGCCATATTCATACCCTAATTATTCATGCTGATTAGAAATTGGCACATAAGGGTACATATACTGCCACTTTTGTGTAATTGTGGCTTAGCATAATGTGTTTTACTGTGTCTTGCTTGTCCCTCCATGCAGGCCGCTACTTTACCTGTTATCAAAAGGATCAGCTGATGAAGGCCTTTATAATGAATGCCTACCCAGATACTGCGTGTCAACGTTCTCTGGCGCAGCAGCTGGGGCTCACCACGGAGCAAGTCAAGGTTTGGTTTGCCAACAAGAGGACCCGTGACCGCAAGAAGGCTCTTATTTTTCCCAATTTACAGTTGTTTTGAAAAGACTTAGCTTCTGTATGTCTTAGGAAGTCACTGGTGATGAAACTCGTGCCACCGAATAGAAGGTACCCTGTAAGACTTAGTTGCAGTGAAAGGCTCTCTGGCTGTCTGTACCCACCCATGCCCTCCAAGAGTGAATCATCTGGCATGTTTAATGCCACCTGTAATTTCGCAGGATATAATGGTATTGTCAAATGACGTTATTTTAGCTTTCAAATCACCTAAATGTGCTGCTCTAAATGCTGCACGACTGTCGTGACTCTATACAAAAGCAAAAATTTACCGTGGAAGTCGGGCTGTGTCTCATGTTTGAGATTGACACTGCCTAGTAATGATGTTCTTTAAGAGCACTTATTCTAGATGTGGCACCACCACGTGTGTTGTGCCTCGACAACATGCTGTCTACATATATCAAATGCGAATTTCCCAATGCCTCCTGCTTCTATACCAGGCCCTTGTAGCAGCATCCTGATTTGCAGTTCAGGAATATATCGAAATATGGGAAGAGTTCTTTTTACTACTGACAGCATAGACAAGGTCTGGCAAAAATAATTTTACTTACTGTCATATCAAATATGTGTTGTACAGGTATTGTGAATATAATTAGTTGAAATTGGGAGATCTTGTTAAGGAGTACATATGGATACAAATAATCTCTTTAAAAATCATTTTCCCTGCAAGATTTAGCTTCCAAAGTTTTTTTTTTTGTGCGATATAAGACTAGAACACATTTAAAACAAGAAGTTCGTGAAAAATTCATTTCTTCCTGTGCCATGTAGTGAAAATGCAAATTTGCATGTCGGAAAGCTACTTTTAAAATCCTGCACTTCAAAATTGCACTCACTTGTGTTGTTGCTTTCTGTTACAAGCAAAAAAAAAAGCTTTCTTATTTTCAATGTCTGTCGCTTTTGTATGTAGATAAAAATGTTTACTAACCAAGGCAGTTAATGCACCCCTACATGGCATGATTTTTCTTTGTAGGACTCTTAATTGGTTCTTTTTTATCTATTTCAGGTTGTTTGTCATGTTTGTGCACGAAACTGTATACTTAATATTCTTTAATTTTAACCATGTATGCCAGGGTGTAGGCAGGAGGATATTTTGAGTGCAATTAAAAGTAGGTTTTTATGTAATTTATGGCCATCTTTATTTTGTACATTATCGAGTAAAACTTTTTTTTTATGACTAAAAACACAAAATAGTTTAAGTTAATGCTTAATTGCACTCTGATCTTTAAAAGGACACTAAAGTGATGCAATGAATCTATTTAGATTGAAAAGTTTTAGTCTGAAAACTCTAATGGGAATAATTTCACTATCATAGTATTAGCAATCGAAAAGAAAATCAAGGTAAATGTCTTACCGTATGACCCGCATCCCACGCAACTACCTGCTCCCTATCCCTCACCGTTGTATGGCTACACTAACCTTCTCGAGTCTCAGTCACCCCAGCCCCTATCTCCGACTCACTCTCCCCGCTCGCCGTCTCCTCGCAGGCAATCTCTGTCCCCAATGCGTCCCCGACCCGCTTCTAAACCGGGAAAACTGAACGCCACTGTTCTAGAGGCAAAAACTGCGCCATCGTCACAATGCCCAAGTCCTCGCACTTCACCTGCTAACGTCTTCGCCATATCTGTCGATGGTGTTCCTACCTTTGCCCTCATGGACTATTTTTTAATTTCGCCCCAGAGTTTCTGTGAGTTTCGTCTCGGATTTCAACATGCATTCTACATATTTTGGTGACATTGGCTGAAGAAAACAATTTCCTAAAGGACTCTTAACAGTGAGAGGTTTCTTTGTGACTTTTTTTTTTGCAGGGATTTGTAGCTTTGTGTATGGTAACGTTAAAATTGAATCGTAAATACTTTAACACATTTCATTATTTATGTTAGCATTGTTAATTCAGAGCGATAGTGCGTCAGTTTTAAATGCCCACCTAAATACCAAAAGAAAATACCGCCATACAGCGGGGCATTGCCTGAAATTACGTGCGTTCAAACTTCGGTGACGCTGAACATGCTGTTTCCAAATAGGGGGACCCGCGGTTGATGAAGAAACAAAGGATTTGGATGCTTCAAGTGTGTGCCCCCCTCAGTAAAAAGGAAAGCATTCCTGGCATAAGCAGCCAAAACCACCCTTAGACTTAAAAACAGCCCGACAACAGAGCGAGAGGGGTACTGATCAATAGTCTTCACCAGGTGCCAGTCGGGTATTGTGTGCACCCCTCAAATGTTTCCTGATGCCAGCAATACTTGCTTAACCTCTGCAATGTTGTGATGGGGCCTCATGCGTACGTCAAAGAACAGAAAAATGTCGATTACACCTGAACACTCGGGACAAGCTCGCACCCATGCTTTAAAACCAAATTAAATTATCTTATAAGCAGAGCTCGTCACTGATAATCGGTCGGACATGGCCCCGTGTGCAGCACTCTCAAACAACAGAAGCATTTTGAGTTTCTAATTTGGTGTCGGGGGTCCTTGAAACTTGGTATGTCAAGTTGCTGGCCCCCTCAGTGGTAAGCATGATGGTTTTGGTGTTTGTGCACTCTAAAAAAATATCAAGTAAAAAGGGTGTCTTTTTGTCCCACAACAATAATTGTCATCAGGCTTGCGTGTGCTTCCTTTCTTAAAAACTCGGCGCTGGCCACTTTCCTATCGAGAATGCAATGTAACCCTAATAATGGGCATGTCGATCGTGATCGGAATGTACCGGGCGCGGGGGCGATAGCGCAAGGATGGAACGGAATATAGATGATGATTATTGTTGTGGGACAAAAAGACACCCTTTTTACTCACTCTTTTTTTAGAGTGTGAAAGAGTAATTTACGAATACGAGAAAAATCAGTTTTTTCTTTAGTTTCTCTTTAAGAAGTTAAGATAAGTGTTTGCCACTCTCTAAACCTTTGTACTTTACCCAGAGATTGCTCCAGTTAACAATTTTTTTTTTTTTCATTTTAGAAGGCACAGGGAAACAACCTGATGAGATATTAAAATTTTAAAGTGGAATTACGAGTACTTGTTTAAGTTCTGTTATATGCGAAAGTTTAATCCTTTCATCTTCGTTATTAGTGATAAAAGCTTGGAAAATTTTTGAAATCTTAATGAATCGAAATTGTGCTAAAAGTTTTGAGTCAGCCCCTGAAAAGGTTGAGATTTCTGAAGCTGGGCTTCACATTGGTGGGCAGCATGTTGCATAAGTAGGTAAATTAGCACTTCCTAAGATGTACAGAACACAGTGAGTAGTTCAGAATTGTCCACATGATGGTGCTTTGAGGTTTCATTGAATGCATTGCTGTTGCAATAGTGCTGGCTGGCATTAATTTGTGTTGTCTATTGTATGTTATTGACCCATCACTGCATGAGGAGCGACTGTAGAATAAAGGCCCACATAGCCGGTGTGGAGTCTCCCAAGTGTGCTAGTATCTGTGTGCACTTGCCTGATGGCTTCTTTAGAGCAGTCTCTCGGTAGTCACTTGTCACGAGTGGGATGAAAATAGTGTATGCACTTTTACACTTGGAAAGCACGCGTTATAAACAATGAAGCTGCAATTATCAATAGAAAGGGTGTTTTAATTGCCCTGTAGTCAACATGGAGACTAATTTTCTTGGACCCTTAATTTGTGTGATAGTAGTTTCGGAGGAGTGTCGGAATGTTGCAAATAAAAAGTGTAGTGCATGCAAAGCAGGCGTAGCATTTAGCATGACACGCGCTGCAGTTTACAGGTGCTCTGTTTAGCATTTTTTTTTGCTTTATTTTTTGTTTCACAGTTCAACACATGCTCTGTCTTGATAATATGGTATTGTTATTTGTCGCACTTGCCTTTTCCCTCATCATTTCGTTTGCTCATCTCGTGATCAAAATCAAGCTTTGCACACTTCTTAAAATTAGGCACGTAGAAGTACATGAAATTCACTTCTGAACATAATGTGGCCAGGGGGGCACAAAGTGAAATGACAGTGGACATTTTCAGGTACCTAATTAACAAAATAATTAGTTAACAATTTTTAATGACTTTAGTAAGTGATAATTTACATTTCGCAAACTTATAGGCAGCTGCAATCAGCTGTTTAATGATCAGTGCAAAAAATTGTTTGAAGAAAACGTAATGTAAGTGGATGATAAAATATTGTAAAATACATTTAGTATTAAACAAAATAGAATCATTCTGCACCTCTCTTTGTAGTTACAAAGCTCTCTCATTTTCATTTTTTTTATTATTAATTCTTTTTGTTTGGCCATGTGCCATGCAAAGAATAAAATTACAGCAAGATTTATCCTGTGCTGCCATGTAGTGGGATGAAAGATTAAAGAAGACATGACTGCACCACACAATACATTTCTTGCAATTTAGGAGAGGCATGCCTTGGTCCTGAAGGCCTTGTATTGTAAGGGCAATAAAACTTCTTGAAAATCTACTGTGAAGATTTATGCAGTGACAATGTTGATGGCAGGTTTAGTGACGAAGGTACTTGCAGCATAAAGTTATGCAGACAATAGAGCTGCATTTTTTGACATGCCAATGGCTAAG
This sequence comes from Rhipicephalus annulatus, assembly GCA_013436015.1. Taxonomy (NCBI): domain Eukaryota; kingdom Metazoa; phylum Arthropoda; class Arachnida; order Ixodida; family Ixodidae; genus Rhipicephalus; species Rhipicephalus annulatus. The sequence goes on along the minus strand of WOVY01010252.1, from coordinate 145,398 downwards.
GAAAATGTTCTGATAGTCTAATGATGTGATGCACATGAGTGAACACAAAATTTAAATAATGTAAAGTAAAAAACATTTGCTGTATCCCAAACATGTAGAAGATATACTAATGTGCTATGCATGTAATGGCTCCATTCGGTGCACATATCTTATTTCACCTATATTCGGTTACTTCACTTTTATAGAAGGCATGCATATACCATGCTTTCCATGCAATTTCTGCAATCGGATGTAAAATATTTAGCTAGAGCTGGCACGTAGAAATGTAGGATATTCTCATGCAGTGTGCGAAACTACTAGGCAAAACAAAGAAAAGCTGTTACATAAGTGTACTATGAGCAACCAAAGCTTCGTGGCAGTAGAATGAAAGAAGCAGCGGACGATGACCCTGAAGCAGGTGGCTAAGCTCATAATGTAACGTTTAGCGTCATTTCTTTGCTGGCCGCACACAGTGCTATGGTATGTCATTGCCCCCACTGGATTATTTATTGAACATCTTTATATAAGCACCTTTCTCTGTGATGTGACTTACTTAGCGGGAAAATGTGGTGCCCGGTTCTAAACAATGCGTCAACAGATATAAACCGGTGCTATATAAGTGAGAAAAATTATGTCACAGTGCTTCCATGGTTTAACTTTTGATATGAGACAAAGCCTAATACTGTAAAAGCTATTTTGTGTTCCTTAAAGTGTGACAAATGAAGGGTAGATAGCAGCAGCTATGTCTTGAATAGTCACTGTTATGCCTTTCATTGCTCATCTTGAGATGCAGTTGCATTGTTGCAAAATGGTGTACGCACTTTTTTTTCTTACCGTATATACTCGTGTAAGGGCCGCACTTTTTTTTCGAAAATTTTGCTAGGTGCGGCCCTTACACGAATCAGGCCGATTTAGTACAGGCAGTACAGGCCAAAGGTCTGTACTGTTTATGCAACAGTAGCAGAGTGCAAGAGTCACAAATGACATGCCAGAAATGTTTTTATTCGGATTCCATTTCGCTGTCCTCGTTCTCGGAGGAGCTCGCCTCGGCGTCCGCGTCTTCCCAGAGACGGTCATCTTCGGTGCCGTTCATGGAGTTCGAAATTCCCGTTACCTTGAAGCTTTTAGCAACTACTTCTACTGACATGGCACGCCACGCATTCAAAATCCATTCACACACCTGTTGGAGCGACGCCCGCTTCAGCCGTCCTGTAGGGGTCTTCTCGTGGACGCCTCAGCCATCCATTCAGAGTAACATCGGCGAAATTCCACTTTGAATGGTCTGTTGACGCATACGTCGAGCGGCTGCAGCACACTCGTCAGGCCACCGGGAATGACGGCCAAGTCCGTACGAGTTGCGGCAACTCGGTTCTTGACGCGGTCGGTCAAGTGGCCCCTAAAGCTGTCCAAAACAAGGAGGGCTTTCCGTTGTAACAGCCCTCCAGGTCTGTTTGCCCAGACGGTCTTAATCCAGTCAACGACCAGTTCCTCGGACATCCAGCCCTTCTCTTGCGCACGTACGACGATTCCCTGAGGGAACTTCTCTTTTGGGAGAGTCTTCCTTTTAAATACGACGTACGGCGGAAGCCTCCTGCCGTCTGCCGTGATGCACAACATCACAGTGCACCTTTGGCGTTCTGCACCAGTCGTGCGCACAGACACACTTTTCGCACCTTTTAAATCCACTGTGGTGCTTTCCGGTGCATCGAACCACACAGGTGTCTGGTCCGCATTCCCAATTTGGGACAGGTCGTATTCATGCTCCCTCCTGAGAGCATTCACGAAGCGATGAAACTTAATGACGTGGTCTTCGTACTCGCGCGGCAGTTTTTGGCAAATCGTCGTTCGGCGCCGAATAGAAAGCTGGTTACGGTTCATAAACCGCGTAGCCCAGCCCCGACTTGCCTTGAATTGTGCCGGGGGTATTTCCATGTGGCGAGCGATGCTGAGGGCTTTGACGCGTATCATGTCAGTCGATACGGCGTAGCCGTCCCTTCGTGTGTCGACGACGTAGTTGACGAGCTCGCTTTCGAGTTGCGGGTACTTGCACTTTTTCCCGCGAAACGCCTTTCGGCTCCTGTTAGTAGCGGCGAGGGCATCTTTCTGATTCATCCAGTAACGCACGCGCTTCTCATCGACGTCGTACTTTCGTCCAGCTTCCCGCTTCCCGTGCTCCTCGGCATAGTCAATCACTTGCAGCTTAAATGCTGCAGTGAATGATCTCAGATGCCGGCCCATCGTCCGTCACGTGCGCTGGCTTCTGCAGGGTTCACTACAACCAACAAAGTGACACCGACGACACCGATCTGAAGTCGCGCTGCCAACGTATCGACACGATGCTAGGAACGATGCCAACAAAGAGGCCGCACAAGGCAAATATGGCGGCGCGCTGTCAACAGCGTGGTCGGCGCGTCGGCGGAAGTAGAATAAAAGCGGAAAAGCGTGCAGCGCCATCTGGCTGTAAATGAACTAACTACACTTTTCTGGCGGGACATTTTGAACTTTTGTTTTTTTTTTTTTTCGAAATATCCGCTTTCAAAGTTGGGGTGCGGCCCTTACACGAGGGCGGCCCTTACACGAGTATATACGGTAATAATGAGGCTGCGAGTTCAGTCATCTGGCTACACAGATACAGTTTAGGGAAATGGAATGCAAAACTGCTTGTAGGCTCAGACTTAGATACGCTGCAAAGAACCAGAGATGTTCAGACTTTGTATCCCTACGCTGCACCATCTCTTGGTAGTGCATTGTTCTACTTCAGGAGGTTGGACTTTAAATATCTTTGATTTATTTAAATATGGAGGTTCACCTGCCCATGAACATAAGCTGCTCACATTGCTGTTTTTTTTTCCCTACTTTCATCTTTCAGATAACAGGTTTTGAATGGTAGAAATGCTACTTGCTTCTCCATTTTATTAATAAAACTGAGCAACAATAAGGTAAATTGACTAACAATTATCCCCCTTTCCCCCCACTTATTGAAGGTACCCAAATAAACTGTACTAGTGGACAACTTTTCTCGGCAATCAGGTGAAGGCTACACAGCCAAATTGTACATATCGTACTAGTGCTTATGAATGTAGTCCCACAATTGTGTCAGTATTTTCTGCATGAAATATAAAGAATACTCTTTTAGTTTCTACATATACTAGCTTTTTGAGTCAGGATGCAGCTCACACCGGTGACAAACAGTAGACTCCTATTAAACAAAACCTAAATATGCTTCTTTTAACTGAAGTTCTGTTTACTAAGAGATGAACTTAGGTGCTGAATACCAGCCCAAAACCAAACACACCAGAGGCAGTTGTTTCATTTAAGCAGTAGTTTCGTTCGTTCAGGGGCATAGCCAGGGGGTGCGATACCAGGCCCGGGCAGCCCCTCCCTCCTCCCTCTAAGATGTTTTTTGCCAAGGCATAGTAAGCAAAAAATTACCATTTCAAGAGGGCACGCCTTCTAAAATAAAAGAAGTGACCCCCCCCCCCCCCCAAAAAAAAAAAAAAAATTTCTGGCTACACCCCTGGTTTCGTTTTACACATCTTCATTTACTGAGAGTCCTTTGTACTTTTCTTGTTTAACTTTTTATATTGTCACTTCTCAATTTTTTAGGCGTAAGAAAATCCTGCTTTTTAAGTGTACCTTCAACACCAAGTGGCATCTGCGTCGATATGAAGCACTGATTGCAGAAAGCCATCACTTTTCGTCCCCGTGCTAAACGTGCGCCGTAGCGGATTACCTCACGTAGGAGTACATGAGAAGAAGCTCTGCCTCCGTAGCTTTACCTTCATTGCCAAGTTGTCCACAAGTATAGTCTTTCTCACAGTTCGTGCTCTGAAGCAAAACATATAGAATAAAGCTAAAGAAGATTTGTGTACAGCCAACTTTTTTTAGACTAAACACATGGTGTACTACAAACGTCTTCAGTTCGTGGAGCATAAAAATACCTTCATTCAAATTGTGGATGCTGAACAGCGTATGGATAAAATGTTTTGTTGCGATCCAGTGAGCTCATTTATATTTTTATCATTTCCAGTTACTGTGCATGGTACATCTGTTTGCAAGCAAAGCATTCTACACCAATGTTGCTTGGCTGTGTAATGTGTTGTGGTGACAACTGTAAGTTTAGTGATTATTATTTAGGATTGCAAGCCATCAGAAATAACTTTGTAGTAGGCTTGTGCAAATATTCGAGTGCTTCAAATATTCAAACAATTAGTAGGATATTCGAATTCACTTCGATTCGAATTTAAATTATCGAGAATTTCGAAGTATTCACATGAAACGAATAGATGCATATTAACCCGAATTTACCGCTTGCAAAGGTAGTCTCACTGCATTGTAGGGGCGCTAAACCGTGAAAGCACCTATCCAGGAAAATCCACTCTGCCGCGAAGGCCTCCTTCAAATTTAAAGGGTCTCTGCAACACTTTTTGAGCCTTGTCAGCAAACGCTGCCGATCAGTAGTTGAGGCTACCGAAAACGAGCAAGCCAAATATAACGCAGCACGCTGCATGGAATTCATAATAATTTCTTAAAGTCAGCTGAAAATTGCTCTCTCCTCTTGGCAAATGACACCACAAGCTCAGAAAGCACATGTGACGTATTTTATTTTCCCATGCCATCCCTCCCTGCTTAGCTTCCAGCACTTTCGTCGGGGCGAGAAGAGAAAATGCACTTGCAGCGTGCGAGAAATCTTTGCAACTCCACGCGTACTGGACGGATTCTAAAGATATTTGTGCCGGTGAATTAAGGGGAGATGCTACTCGAAGACACTTTTTCTTTAATATACACCCTAGAGCAATGAAACTTGAGCTGTTTATGGAACTTTTTATGCTGACTTCAAATATATAATTAGTGTTCTTACAGGTTACACACTTTTAGCTCTGCAACATGACAAAGTGAAACCCCTAGCCCTTTTGCCCCCCTGTTTTCTTCCCTACAATTCTGCAACTTTTTACCATTCATAGTTTATAATGCTTCAAATAAAGTGTATAGTGCAAATAACGAATTAGGAAGCACATACAAAATATGCAATACGCATGAAGAATGGTAGACGTAAAAAGTCCATATTTCACCTACTCTAGTAAAAGTATACATACATTTTTTTATTATACAATAAAATATTGAAATTCGAACTAGATAATTGCATTCGTCATACTTTAGGAAAACTTTGGGCGAATTTTCATGTAGATCCGAGCACTAGAAGTGCCCGAAAAACGAGGGGCACATTGGAAAAAATGGCAAAATTTGTGTTTTCAGAAAAATGAGTTTTAAAATTAAAACTGAGTTTTCATTTATGAAAGATGTTAATAAATCAGATGAAATTCGCACACCAAAAAGAACAATCCTTCTTGTAGTGGCCACTGCGATTAAAATACACCAGCACTATGAGTTTGTCCCTCTCGGCGTTTTCGAGCGAACTCCTCACAGACATTTCGCTCACAGACAAGGCCATGAAACGCTTGCCAAACTTCCGCTCCATCTGGCAGAACCTTGTGCCTACAGCAAGCTAGGAAGAAGTTCGACAGGACTGTGAAATCCAAACTAAGTCCAGTGTCATGCCATTTTGCAGCCATTGTACATAATGCATACCATTTTGCATACCGTTGTACATAATGGTAATGACGTCCCTGCTAAGTTCTCTCAATGCGAGCTCTTTCGACCTCTCAAGATTGACGCTGACGTTATCCATTGCCGCATCATGAACTTTCCGGCTGACGGGTGTGAATGACTTTGATGCATTGGCTTTTGCAAGCCAACAACTGTCGCAAATCGGACCAGCTGCTCGTAGCCTATTCCTACAGAGCGCGCCGCACAACGGCTTTTACTAGCGAGCAATGCCTTTTTTCATTCATAACTAAGATAATTACATGAGAAAAACATTGTTCAGCTGCGCTGCTCAACAAGACATGGACCCCACAAATAGGTTTCACAGCACATACAGGCGTGGAGCGGCCAATGGCGGTCCCCTATTCGTATTATGTGATAAACCAGTTGCGGCGCTCGAAAAACGCGCAGAAGAGTGATTCTTTTTTATTATTTGTCGCGCTGCATCAGTGAGAGAAACTGTTGTTATTTGAAGAGCGAGGCTCGACTCTTCGACTCCTGCGATCAACAATTGCTAGTGGTGGCGCATTATCGGTGTCAAGGTGCTCGAAGACTGCACACTTTGGACCTTTTAACAGGCACCTTGTGCTCTTCAGATGAAACTTTAAAGCATTTCCAGTTAAGTCTCGACCTGTATTATTTTTCCATAACAGTAGAAGTACTAATGTTATCAAAACAGGCGAAAATAAAGAATCGGTAATTTTGAAAAAAAAACTCGCGTTTTTCAACCCGCATCTCCCCTTAATGAAGCAATAAATAAGCTTCTTTAGGGAACTCATTCCATGGCTACTTGAAAAAGTATCATACGGCTCCTTTGAATGAAAACATTACTCTCAAATCAATTCATTTTATTAAGCTTAAGAGTTAGTTATGACAGCTTATATGCTCTAAGTATAATAAATTTTAAAATGTTATGTATTTTAAGGGTTATGACTCGCATTATACTGAAAGTAAAATCTTGGTGCTACTTAATGTTCTTTCGATTTCCTTCAATTGAAAAAAAAAAGGCAATTTCATAGAGGCCCTATTCCAATTTAAAAAAAATATAGTGAAGTTAGGTCATGATAAATATGCCCATTTTTCTTTATATGTCATATATACTATTCGAATTCGATTCCAAATTATTCGACCAAAATCACTATTCACTTCAAATTTGCTTCGAACCTAAAATTCACTATTCCCACAAGCCTACTTTGTAGCAATCAGTCAGCAGCTTTCCATAATAGTAAAATCAACTAGGAGTATTTATGACCAAATGAACGAAGGAAAAATATTGAAGTGAAATGGAATAAGTGTTGTATATTATCCTTTCATTTATTTTGTTGACAATTATAGTGCAAGAGTTATGGCAGGTGACTTTCAGCACTTGTCATAGAGATGTCATGGCTTCTTAATTATTCTTCAGCATTTTCATTGACATGAGAATGTGTATACTATGAGCTGTGTTACAAGTCAAATTACAGCTACCTACTGTTGTGTACACATCTGAAGAGTAAGCTGCTGTCATAGCACATTCTATGTTGTTGAGTTTGCTAACCTCGGTAGTTTTCTGTACTTCTCTGATGGTTTAATTATTTTGTATTAGCATGCTATTCTTATTAAGCATTTTAATAATTATTTATTTTTTGGTGTTGGTTCTGTTTGCATTGTCTTCTGGCCAAATTAGATGAAGTATGACTATGTGAAGTGTACATTCCTTACTTTGCCACTTGATGGGCATTTTTCTACAGAGTTCTTAGCTACAGATGTAGAAAGGAGGTCCGCTTACTGCACTTTTAGTTACTATGTGTTCATGATTGCCTTCTTGTGAGAAACTTGATGCATGTATTGTGGTGACCTGCGACTGTTTAATATGTTCAGCATAGCTAGCTGAGAATTCATGCCAACTACCTGCAGCTTCGATGGTGGACTTTTGAAAAGTCAAGGGAAGGGTTGACTTGTTTAGAAACGGAGAACACAATTGGTATTTTTGGCTTGGGTGCAGGAGTGTTGGTAATTCTCAGTCATTTAGAGAGAATGGAGGGGCATCGGTGCAGAGAAGTGGCAGCTTGTCATCAGCCACTGCTTGTTTAGATAGTACTCTTTCTTTCCTGTTTTAGGAAGCCTAAATTTCTGGCCGGCTCATACCAAATAGGCAGCCTGTTAACCATGCCAGTGCAGAGTCTCTGTCAAGTGTGTGTCTTTCCCATGAAGTGGCTTAGGTTGTCCATTAACTCACTGCAGTGTCTGGCAAGGACTGTATATAAGTGTCGTTTTATTTCCATCTTCAGAATGAAACTGCGCAGTGAATGTGTATGTCATGGCAGTCACTTACTTTCAGTGACCATTTAAATCCAAATCCATTAAAATCTTATAAGTCTAAATGGAGAAAAATGTAAATTTTAAGGGCTTGTTTTTTTGTTAGACACAATATTAATGAGAAATAACAGAAAATAATGCCAAGGGAAGTATAGGGGATGGTATTAAAGTAATTGTTATGTAATGTGAAGAAAGAATGGCGTCATTGTATGAGCTTGTGGAAAACGAGCCTTTGTGACTTGTAGGTTTCAATTATTCTTGGGTTTATTGTGGGTGTGTAACTAGAATATCAGTCGTACATTCAGTTCCAAGTGGGAACTAAATGTGTGGCTAGTAAAAATTTGTGTTGCTCAAATGAAAGCCACCTAAATTAACTACATTTAAAGTATACAATGCCATTTGTTTATTGTATATGTAAAATATTGTACATTATCTTACATGAACAAATGTACTCTTTTTTTTGCTGTCATGAAATTGAGCATGCACAATAGCTCAGCAGAATTTTTATTGATATTTCCTTTTCTTTTGTTGCTGAAGCTTGGAATATAGGAATGACTGGATTATATTCATTTAAATATTCAGAGATGTCAACTCTGAGAATGTAGGTGCTTAGCTCGTGTAGCTTTGTGTGCTTGGTAAAGTGTAGTCTGCTCTGCAGAGCAGCGAGTACACATGAGTGAGAGTTTCTGAAAGTGTCTGCTTTGCTACTGGCCTGTTGTAGTACTGAACTCTCCCAATATTACAGTTGTTATTTTTGTTCACTCTAGGTAAATAAAAGATTTTTGTGTGTAACTTTTGTGCCGAGGTCATTTACACTTTTTTTTTTCGTTTTTTGCACAATCTTTGAGTGTGTCACCTATGTTTTAAATGGCATGGGAAGGTTAAATAGAGTACCTGTGGACTGTATTTTTGCTGCTAAAGCTTTGTTAGATTAAAACAGCTCTTGGTGCACAGAATTGTCTATATTTCTTCAACATGGCTTTGTAAGTCACATAGAAAATCAAATGATGTATTGTTGCATGCTGTGATTCAGACCACATGATAATATGTGGGGTTTAACGTCCTAAAATCACCATATGATTATGAGAGACGCCGTAGTGCAGGACTCTGGAAATTTCGACCACCTGGGGTTCTTTAATGTGCATTCGAATCTGAGTACATGGGCCTACAACATTTCCGCCTCCGTCGGAAATGCAGCCACCGCAGCCGGGATTCGATCCCGCGACCTGAAGGTCAGCAGCCGAGTACCGTAGCTATCGGACCACCGTGACAGGGCGATTCACATCACAGTGGTTTGCTTCGGTGTTAAGATTGAGTGATTGAGTCATGACGCCTATATTTTATACTGTTTTTGGTAACACAGTCTGCAATTGCAGTCATTTAATTTGTGCTGATGCTAAGAAATGGGACTCCTAATTGACGTTGAATGAGGACAAAAACACTGATAATAATATTAATTGCTTCAGTGGTGTAATGGTTCTGGTGCTCAGTTGCTGCTGAAGGCTGCGATGGTCGCACTTTGATGGAGATGAAATGCCAGGGGCCCATGTACTTAGATTTAGGTGCATGTTTAGGGCCTTGCACTACGTTGTCCCTCATTCTCAAACTGTAGGTTTGGCACATAAAACTCGGTAATTACTATTAATTTTATTTGACTAAATAATGCAGTTAAAAGGTTCTTTTGAGCCACCTCATATAGTAAAAGATTGTGAGACAATCTTGACTTTTTTCATTGTTATGATGATTCAATTATAGATCACAGAAGGCTCAGTGCATAGGATATGGATAGTATAATTTTTTTATGCATCATGTCGTGATTTGCATATAAAGACTGTGCATATAGCTTTCTTAGTGTTTAGCAAAATGAAACCTTGCCCATTGCTTTCTATTGCATTATGCTACTGTTCACTGTGAAGCAGTGCAGTAGACTTGCATTTTTTGTACAGGAAGATGAAAACAAATGGCACCCACTGGGATAATGTTACCTTGGGATGAAAAATAAATTTTCACTTGCTTTTTTCACACGAGTCTTGAGTAGCTTTATTTCTGCAGTTTCATACAATATAGTACCAGTTAGCATGGCCCTGAGGTATAAATGTTTTGCATTCAGGAAACATGAAATGGCACAATATTTGTACTAATGGCTGTGTATTAATGTATGAAGCCTTCCTATATGTTTCAGTTCTAGAATAATGTCTTGGTACAGAAGGCTTGTCTCGTTGTACACTAGAAATAGTAGTCTCTATGTAGCCTCATAGCGGATCCGGACAGGCCGCCATTGGAACCTGAACTTGGCAACGTTTAACGCTAGAACCTTATCTAGTGAGGGAAGTCTAGCTGTACTATTCGAGGAGCTAGAGGATGCTAAATGGGATATATAGGGCTCAGTGAGGTTAGGAGGACAGATGAGGTCTATACGGAGCTACATAATGGGTACGTCCTTTGCTACAGAGGCTTGGCAGACAGAAGAGAACTGGGAGTGGGGTTCCTAATTCACAGAAACATAGCTGGCAGCATAGAGGAATACTATAGCATTAATGAAAGGGTGGTAGGTATCGTAATTAAACTGAATAAAAGATACAAAATGAAGGTAGTACAGGCTTACGCGCCTACATCCAGCCATGATGACGCTTCAGTTGAAAGCTTCTATGAAGACGTGGAATCAGCAATGAGTAAGGTAAAAACACAGTATACTATAGTGATGGGCGACTTTAATGCAAAGGTAGGGAAAAAGCAGGCTGGAGACCAGGCAGTAGGAGATTATGGCATCGGCACTAGAAACGCCAGAGGAGAGCTACTAGTAGAATTCGCAGAACGCAATAATTTACGGATTTTGAATACCTTCTATCGAAAACGAGAAAACCGCAAGTGGACATGGAGGAGCCCTAATGGCGAAAATAAGAACGAAATAGACTTTATAATGAGTGCACACCCTGGAATCGTGCAGGATGTGGAAGTGGTTGGCAAGGTACGATGCAGTGACCATAGAATGGTACGGTCTCGAATTCGCCTAGACTTGAAGAAGGAACGACAGAAACTGATACGCAAGAAGCCAATCAATCAGCTAGCACTGAGAGGGAAAGTACAGGAATTCAGAGTGTCGCTGCAGAACAGGTACTCGGCTCTTAGTGAGGAAACCAACCTTAGCGTAGATACAATGAATGATAATCTGACGAGTATCATTACGGAGTGTGCAGTGAAAGTTGGAGGCAGGGTAGTTAGACCGGACACTGGCAAGCTTTCCCAGGAAACGAAGAACCTAATTAAGAAGCGTCAAATCATGAAAGTGTCAAGTACAACAGACAAAATAGAACTGGCAGAGCTTTCGAAGTTGATTAATAGACGTAAGGTATGCAATGTAAGAAGGTATAACATGGAGAGAATTGAACACGCTCTGAAAAACGGAGGAAGTGTCAAAGCATTGAAGAGGAAACTTGGGATAGGCAAAAGCCGGATGTATGCACTAAGGGACAAAGAAGGCAAAATAACTACCAATATGGATAGGATAGTTAAAATAGCGGAGGAGTTTTACAGAGATCTGTACAGTAGCCGCGACAACCACGACCTTAATACTATAAGAACTAGCAGTAACCCAGATTACACCCCAGCAGTAATGATAGAAGAAGTCAGAAAAGCTTTGGAGAGCATGCAAAGGGGCTAAGCTGCTGGTGAGGATCAGGTAACATCAGATCTGCTGAAAGATGGAGGACAGATTGTGTTAGAAAAACTAGCCACCCTGTTTACGAGGTGTCTCCTGACAGGAAGAGTACCAGAGTCTTGGAAGAACGCTAACATCATCTTAATACATAAGAAAGGAGATGACAAGGACTTGAAGAATTACAGGCCGATCAGCTTGCTCTCTGTAGTATACAAGCTATTTACAAAGGTAATTGCTAACAGAGTAAAGAAAACATTAGAATTAAATCAACCAAAGGAACAAGCAGGATTTCGAACAGGCTACTCAACAATTGACCACATTCATACTATCAATCAGGTAATAGAGAAATGCTCAGAGTATAACCAACCACTATACATAGCCTTCATAGATTACGAGAAGGCGTTTGATTCAGTAGAAATATCATCTGTCATGCAAACACTGCGGAATCAGGGCGTAGATGAAGTATATATAAACATTCTGGAAGAAATCTACAGGGGAATCAACTGCTACCATAGTGCTTCATAAAGAAAGCAACAGAATACCAATCAAGAAGGGTGTAAGACAGGGGGACACAATTTCCCCAATGCTATTTACCGCGTGCTTACAGGAGGTTTTCAGAAGCCTAGAATGGGAACAGTTAGGGATAAGAGTCAATGGAGAATACCTTAGTAACCTGCGCTTCGCCGATGACATTGCATTGCTGAGTAACTCGGGGGACGAATTGCAACTCATGATTACGGAGTTAGACAAGGAGAGCAGAAAGGTGGGTCTTAAAAATTAATCTGCAGAAAACGAAAGTAATGTACAACAACCTCGGCAAGGAGCAGCGCTTCGAGATAGGTAATAGTGCACTTTAAGTTGTAAAAGACTATGTCTACTTAGGGCAGGTAATAACCGCAGAGCCGAACCACGAGATTGAAGTAACTAGAAGAATAAGAATGGGGGTGGAGCACATTCGGCAAGCACTCTCAAATTATGACAGGTAGATTGCCACTATCCCTCAAGAGGAAGGTATATAACAGCTGTATCTTGCCGGTACTTAGCTACGGAGCAGAAACCTGGAGACTTACAAAGAGGGTTCAGCTTAAACTGAGGACGACGCAGCGAGCAATGGAAAGAAAAATGGTAGGTGTAACCTTAAGAGACAAGAAGAGAGCAGAGTGGATTAGGGAACAAACGGGGGTTAAGGATATCATAGCTGAAATCAAGAAGAAGAAATGGACATGGGCAGGGCATGTAGCGCGTAGACAGGATAACTGCTGGTCGTTAAGGGTAACTGACTGGATTTCCAGAGAAGGGAAGCGGGTTAGGGGGAGACAGAAGGTTAGGTGGGCAGATGAGATTAAGAAGTTTGCGGGTATAAATTGGCAGCAGCAAGCACAGGACCGGGTTAACTGGCAGAATATGGGAGAGGCCTTTGTTTTGCAGTGGACGTAGTCAGGCTGATGATGATGATGATGATGATGTAGCCTCATTTATACTACTCCTATGGTTATGCTGCACAAATGTGTTAGTTGGCCACGAAAACATTTTTTTATCTAACTTTGGTAGTGTGCATTGAGAGGTTACACGTGAACAAGCTTCTGTCCAGGTATAGTACTGTCCACTGTTTAAGGACCACGTGAGTGCATGTCTGGCGATCTGCAGAGTGCTAACTGCTGCCGAGATCTCAAAATGTGGCGCATGCGCATTGTTTATCAGGCTGCTGCGTGCCCCGCATCGTTTGCTACTTTGATAGAGTAACTTGTTGGGCTACTTCTTTAACCTTGCACACGGCCTACATTAGCAAGCCGTGGCCCTTTGCATCTGTTATTTCCGCATTGTAAATCAACTGATACTAACTCGGGCTTCCTCTTAATTAAAAAGCTGTCATTTCTCGGCTGAAAAGCCAACTTTAGAATGTTCGCTGCATCAGACTTCAGTAGCCTTATCTGTTACAAGAGTGGCCAATCGCAGCGAGCACTATGTCAAAAATATAATGGTCATAGCGTGCGAAAACTGTGGCAATAAATGAAACCATACATTTTTCGTGCTTGCTAGAAATCCTGCGAGCAGCAAGCAGAGTGACAGCCAGATAAATTGCACCACAAAAATATGGAAGTTCTCTCCAACGCTTTCATGCGCATGGGCAGAGCATACGAAACTGGGCGTACACAGCCCTTACGACTCCATGGGCATGCAACGCATCGCCGCCACCCCCCACCCCCCCCCATCGGCCACGAGCCCACGGGTACCCTCTAACAATGGACTGTACTGTAGTACTACATTACACATCTTGGTATCCTACCTGTTTAGTAAGATTTAAAAGAGATAAGCAAGGAGCTTGTGGGTCAGAAGTGCAATATAGTTATAGTATAGTTTGTCTTTCGTGTGGCAGTGTGAAAACAAAGTGCTGACTGTGTGTAATAATTTTATGAAAGTTATTTGCAGTTTAGGTTGAAATGAAAAAATGACGAGCTTTAAGGGGCCCTGAAACACTTTCTTTTAAGTAACCATAAAACAAATTCACTGGAAGAGCTTATTGCCTCGCAAATTCAACGTTGAAAAAATTTTAAGAATCCGTCCAGTACGAACGAAGTGAGGGGGGGGGGGGTAATGAAAGAGGAAGGAATTAAAATGACGCTATTTTCTCGACCTGATGCGGGGGCACGGCTCAGCGCCTCCAGGGAAGGGGAAGGTAAAGATGATAGAAAGAAGAGAAAGAAAAAGTGAGAGGCATGGCAAGAGGACGTCTTGTAAGTGCAGTCAGTAGAACAGAGCGAAAATGTTCGTCTATAAGGCGGCGAGGTTCGCAGATGCACAGAACTCGAGAAAGGCTTGGAGGGCTTGCGTCTTCGAGTCCGCGCGAAAAAAGGATGTCTTCCAGCGTTGTCGCAGGCAGATCAAACAGACGATGTCGACAGCTCACCAGTATTCAACGCTCTGGGGCAAGGTCAGGGCTGGAGAGCGCAGTTACAAAGATTTCCCGCATTCTGCAATCGCATCCTTTCTTGTGCCGAGCAGGGAGGGGTGAGCAGGGAGGGGTGAGCAGGGAGGGGTGGTAGGGTAGCAGGGAGGGGTAAGCTGAGCAGGGAGGGGTGGCAGGAACAAAGAAAATACGTCACGTGCGCCTCGTGACCTTGAGCACTTTTTTTTTCTTCGAATACGCGGCTTTTCAGTGCAATCGCGCGCGCACGCGCGGTCAAGTCACGGTTTTGCGCGGTGATCGCCGTAACAACGGAGGAAGGAAGGTAAGGAGAGGGAATGCTCAGCCAGCGCAGGGCGTAAAAAATGTGGCGAAAATTACGTCATGCGCGGCCATATTCATAGGCACGGAGGAAGGAAAATGGTAAGGAGAGGGCATGCCCAGCCGACGCAGGGCGTAAAAGGTGTGGCGGAAATGACATCATGGCGGCCATATTCACTAGGCACAATGGCGGCGTTGCTATGGTTACGTGTTGCGCAGTGGAGCTGGTCTAGCTGGCGGCGGAATGTGTGCCTCCCCAGGTCTCGTGCTGAGCCGTGGCGGACAATATCTGTGCTCTGCGCCGCGTTATTGGTTACGCAGTGTTCTCCTGGCTGTTACATTACTCTTATCAACGTTTACAAATCCCTTTGTCCATCACGGGGTTTCAACAGTGCGTAGAACAAGTGCATATCCATGTGTCGTGCGGCGGATGACGCGGATGAAGCAGTTAGTGTTCAGCGAAATTGCGTTGGGCACCATGACGAAGCTGAATGACGACGAACGCCTTGCAGGTCAGTGACGGTTGAGCAGTGCTCCTGCTTGTGACAACGGACGGCGCTGTTGAGCCCAGAAAGACGCCGTGAGGACCATGTGCACATACGTAGTTTCGTGTTGTGTGTGTGCGGTACCAACTTGCATGTGCGTATTAAAACACCTTTTCTATTCCGCTTGGTACACTCTCCACCAGCATTGCATGTAATCTCAACGTAACAGCAACCACGTTCAACTGTCACTAGCACCGTGCTCAGTCACCACGGTCACAGAATGCTGACGCCGGTGATTTTCACGCGGAACACGGACACAGTGGGAGGACGCTGCGTCGGCCGCGTGGCGGAATGCAACCGTAGAAGGCGCACGACCGATCGTGTTGTCTGTACAGTTGCTGAATTAATGACGTGAAAGCACTCGCCGTTGTCAGTGCATTTAGCGAGCGTTCTCTCGTAGTTGTTTCGTTGTCGGCGAGCTGTTACTCCTTGTTATTACTCGGATGAAGCGATTTCGCTGAAGGTGTCCCGCTGGCTCAGAGTGATGAGCCCGGTTCCATTAGTTTCGGATCGTCACGACACACGCGCTGCGCAGCCCACGTGCTTTCCGAGCCGGAGAGGGAGTCACGCCTTCTGCTTCGCATTCATATGTAAACAAGAGAGGAGAATTTGCCCAGTCAATATGGCCGACTTCCGGCTTCATCGCGGCTTCACACATGCGGCTTCACGAGTGACGTCAGGGTACAGTGTACTAGAAGGGGTACTAGAAGGGGTACAGTGTACTAGAAGGGGTGACTAATACACTGTAGTCAGGGCCTCTCCTTACCTTTCTTTCCTCCGTGGCCGTAACGATCGAGCGCGCCATGTCCAAATCAGCCAATGGCTGATAGGTCTTTTCCAATAATGTTTTAGCGTCTTCCGTCATTTGTCGAGGGAAGAGAAAACAATTTTAGCTGACTGATCTTTTTTTTTTTGTGAATTCCAGACCGCGTGCTGCGCTATAACATTCGGCTCGCGTGTTCTGGGGAGCATCTACTACCGATCGGCAACCCAGGCGCCGGAGAAGGAAGAACCCTTGCGAGGCCTCTTGACGACACAAACACACGAATTATTTACATATGTATTGGTGTGAAGAACACAAGGCGCCGAGAAGCGCCTTTACACCAGACACGACCGGCCGTAACAAAGTCCACCGAGCCCCATGCGACGCGCTTTTATCCCCCTCTGTCCGTGCACGCACTTCTCCTGAAACGCCGATTGGCGCTCGTGTGCGATGCGGACCGCGTGTCACTGGCACGCCGGCGGGCAGTGCACTTGGGAGTGTTCCCGCGCTCTTGTGGGGCGCAGACAGCGTTCTCGTCGACGAGCTTAGCCGACGGGCGTCTCTTGCACTGCCAGTCCCCCCAGTCATGACAGTAAGCAGCAGTGAGACCCCGATGTTCCATTGCTGATAAATTGGCATAACACCAGATGTAGGAGATAAAATGAAAGATGAAGGTGGGTTGTGGGAGGAAAATGGAACAAATTTTATAATGTTACAAGTATATCGAAATGGCGTTCACGGTCCCAAAACCACCATATGGTTATGAGAGATGCCGTAGTGAAGGGCTCCGGAAATTTCGACCACCCGAGGTTCTTTAATGTGCACCCAAATCTAAGCACACGGGCCGACAGCATTTTCGCCTCCATCGAAAAAGCAGCCGGGATTTGATCCCACGCCCTGCGCACTATGCATTATTTTCCTTGCTGCTAAAAAAATGGTTAAATGCATGTTCACGGCTGTTTGTGTTTCTTCTGAATTTTTCTCATTTGTTTTTATGACTTTTCAACATTTTTTTTAACATTCTGTAAGCTGTCAGGAATAAGAGACTAATATTTTCCGTGAAGTTTTATGCTCCACTAGACTCTACTACTTTAGTGTTGCATACCCTTATATCACCGCCAGTTTCTATGTTCAGTGCACTGGTAAGCATGGCAACTACTATTGGCTTGACTTTTTAGGTATCAGTACTGTGCAATGCACCTGACATAGACTAGAGTGAAGAAATCTCGTCATCGATAAAGTTGTGATGCCATCTGATGACTAAGATTGTGATACCAGCACTGCAGTGCTGGAGAGCAAAATTAAGGCACAATTACCGAGTCTCATTACATGTCCTTGAGGTCCTCTAAAACAGAATCTCGGTGTGCGAATAGCAGGAGCATGGTAAGCGTTACTGTACGAATTCTTTAGTGCAAACGAGTTCTGCGGAAAACCACAAGGTGGCGAAAAATTTTAGAAAGGTAAAATAGACACTTAAAAAATTGTCTATTTGCAAAAGGAAAATTGACTTCATGCTGCAAATATATGGTTGTCTATTTTTGTTTTCATGCATTGTTCAGGCACAGATTTGAGAGCATTCAGTTCGAACGACTAAAAACAATGTAAAGGAACAATAGTCTGACAGTTAAGCATTTCATTCATAAAGTTTATTAGAAAGGTTGCATTATAAGATGCAATTGAATACAAAACCCGTCTCATACCTTTCACACACGGTGTTTGTAGAGCCCCATTAAAGGGGACTTGCAACACTTTTTGAACATAGTTGCAATACGCTGCCGATCTGTAGTCTAGGCTTTTGAGAGCATGTGAGCCAAGCATTCTCAAAGTCAGGTAAATATTGCTTGCTCTTCTCTCAACGAATGACGCATAAACTCGAATGACTGCACCATAAATCCAAATTTTATGGCCATTGGCTGATTTGAGCATCATGAGCTTCATAGTTACCGTAGCTGCCATGGGATGTTGAGACATGCCTGCACGCTCACTAGCGATTTCACTGAAAGTAAGCCACACGTTTGGAGAAAAAAAAAAAGAAAGAAAGGGCTCAAGTTCATCAAGTGTGTGTGAAGCAACTTCTTTTCCCCGTGTTAGTCCTCCCTGTTTATTTTCTAGAGTGTTCGTCAGGGCAAGAGGAGCGAAAAAGCGCTTACAGCTTGCTGGCAATCCCTGTACTTGATTCTGAAAACTTTTGCGACAGTTGATTCATGAGGCAACAGACTCTTTCAAATAAACTGTTCAAATATTATTTGTGAAAGTGTTGCAGGGCCCTTTTAAGATGATGCATAAACCAGCGTGCACTAAGGCACATTTCTTGTGCACTTGCATTAATGCTTTTAGCTGCCCCATCTATGAAATTTTTCACAATAACTAAAATAACTTTCTTTGCCTTAGCAGGTGAAGAGAACCTTGTCAGACAGAGAGGAACCCTTACAATTGTAATGTGTCATCGCCTATGTTCGGTTTCTGTGGTCATGGCATGATTCTCTAAAATTAGCTACACATTGAGAAAGAGAGAGACAAGTTGGACAACCTTGGCCACACCAAGTTAGCTGCTATACATAACGAGAAGCGAGAAGCAAGAAAGACCTTCATTACAGGTGTGCACCCGGCAAGGTGAAAGTAGTAGGACAAGGTGAACATTCACTAGGCACATGCGCTCATCTATTCTGTTAGTTTTCACGATGCACAAGCACGCAACTGCTTTGGCGGCCCTGTGCATCGTTGAGGTTTGTAGTCAGAGTAGTATCAGGATTTTAGCTTCTTAAAGTGGTCTTCCACACAGATGATTAAGACACAGCGGATAGGTTTATGAAGTTTTAATGCAAGGCTGTACCATGAAATAAGATTATAGAATGGAAATGCAATTCTAATATTGTATTTAACATCTCAATAAAAAATATGGAAGTCCCGTTCACATTCTAATTTTTTTTCTGCAGTGTTTCCATTATTTAATTCATCTTTTTTCCAGCCTTAATTTTCTTTGATACTTGGCAACACCACCATTTCTGACTTATTATCTTTGGCAAACTACTGGAGATGTTTAACTAGCTCTTTAGCATTGAAACAATATACTAAATGTGTGCAGCTATTATCATCACTTTTTATTCTGCATACACATCACCACAACACCTTCTTTTTTGGCTGGTGAGCCTAACATGGAGACTGAGCAGGAGCAGCAACATCCACCAGGGCTTCTGAAACTATATCACAGAAGTTTTCTGGAGGCACAGTACAAGCGCAGTCAATATGTGAATCACAAAACGTGCATCCAGCTGGCCTCTCGGCTACGCTTATCTGTCAAGCAGGTGCAGTACTAGTCCCAGAATCGGAGAGCCAGGAAAAAGAGAAAGTTATGCAGACAGGCCGTGTTCCACAATGTTAATTGTCGTCAAGGGCCTCACCATTGAGCCTAGTCTACTGCGACTTTTCTCTTAGATCCTACTCACTTTGGCAAACTGGCTGCGGCCTTTGCTGCCCGAACACGAGCATGCAAGTTGGCCTTCTTGCTATGACAACACCGTGATGCCGACTGCATTCTAATCTGAGTGAAATGAAAAAACACTCATGTGTCGCGCTTTGGGTGCATATTAAACAACTACAGATGGTCGGTCAATATGGAGTTTTCCTGCAAGGCACCTATGGTAGCCTTTGTGTTGCTTTAGTATGTCGAATCCGACTCATGAATCTGAAAAGTCTGCACTTAGTATAGTGAAACTCGTGTTCTCTTGTGCTTTGCACTTTACCAGTTCTGAAGGGGAAAATCGATAGAGACAGTAGGAACACAGACTTACATGAAAGACAGCTTGTCCAGAGTATCTGATATTTTAACAGTGTTGTTACATGTGCCAATGGAAAAGGTGTACCTTCATTCACCACTGGATGACCTTTGAGTTTACAGATATTGCTTTATTGACAACAGTTTAGCTATGCAGAATCACTTTGCCTGCACAAAGTTTTCATGTAATGCCTTCGTCTCAGTTTTTAGTTGATCCTTTGAGTGTTTCCTGAATGTTGTGGATGATTTAATCCTAAGGGGTTATCTCTGTTACAGGGTCACCTTGGTGAAAAATTCAAAACTGTCTGTGGTAGGCCAAACATATTCTGAAAACTGCAGCGTGTGAGTGCTAGCACTCTTTAAATATGGCCTAGTATGTTCCCCAGAGATCAGCAAAAGCTTATTTGACACAGAATTTCAGCTTTATCTTCGTTGGAGTTTATGCATTTTAGCTTGGTGAGAAAGCATGTATTATACGGTGCAAAAGTTTTTAGAGACCATAATGCCCGCAATTAAGCTGAAACAAAAGGGGTGTTGTATCTTTTCAGTTGACATATACGCTATTGCACAAACACATTCACATATAAAAGCAGCACTAGTGGATATAACACTCCCATATATAGCATAGTGTCTAAAGCAGTACTAGCATTTTGACGAGTTGGAAAATTTTTCAATCTGCACATGTGTGACTATTATCTGGAACTTGCATACCTTGAGAGCACAAGAACTTTTGAAATGGCACAACATAACTGAATACTAAGGTTGATTGATAGATATGTGGGGTTTAACGTCCCAAAACCACCATGCGACTATGAGAGACACCAAAGTGGAGGGCTCCGGAAATTTCGACCATCTGGGGTTCTTTAACGTGCACCCAAATCTGAGCACACGGGCCTACGACATTTCCGCCTCCATCGGAAAAGCAGTCGCCGCAGCCGGGGTTTGAACCCGCGACCTGCGGGTCAGCAGCCGAGTACCTTAGCCACTAGACCACCGGGGCGGGGCCTGAATATTAACGTTAAAGCGTTTGTAGTTTTAACTCGTCCTGCCCTAAGAAATAGCTTTGTTACAACTCACTCAGCTGCAGGAGTGCCTATACTCTGGTAAATATTGAACATGCCACTGTCACACTTTCAAAGCACACATAAAAGCATTGATTTTTAACTGTTCTGTTGTGGCCAAGATGCAACCTGTAGGAATCATCCTCATCTTCCTTATGCCAGCAGAAAGGTTGGGCACTGCTATCAAAGATCAACGTAACTCCTTGGCCATTTTTGTCATCGGTACTTTCAGAGTGCGGATACAGAATGGAGGTAATACCAATATTACCTAATCTACCGTATTTACTCGCATAATCCTCGCACTTTTTTTGCCGTAAAACCGATGCAAAGTTGGGGGGTGCGAGAATTACGGGGGAAAACTTTCCACGAAAACGTACAGAGCGAAAAAGAAAACAAAGTGGCAGCAAATCGGGATTCTCACACCAGCAATTAACAGCAAGCTTTAAGAAGTATTAATTAAAACTTATCTCAACGATAAAAGGAGAGGTTCAACACAAGGCAAGGTTTATTTGAGAGACAAAAAGTGGAAGCAAATGGTCGAGAATTAGAATGCCATACACAAAGCTTGTGGGCGTTGCGGGCGTAGCGGTAGTGTTCGTCGCTCAACAGGAGCCCTCAAAAGGTAAGCGTAGGACGTCAATAATGGGCTGATAGCTATTTAACAGAATCGTCCGCAGTTTCCTTCTGAAGAAATAAAGTTTACCATCATTCCCAGCTTTAGGCCTACGGCAGGCCCAATGCGTCTTGGTGGCTTTTAGCTGCCGTCACCAGTAGCGAACACAAAACTTGTAGACAAACGGTGGCCCTGTTGCCGTTGTTTAGTGCATGATCTATCACTCGCAACTTGAAGCAGCCGTGTAGCTTCAGTATCGCCCCATAACGAGTCAAAATTACCGACACAACATACAAAACGCCGCAACGCGCACTGGCCACTTCGGCTTGGCTTAGATTGAATTGAAAATCCGTGCAATAGTACGCTTGATGCTGAAAAAAATGGCGCGCGCTATCATCATCTTTGGCTGGAACGAGCAGACGACATTATTGCGGCAGTTTTTTCGGGGGGTGCGATAATTACTCGAGGAAAAAAAGAAATTGTATTTTTGTTTGGCGATGTGGGGGATGCGAAAATTATGCGAGTGCGAGGATTACGCGAGTAAATACGGTAGTAACGTTGGGGTATGGTAATACAGGGTATTTGAAAGCATAAAGATAATCCAGAAACATCAAAAAGAAAACGGAGTAAAAAAATTTCCTCCTCATTCTTTTTTTTATATCTGCCTTGCTGCCTCACTATATAACATGGAACACCCATTTGGCATGACAAGCCATCTTGATTGTCCCCTCCTCCCATTTCTTCTGTTTCCCTCCTTTGCACACTGTGACATATGCTTTCTCTTTAGTAGGCCGGGGCAAACTCGACGACACAAATTTTGTGGTTTGGCGCAACACCTTAGACTACTCTTGCTAGTGGTGCCAAGGACTAGGTTGGAAATTGATGTCACCAGAAGATACTTGAAGGCAGCCTTTGAAGAACCACACTAGCTGCCACCATTCAGAGCACAAGATGCAGTATATCATCTTAGAGGGCCCAGCTAGTATCATTCTCCCCTTTTTCCTACTCCAGCCCATATGAAATAGGTTGGCAATGAACAAGTTCATTGCAAAGCTTGAGTACTCAGCGGCCGAGTCTCACGACTACCCGCCACTGAAGAGGATACAGATGAAGGGGTGACACGGCATGGAATCCTAGACAAAGATTAGATCACCACATCAGGGTGCCTCCTTCCACAGACCCCGGCAGACATCAAGCACGGTACTGGCGCCGTCTGTAAACCAATACATTTCTTAACCTGAATAAGCTTCACGTCATATACCCATAAAGATATCCCAACGCATGCCCCTGATGCAGAGACAACACTAACACAGATAACCTACTGCTGTCCAGAATGACCAGTTACAGTTGACATAGGACATACGCACCCAATGCAAACATGGTCGTGGGAGGTGAGACTCACTAAATGGATCCTGGGAAGCCAACTGGCGACCCTGGGTCAGGCCCACCGAGCCTCTATAGCCAGTGAAGCCTTGCAAGAAGGGCTCCAGCCACGATGAACCATTGAAAGAAATGATAATACCTCTTTCTCTCTTTTGCCTTTACCATTGAGTTTGGGGGTGAATGAGCAAAACGCACCTAAACAACCAGTCAGGGAAGCCAGTTGCTGCCCTGACAAAGAAAAGTCCTGGTGTTAGTAACCAGTGACATTTCCTGTTCAATTATTTTTTTTTTCATCACCTTAGGTGCTCAACTCCATAACTTCAGCTTTGTTTACAATATATTATTGTAAGATTTCAGGGTAACAAATCTAAAAAGAACTACATAAAATAGCTGGTAAATATTCATATCTTTTCTGCTCACGTGTGAGAAAGGCCAGTGGGTATTAACCTTCCTTTTGTATATACAAATCCTTCATGATACCAATACATGCTTCAAGTTGTACTGAAGATAAAATGTGGTGAACGTGAGAGTTCATCCTTCTTGGCTGAATGATTTTGAAATCACCTCGAAAGAGAGTAGCGAGCTTACCTGCATGCGGAGTTTAGTTAAGAAAATTTTAACAGAACAAGAAAAGAGAAGGGTCCTCAAAAAATTTATGCTCAAATTTCGACCAAGGAGCAAAGAGATGGGCGAGGAAAAAGAGGCCGTGCTGTGAAGGAATAACTCCTAAGCGACCCAGACCTTTCCTCTAAGATTGTAACTTGTGACCAGTCATAATGCTGTTAGACCCTCAAAACCAATTTTGCATATGCACTCAGTTCATTTAAAACGACCACAACAGAAACACTGAGCCCATAAAACTGGTTTCGTGAAAAAATAGTCGCTATACCCAGAAAAAAGTTCCCGGGATGATCCACGAGATGCAATAAACTTGAAAGGTGTGGCGGGATGCTCACCTAACAGGAGAATTTCGTACTATCGTAGCTTTGCCCAACAAAGTGCCAGTCTGGTTACTTTTGTGACCTAAACTGCTCTTGGTACAAGAGCAGAGCATAATTTAATAGGACAACCAATTCATTGAATCTGCACAAATTTATCTCTTCAAACAATGCGTGTGTGCAATAAAAGTAACGACTGTGACGATAGTACAGTAGCATCTCAGCAAATGGAAATCTTAAATTTTTTACTTGTAAAAATCAAGTCAAAAGGAGTAGCTATCGCCAATAATGACAACAACTACTCCTTAATTCATTTTCTATTTAAATAATAAAAAAGAAATATTAAATGGAAAAACTGCCTTTAACACAATTGGTTTCCTATTGGAACTTGACAGCCCTATTCATCTTTCAGTAAAAAGAACTCATGTAAAATGGAACATATGTTCATAGTCTCTTCAAGTTTCATTTGTTGAGAGTCTACTGTACATTCTCCCATCAAGGTCCCTATCTCCCTAAGAAAATCAAGGCGTTCCTTGAAGAGTTACACAGATCTTTTTCTGATAACTTATTTATTTGGTCTATGTCTAGCTATCCATGAGGCTCCCAGGATTTTGTGCCCATTTGCCCTTTGCTTACCCTGACACCCTCGTCCTACCAATAATTTTCTTTTGTCGATAGGGGCCTTGATTGAGGAGTGTACTATTGCCACGTGGTCATGATTGTTACTGCAGATGCATGATGTTGGAGAGAGCAAGTTTGTGTGATTTCAATTGTACAGTTGTTAGTCTGCATTCATGCAATCTACTTCTACTTTGGTGTCTCGTCCAAAGCACAGTTAAAATCCACAAAACAAAGTTCTATATCAACTAGCCCCCTCCTCCAGCCGAACACATGCTCCTTCCTCTACTCTTGGGTACCCCCTCCCTCTTATACATTGAGTTTATAATCCAAAACGTATTAAAGAGAGCTGCAAGGTTTAAACAAATTTGCCATGTTAGACACTTAAACTAATGAAACTAACAATGAATGGTTGCTACAAGTAGTATAAAGGTATACATCCAGTAAAACTCTCCAATTTTACAATAACAAATCAGTATTAGATTCATCGTATGTATCAATAACTTTCATCTACACCAGTGCTCCTTTTGTTCGCCAGTGTGCTTGTACCTAGAGTCCGCAGAATGAAATAAACATGGCACATAATCAACAATTTGGCATCCAACTCCAACTAAAGAGAGTTCAGCATTTAGTAACAAAAAAAAGTTACAATAAATTTTCAGTGTCAGTCAAGCATGTGGGCGTGTCTTAACCCACCATTGCATTGGGTAGCAAATACAATAGTACGCTCTGGAGAAAGATGTTGCACTTTCATACAGCAAGGCTGAAGTGGTGTTTTCTCAGATACAATAACTTTGAGCACCGCTGTGGTGCTCCCAATTAAAAAAAAAGTTTACATTAACTGCATTCAATTTAAAACTGCTGAGCCAACTTGAATACAAAATTTATGGGCCATCTTTCCAAAGGCAACCCTGATGAAATGCGAAACAGCAGCAGTGCGTACGGCATTGCCTTCGTTGAAACGGGCGTCGACGTGGGTGCTGGAAAAACGGTTCAGCTTGAGAAGTTCCGATGGGTGAGACGGGTAACGGTAACTGAGCGTGATGCTCATCTTTGAAACCTTGCCCGACGTCAGTGACTTCTTGCAAGTGGCGTAGACCACGAAACCGCACGGGTCGGCTCTCGTCGAACTCTCGTCAAATCCCTTCGGTCGGCACCTCCAGCTGCTTGCGGATGGAACAGACGTTGGGCAGGTGACTGTCTAACCATAGTCTCACGCATGGAAACTGTGACCACAGCTGCGGTGGAGGAACTTTTGTCGGAAGCGGGCGTCGTCATGGGCAGCTCTCGTCATGCACAGACGCGAGCAGCGTTGCGGCCGCGAGGCGCCTCTGGATCGCCCGGCGAAGCTCGGTGCTTTCGGGCAGGCACTTTAGCAGAAGGCTCTCGCAGCGTTTTCGAGATGGTGCCGATAGTTGCTGACAATGAGGATTCACCAGCGTTGGCCTTCCGATGTTGGAACTTTTGTTCGGCTTCCTTGGCTTGCGTCTCGCCGGTGTTACCCACGCGCTGTTGCCATTCTTCAACGCGATCGACGTGCCTGACTCGCACCTCGTCGGTGTTGGTCTTTCACTGCCAACGCTTGCGTTCTGGTTCCCTGGCTCGCGCCTCGTTGGTGTTGCAGCCGTGAAGTGGCCATTTGTGATCGCGATAGTTTCTGCCAAACCTCCCAATGCTGACAGCGGTCGGGTTAGGCCAAATCGTTTGGGCACATGTTTCGATGGGCGAAGGAGCTGCACTTTTCGGCGTCCGCTCCATCCCAGATAAACCAGACGAAAGAGTGTTTACTCGATGTACGCTTGAACGTTGCGAGCGTGCAGCAGGTCAGGGAGAGAGTGACGTCACTTTGCACTGCGAGGGAAGGCGTGACGTACTTGGCACTGCCCCAACACCTGTGGCGCATTGGCACGAAGACACGGACGGACAGCATTACACAGGCTAGTGAAAGAGCAGCTTCGCATCTAATATCCGGCATGTGATAATCTATCGCCAATAAAGGCCAGATTGATGTTGAACTACAGAAAGCATACAATACTTATATGCTAACAAGTGCACACTAACGTAATCATAATGTCTGTTTTAAAAGAATCCTGTTCTATTCTGTAACTGTGTGTATGCGATATGCATGTATGCTGCAGTTCATTATAGGTAAATGTACTAGCCACACTTACTGCAGCACTGCAGAATGAAGCCAGCAGGTGTCTTGCTGCAGAGAAGCACATGACATTTCGTCTGCATGGCCATTGGCAACAGAGGTCAGAGATGGTGATATATGGTATTTAATTGGGGCAAGATGAATCATGTTAAAACCAGCAAGATGTCGCTATAATTTCGTTTTTTTCCCACTTCTATGCCTCCTGATGCAGCTTCTGTTGTGTCAAGTTAGCAACTTCTAGTATCACCTCAGGTTTCAAAAGGGCATTTACCTGGAAAAGGAGAGGGTAATAAACATGTCTCAAAGTCCAAGAAAGCATGCAAGATGCAAAAACTGCATAGTAGAAAAGATAAAGCACTGCAGAAATTTAGATGATGACTTGCTGTGCAGCTAGTTGACCTGCATGAACTTGTGGTAAACTGAAATAATACTGCAAAACTAGTAAATGTTAAATTTTTAATTGACTATATTCACACTGAACATGCAATAGTAACCAGACTCGGAAGGACCGCATGATGTGACTATCGCTTGGTGACCGAATACTAGGTAATCAGAGCCACTGAGAACATCAAAATGGAGTCCAAGGATGATGTGCTATGGTGGCAATTAAGTTAACGATACACGAAACAGGCAAAACAAATGCACAATGCAAGATGTGAAGCCATCTCTAACCTTGTGTTCTAACGAGATGTCGTAAGCATACACAATGCTGGTGTCAAACAAGAGAACATGGTGCCGTGCAAGAGCCAAGACGCAGTTCCTGACTCTAGATATGGCTTCTCTGGTCACATCGGGTACCATCTGAGAAGAAAAAAAAAACAGCGCATATTGTAGTTCATAACACTGCAGCAAGTGTTCCCAGAAAATTCTGTAGCCCTTACTTCTCAATGGAAGTCCTCTATGCAGTGGGAAATAGTTATCCAAATGTTCATGCCAGAATATGCAAGAACGACTGTAGAATCTAAGCCAACTAAAATCACTTAAATGGAACAACTGCCCGAAAATAGAACAACACTTTCTTAAATAATTGGTTTTGTGTTTTGATAAACATAAGAAGATGTATTGGCTAATTAGAACCAAAGCTTTCGTAGGTCTTAGCAAATCGACCGCTGAAGCAATATTTAAAGGATGTTTCCCAAAAGAGGGACAATCTAAAATACAACTTATATATCGAAAACAATCTTTAATAAACCGCTACAAAGATATGTCCTGCAGGACTGTGTGTTATTAGGCCACAAACTGGAGCAATAAGGGCTGTGTTATGCAACATATCATTGGTGTTTCCTTAAAACAAAGTGGCGAAGCCTAGTCCATCCAATAGCCATTAAACAAGCAATGTAGCATGGAAAAAAACCACCTGATGCATTCACTTTATTAGTTAAACTATCTAGAAATGTTAAGGTGTACGAAAGATAATTATAGTAGCAATCTGCAGCACTATCGGATTATAGTAGCAATCTGCAGTGTTATCGGGTCCAAATGGGGCATAAAACTTTCACTACAACAACTAGAACATGCAACTGCTGCAAGTAACCACATAATATTACTAAGAATCAGCCCGATAAAGGTAATGCAGTAGTGGGAATGCCTTCCAGCATTTTGGAGCAGCCACCTCTGCACTAGGAGCACGTACGGACTTTCCGTAACACATAGAGCAACAATTGATTGATTTGTAGGGTTTAACGTCCCAAAACCACCATTTGATTATGAGAGACGCCGTAGTGGAGGGCTCCGGAAATTTTGACCACCTGGGGTTCTTTAACGTGCACCCAAATCTGAGTACACGGGCCTACAACATTTCCGCCTCCATCGGAAATGCAGCCGCCGCACACATAGAGCAACAAAAGATAGATTTAATTAAGTATATTGTCTCCTCAATTTACATATTAATTTATACAAAAACACCACGCCCCCAAAATAAGCACAAAAAATAAATAAAAGTAGGATTATATACAGAAGCAGTGACAAAAGATAGTGAAGAATATTGCAGCAAGACGCTAGCTACAGCATAGGCTCATAGCAGTGCACATACACACAAACACACATACAAACACACATACACACACACATTTAAAGAACATTTCAAAACTACTGCGGAGTCCAGGGTACAGTGATTACAGCAACTGACATAATGACGAAACGGACAAAATCGGCTGTCCGCGATAAACGTGTACCGTGACCTGCTATTTTGTGAAAACTGAAAAAGCTTTTTTTAAACACGGTATGCTCTAAGGGAGCCAATTGTCTTCTGGCGAGTTCCGTGCAGCGCTTTGTCTACTTCATAACACCCCTTGTAAGCTACAGTCGAAACCCGCAATAACGAAATCGCTGGGGAAACCGAAAAATTTCCTTTCTGCGAGAATTTTGTTGCCGTGAGTATGAGACATAAAACAGTGATACGGCCAGCAGAACGAAAATTTATAGCCAGAAGTCGGACAACTTACTTTGCTGACCCTTGTCATGCAAAACTTCAAAGCTCTCCCTTCGCACTAGAAAAAGTGGTCCATTTCTACGTCGGCGTCATGTGCGCCGAAGAACGCGTAGAAACCCGCGGGTTGGGTTTCTCCGCGTGCGTCTCTTAGTCCTCGGTGTCGTTAGCTTTGCGCACGCTTTCGATAATGGCCTCGTCGGTCGCTTCCTTGTACACAACTACGTCGTTATCTACGTACACGACTACGTACGCATCAACGGCGAGTTCATACGGAATGTCGATGGCTCGAAGTTCTTTTTCCGCGATCAACGGAGAATTCGCTTCGAGCGTCAAGCATTTTTCAGGCGCCATTGTAACTTCATCTCGATGTCGCCACTAGTTCCAGCCTTCTTTTTGTCGTTTTGATTAATTCCAACTGTTGGTGTTGCTTCGGCCTGTTGAGCTCGTCCGACAGCGCCATCTGCACTCCAGCATGATCATTTGCCATCGCCTGCTGCAGTGAGGCCAGGCATGTTGCCGGACACAGACCCCTATCGCCAATTTAAGTAAACAAAAATAGCGGTACCCACGCAAGCACGACGAAAACAGACGTTTACAAATTTTCAGTGTGCATAACACACATACGAGCATATTTTTGACAGTTTATCTTTGGGGGGAGGGTAAAAATAAGGCCCGCACCGTGGCGGAAAATTCGTTCATGCGGGATCGCTGTCCAAAAATATTTTGTTGCCGCGAGATACGTAATACATGGGCTTCTGTGAACGTTCGCCGGGGATCCGGAAATATTTCGTTGCCGCGGGGATTTCGTACTCGCAGGGTCTCGTTATTGCGTGTTTCGACTGTACTAACTAGCGCCCACTCCACTTCAGACCACGCACAGATGCAGTGAGAAGACTGTTGCGTTAATGTGACGATGTGGGCTTTCTGCAAGCAATGCTTCAGTGATCCTGGCAACGAACAGAGGCGGATTCGGGCTGTCCCCTTATAAAAGCGTGTGCTACGCTTGCTGTATCTGTGCTGCGCTACCCACAACGCTAAATTTCGCAACAGCGAGCTGCTTCCGTTTTCGCAAAGTGGTGCAGGCTGAACACGGTCCCGCACAACGATTGAGCCAGTAGGGATCGGCGCCTCAGCACTCTCAGGTAGTCGCTAGGTATTAAAAGCGTGCAGTAGGCTTAAAGCAGCGCTATGCCACACATGTAGGCTTTTTGTCGGCGATAAGTCATATTGACGCGGTTTTGGGTAGTCGCCACATTTTCTTCATTCTTTGCCAATGGTTACCAGAAAATGATGACGATGATGTTTGGTGTTTTGTGGCGCAAGGGCCATTTGGTGACCAAGGAGCGGCAGTTTTGAGGCAAGAGACGTGAACAATGATTGTGATTAGCGGCTGTATAAGATTCCTCGTCCTAAGGCGGGTAAAAACATAGAAATAATAAAATCATGAGCATGCCATGAAAAGTGTGTGGTGTTAATGAATGACAAAAGTTTGTGATAATAAAAACCATGGTGGGCACGTGTGGCATAAGCACTAGTGCCTCAATCGATCACACCCTTGCGTCCAAGAGCCGTGATTTGATTGATATGTGGGGTTTAACGTCCGAAAACTACTATATGATTATGAGAGACGCCGTAGTGGAGGGCTCCGGAAATTTAGACCACCTGGGGTTCTTTAACGTGCACCCAAATCTGAGCACACGGGCCTACAACATTTTCGCCTCCATCGGACATGCAGCCGCCGCAGCCGGAATTCGAACTCGCGCCCTGCAGGTCAGCAATCGAGTACCTTAGCCACTAGACCACCGCGGCGGGGCCCAAGGGCCGTGAGGCAAGTGCTTTATTGAGTGTAGCCACCACAGCGGAGACCTCTCTGGACGTCGTGCTATGGAATGCCCGGGTATATGATATGAAACATACGAACATCTTTTAAAAAAGCTAACAATGATTTACGCGTCAAAAGTAGTTCCCTACCGACAAACATTGTCGGATGTAGTGGTATCTGTTGCCGGTAGGGTAATGGAAAGTGTTGTCTTCTTAGCTTGTCTAATTTTTGCACTGTATTAGAATGTGAAGTACGGTGAGTGCTTCTCCACATGTCACACATAGGTGAATCGCCCCCAGACAAAAGAAATTAATGTGTAGTGTATGTATGTCCTGTTCTTAGTCTTGTAAGGATTACTTCAGGGTGGCGTGATTTTGATACTGGCGGCCAATGATTAAGCTGCGGCTTGATGACATGCAATTTATTTCCTGTGTGTGTGTCCCATGTGCTCTGCCAGTAACCCCTGATCTTTCGTTTTAGAACAGCTTTCAAGCTGAGTGCAGGAATTGGTATCAAAGTGTTGATAGCGGTTTTGTTGGCGGATCCAGCTAGCTGGTCCACCAGAACATTGCCTTCTATTTCGCGGTGTCCTGGCACCCAGCAGACTACAATACGCTGCTTGGATGAGTACACTGTGCATAAAAGCGAATAAAGCGACACAAAGACAGGGTTTTTGTGCTTTTTAGGTGTTTTCAGAGCCTTTACTACACTTAGGGAATCTGTATATATTATTGCCTTCTGTAGTTTTATTTGTTTAATATGTTTAACAGCCGCGAGTATCGCATACGCTTTGCCGGTGAAAATGCTTGTATTCGTGTGCAGAACGCCGGCTTCTAAAAAGGATAGGCCGACGGCTGCATACGAGACATAAGTGTTAGATTTTGAAGCATCCGTAAAGAACTCGGGACATGTGTATTTATGTTGTAGTTCAAGAAAGTATGTCTGGATGTGTGCAATTGGTGCATGCTTCGTAATTTTTAAGAAAGACTCGTCGCAATCTATCGCCTGCCACTGCCACGGTGGCAGGCATACCACAGAAGCCATGAGACAGTGTTCGAGTGGCACACTGGTTTCCTTCGCTAGGCCCCTCACAGAGTGAGTAGGGCTGTCTCATGGAAGGCCGTTTTTCAAACACAGCAAGGCTTGACATGTATTATTGTGGTATGTAATGGGTGATCCTTGTCTGCATTTACATTAAAATAATATTTAAAAGACATGTAACATCTCTGTAGGTGGAGCGACCATTCGTTCGATTCCACGTACAGGCTCTCTATGGGGCTAGTGCGAAAAGCACCCGTAGAGAGGCGGATGCCTAGATGATTAACAGGGTCAAGCATTTTAAGGGCAGTAGGTGTCGCAGACTGATATACTATTGCCCCATAGTCTAGGCGGGTAAGTACGAGGCTCTTATACAAATTCATTAAGCACTTCTTGTCACTTCCCCATGTAGTACGTGACAATACTTTTAAAACATTTATGGCTTTTTTGCACTTGTTTTTTAAATACTTGATGTGTGGTATGAAGCTTAGCTTAGTGTCCAATATTAGGCCTAAGAATTAATGTTCAGTATTAACAGCGAGATGTTGCCCATGCAGTTGAATATCAGGTTCGGAATGAAGGCCTCTCTTCCTGGAAAACAAGACACAAAAACAAGACACACGTGCTTTTCTGTGCATTCAGCCGGAAACCGTTTTCTTCTGCCCAATTGGAGACATTGCTCAGACAGAGCTGAACCTGTCGCTCACACATGGCCAGATTACAAGACTTAAAACCAAACTGGACGTCATTGACATATGTGGAGTAAAAGATATTTCGAGGGATAGACAAGTGCAAAGAATTCATTTTGATAATAAAGTGTGCAACTAAGTACACCACCTTGCGGCACGCCTATTTTTTTGACAAATGTTTGGGAAAAAATGCTGCCTACTCGAACTTTGAATGTCCGATTTGACAAGTAACTTTCGATTGTGTTAAACATTCTTCTGCGCACGCCAAGGTGGGACAGGTCTCTTAATATTCCAAAGCGCCATGTTGTACTGTAAGCCTTTTCGATATCGAGGAACACAGAGAGAAAATATTGTTTATGGTCGAAAGCGTCTCTGATCTGTGCCTCGATACGAACAAGGTGGTCTGTGGTGGATCTACCCTCTCGAAACCCGAACTGAAATGGGTCGAGTAAATTGTTTGTTTCAAGCAAATGTACAAGTCGGCAGTTTATCATTTTTTCGAAGGCTTTGCACAAGCAGCTTGTAAGTGCAATAGGCCTAGAGCTCGAAGCTGAAGAAGGGTCCTTGCCTTCTTTCAAAATGGGAATAATAATAGCCTCTTTCCAGAAAGTAGGGTTAGTGCCAGAAAACCAGATAGCGTTGTACAAACGAAGTAAGGTTTTTTGTTTCGATTGGTAGGTTTTTAAACATTTTATACATCACACGGTGAGAACCTGGGGTAGAAGTAGTGCAGGAGTTTAGTGATGTTTGGAGCTCAGCTAAACTGGAAGCTTGGTTATATGCCTCGTCTCTAGTGCATTTGTTTTCAGAGTTTCTGCTTTTCTATTCTTGTTCTGTATTTTTGGAAAGCATCAGTATAGTGGGAAGAGCTGGACAACCGTTCGAAGTGTGCACCGAGGAAGTTCGCCTGATCTTCCAAGGTATCACCCTGTGTGTTTACGAGTGGAAGTGCGCGTACTAGTTTTCCTGCTATCCTACCAACCATGTTCCAGACTTTAGCCTCCTGTGTGTATGAATTGATCCCTGACAAAAAGTTCTGACTGCTTTCTCTTCTGGCCTGCCGACGCGTTCTCCTGCCTTGAGACTTTATTTTCTTGAAAGTGTCAAGATTTTCGGCTGTCGGTGAGTTCCGAAGCAACCTACATGCTCTGTTTTGCTGTTTGCGCACGTTTTGGCATTCAGAGTTCTACCATGGCACACGCCGTTTTCCAGGGTGTCCATTTGTTTGTGGGATGCATTTTGTTGTAGCATCAATCAAAAAAGCTGTGAAGTAGTCGACAGCAACATCAACGCTTAAAGTACATATGTCACTCCAATCTATACGAGCGATGGTATAAAAACGTTCCCAGTCGGCTTTGTTTATGAGCCATTTGGGAACACGAGGTGGACACTCAGTTGCTGTAGTTGTGCTCAAAACTACGGGAAAGTGGTCACTTCCGTACAGATTACTGACGACTTTCCACTGGAGTAGAGGCACTAGAGATGGAGATACTATGCTTAGGTCTATGGAGGAGTAGGTATTATTAGCGAGATTATAATAGGTTGGATCTTTTCGATTTAGGAGACACGCGCTCGACGAGAGAAGGAACTGTTCAATTAGTGGACCTCGCGCGTCACAACGAGAGTCACCCCATAGCCTGCTATGCGCATTAAAGTCTCCAAGGAGAACGTAAGGCTCCGGAAGTTCATCAATTAAAGAGTGTAAATCACGTTTTTGCAGCTGATGGCTAGGAGGAACGTAAATAGGGCAAATTGTGATCAGTTTATCAAAAAGAACCGCTCAAACAGCCACTTCCTCAAGGGACATTTGGAGTTGTAAGCGTGTGCATGCAATCCCTTGATTAACTATAATGGCAACACCTCCGGATGATGTCATGGCATCATCACGGTCCTTTCGGAAAATAACGTATTTATGAAGAAAGTTGGTGTGTTTTGAATTGAGGCGTGTTTCTTGTACACACAGCACTTTTGGTGAGTGTTCGTGTAAAAGTTCTTGGATGTCGTCATGGTTTCTGAGAAGGCCCCTGACGTTCCATTGTATAATTTGAGTGTTCATGATGAATGTGAAGTAGTGCTGTGTGTACGAAAAGCGAGTGGTTGTTTAGGCGGGGAGTTTGAGTTTATGTAAAAGGGCCGTCACCAGATCCCGTTATTTGCTTTTTTGTTTTCTTGGCGCGCTCCAAGGAGCCTTGCTGCTCTTTCAGCACCAAGGGCGCCGATGTATCCATTGGCTCCTCAGAGGCACTGGATGCCCGCACGTGCGAGCTGGTAGTTCTAATTTTGGGCCTCGCCTAATGAGGGGGGGCCTTGAGAATCGAAGACCCTGGGGTCTCTGATCTCTGTTCAGATGTAGGCGAAGTAGACTGAACCACTGCCGCCTTGGGGGCAGGTGTCACAGCCGACGGCTCGCTCTGCGCAGGCAGAAGCAGTGACGATGGCTGGTGTGACGCTACTCCCAGACGCGCCGCATCAGCACATGATTTTGGGCCATAAAATGGCGAGACCCTTCTTCTTGCTTCTTTAAGTGAGATGTTTTCCTTCACCTTCAACGTGATGATCTCTCTATCTTTCTTCCAGAATAGACATGACCGTGAGTATGAGGCATGATTTCCATCACAGTTGACGCAGAGTGCCGGTTCTGTGCAAGTAACGGAGTTGTGACCCAAAACTCCACATTGTGCACAAGTTTGTCGGCCACGACAGCTTTGTGAGCCGTGGCCATATCTCCGACACTGAAAGCAACGTCGCAGGTTAGGTATGTATGATCTAACACGAAGCTTTGTGTACCCACTTGTGAGTGTTTCGGGAAGGATGATGGAGCCAAAGGTAACGATTATATGTTTGGTTGGAGTCTCCTTGCCATTTTGCTTTATCTTGATTCTTTGTACATTATTGACATTTTCTTCTTTCCAGCCGTCAAGAAGTTCGGCATCTGTTAAGTCAACTAGGTCATCCTGCGATACGACTCCTCGGACAGTGTTCATCAAACGGTGAGCTGACACAGTGATGGGAACATCACCAAAAGTCTTCAAACTGGATAGTTTATCATAGTGTTCCTTGTCTCGAACTTCAACGAGAAGGTCACCACTGGCCATTTTTGTAGCTTTGTACCCTGTTCCGAGTGTGTCTATTAGGCACATTGAAACTAAGAACGGTGAGTTTTCTGACAGGCTTTGCTGGTGTGTCACTGTGGATAACGTGGTAGCGTGGAAAGTTGTTTTTGTTTAGTTAAAATAGCTGAAAGCTTGCTTTGGTGCGTGTCCTCTTCAGGGAGCGATCAATAGGGGGTTGGAAGTTTTTGGCCATAAGATATGGAGTGTGTTCAGTGGCGGTGGCAGCCACCCACCACTGAGCCCAATGAGGGGACGCTGCAAGACATGAAGAAATTGCTTGCATTCGCCAGCTGTACACCGCCACTATAACCTGATGTGAGGCATCCCAAGGTGGAGTGAACACACAAGGTTAACCCTTGCCGCCAGGAAAAAGTGGAAGTAAGCAGAAGAGAGAAGTTGACAGGACAGACAAAGTGACAGATAAAGACAAAAGTCGTAGGGGGGAGAGATAGGAAAAGGCGACTAACGATTTCTCCTGGGTGGGTCAGCCCAGGGGTGCCGTCTGTGTGAAGCCGGGGCCAAAGGGGTGTGTTGCCTCTGCCGGGGGGCCTTAAAGGTCCGATCACCCAGCGTCGACTCACCCCCCACGATCCCCTTTTCCCCGGACACGGCTCAGCCATGCACGGCTAGACGTGGGAAGGAGTCGAAACCCCCACGATAGCTCGGGTCTGTGGTGTCGCTACACACCAAACGCCTATTTGCACAGGCACTCCTGCGGGGATGGTAACCAGAAAAGGCACTGCCGTAATTACGCAAAAGTCGGAATAATTGATCGGCTGATTCCATGCCAATGGAGCAGCGCAAGTGCACAAGATGGCAACCACCACGTAATATCCGCTCACAATGCGTGCTATTAACATTACCTTCAATTACAAAACCACCTCGTGGCACAGCAATGTCAAAAATTAGAAAAAAAGAGACCCTTTTGAAGCAGTATGGCGCAGCAATTTCCCGCTGGTGCAGGTTGGCGCACTAACGCAGGTTTCCCGTCGCTGCAATGCTCAACTCCGCAACAGCGAGTTGCTTTCGTTTCTGCAAAGTGGGGCATGCTGAACACAGTCCTGAACAACGGTTGAGCTGGCATCGATCAACCCTTCAGGTAGTCGCCAGCTATTAAAAGAGTGTAGTAGGCTTAAAGCGGCGCTACGCCACACACGTAGGCTATTTGTCAGTAACAAGTAATACTGGCAAGTAATACCGGAAGCGATGGCCCTTAAGAGCCACAAGGCAATTTAACGTAACAATACTGAGTGGCAGCTGAAGCACCTCAGCCCCAGTACTTCCAGTGCAAAAAAAAAAAAAAAAAAACGAGATAGAGAGGGAGAAATTAATCTCGCAGTCACCCAAAATGTGTGCCTGTGTAAAACAAGACATGCTTCACTGCAAGACAGCAATGACGCTCGGGCAGCATAATGCATGTTTCTTGCTACGTCATCGCATCATGATTTACCCATTCTTTCTGGGACTGTAAAAAACTTAATAAAGGATAGTTTGACGAAATTCGCAATGTATGCGTACCTCCAATTGCCAGTTGTGCTTGCGATTTGCGCACTTATACTGCTGGCAGAGTTCTTGCTGCAATGCCTACTTCAAAAAAATGAGATGATGATATATGGGATTTTATGATGCTAGGGCCACTGATGGCCAAAGAGTGCCAGGTTATGGTATGGGACATGGACAATGATAATGCTTGGTGGCTGTATAAGGACCTACGACCATGCGGACTAAAGGTGCGTAAATAGCAGAATTAAAATAATGAGGGACATGAAGTGTACAAGATGGAGTAGAATAAAGCATCAGCATGAACACAATGCGCCTGAAAAGTTGTCATCTTACACAGCACTACTACCTCACAAAAACCCTTGTGCGCAAGAGACTGAAGGGTAGCACATGAGCACTTAATGCCGTAGCAGCATCTTCTTGAATAGGATGTGCTACAGGTCCAAAGTACAAATAATGTTCAATGTGCGGGACTGTTTAGGAAAGTTTAAATCAGGCTGATGATCAAAGCATGTATGGTTACCTAAAAACATTGCTAGATGAAGGGGGATCTGCTCTTGGTAGCATTTAGAGAAATACTTTCTTTTGAGATTTTTCAACCCTGCACACATTATCAATATGTGAAAAACTGCGTCTCTCCACACATGTGGCATGTCGGAAGTTCGCCGCCATTTAAAAGATAGATGCCTGTGAGTGCCGTATGTCCTATTCGCAACCTTGAAAATAGGACATCATTTTGCCTTGATCTTATGGTTGGAGTCAATACCCTAAATTCGGCTTAATAAGGTAAAACTTATGGTTAGACTGAGCGTCCCACAGACATTGCCAGTACATCCGTAGTCTTACGTATATAAGGTATCACATCAAGAAAAGGGACAAGCATAGAGTCGTTTCCAGCTTTTGTTGACGGAGGTGGCAAGCTGGTCTGCCTGCCCATCGCCATCAATGTCACAGTGCTCTTGTACCCAGCATATCACGACCTGTTGATTCGAAGCATAAGCAGTGCACAGGAGAGTGTAGATTGAGCTAAGCACTCGGTTTTTGTGCTTTTTAAGCGATTTTAATGCTTTTACAATACTCAGAGAGTATGTGTAGATAACTGATGATTTTAATTTTACCTCTTTGATATGCTTAACAGCGGATAATATGGCGTAGGCCTCTGCTATGAATATGCATGTGTTCGGATGCAGCGTGCCAGAGACTGAAAAGGAGGGGCTGACTGCTGCACAAGATACGCCGGCATGCGTCTTCGATGCATCCGTAAAAAAAACTGTGCAGGAGTATTTGTGCTGTAGTTCTAAAATGTGGACATGGATCTGTGCACCAGCGGCATGCTTCGTAGCATCGTCAAAAGAAGCGTCACAGTCAATAACTTGCCAGTGCCATGGTGGGAGCTGTTTTTCAGGAGCTATAAATTGATGTTTAAGTAAAGGAATATCCACTTCGTCAGCCAGTTCTCTTTCAGGAGTGAGAAAGACTTTCTCATTGCCAGACAGTTTCGGAACAGTACAGAGCTAGATAGATCATTTATTTCAGAATATGTAGGATGTTCATTATTTTCGTTTACTTTTAAAAAATAGACGAATAATAAGTACAATCTTTGTAAGTGTAGCGAGCACTAGATTCCACATAAAGGCTTTCCACAGGGCTTGTTCTAAAGGCTCCGGTAGGAAAGATGGATACCTAGATGGTGAACAGGGTTGGCATGGCAGCGCTTGGCATGGCAGACTGGTAGACTAGAGTACCATAGTCCATGCGTGTTCATATTAGGCTTTTGTGCAACTTCATAAGACATTTGCTGTCACTGCCCTATGTTGTGCGTGAGAGTACTTCCAAAATGTTCATTGTTTTCAGACACTTGCTTTTAAGGTATTTGATATGCTGTATAAATGTGAGCATTGCGACAAAAATAATTCCTAAAAATTTATGCTCTGTTATGACAGGCAAACGTTGACCCTTCATAGCAATGTCCGGATTGGGGTGCAGGCCTCTATTGAAAAAAGTATGCACATGCTTTTTTGTGGGTTCAGTATGATCCATTCTCTTCTGCCCAGTTGCCGACTTTGTTAAGACGGAACTGCTCCTGGCACTCACAACTTGTTAGGAAGCAGGATTTAAACCCTATCTGCACGTCATCAACATAAGTTGTGTGATATACATTGTGTGGGATGCACAGACATGAGGAGTTCATTTTTACAATAAAAAAAGTACAACTGAGCACTCCCCCTTGTGGTACTCCGGTTTCT
Source organism: Rhipicephalus annulatus (assembly GCA_013436015.1). NCBI lineage: Eukaryota > Metazoa > Arthropoda > Arachnida > Ixodida > Ixodidae > Rhipicephalus > Rhipicephalus annulatus. The sequence continues at coordinate 105,943 of WOVY01010252.1, read as the reverse complement.
TGCACAAACAAAGCATTGCCGATGCGAACGCGAAATGTGGGATTCGACAGGTAACTTTCAATCACCCTTAACATATTTCCATGTATACCCAAGTGTGAGAGGTCTCCAAGTATTTCGAACTGCCATGTGGTGTCGTAAGCCTTTTCCATGTCAAAGAATATGAACACGAAGAATTCTTTATGGACATAGGTTTCAGGTATTTGTGTCTCAAGGCGTATTAGATGGACCAACCCTCTGTAAATCTACACTGGTATGAGTCAAGCAGTTTGTTCAATTCAAGGAAATGTAGTAGTCGACGGTTTATCTTTGCACATGTAACTTATTAGTGCCACAGGACGATAGCTGGAAACTGAAGATGAATCCTTACCCTGTTTAAATATAGGGATAATATTCGCCTTTTTCCACACAGAGGGGATCTCGCCAGAAAGCCATGGAGCATTACACAGAGAGAGGAGAGTATTCTGCATTTCAGGTGGTAGGTGCTTCAACATTTGATATATTATTTGGTCGCAACCTGGCGCAGACTGGTTGCACGTGTTTAGTGCTGCCTGTAGCTCAGCCAATAAGAATGGCTGGTTGTAGGGCTCATTTTCCCCACATTTCCGTTCTAATTTATGTCCCTCTATCTTTGCATTATACTGTTTTAACGCTTCAGAATAATGTGAGGAGCTTGATAAATGCTCAAAATGTGTGCTAGGCAAATTTGCTTGATCTTCTAAGCTGTTGCCCGATGTGATTTGTCAATGAAAGTGAATAGGTTTCCTGGCCTCTTAACTCTACTTACTCGGTTCCAGACCTTGACTTCATCAGTGTAGAAATTAATGCTTGATATAAAGTTCTGCCAGCTTTTAGGGGCGAAGCTCCTTATGGCGTGGCTTGGGCGTCCCTCGTATGTAACCACCAGTGGCACAAACCCGAAATAGGTATAACACTTGACCTCCAAGGTGGTGCCAGTGAGAGATTTCTTCTGTGCGTTGTTTAACAATATAAAAAATAGTGCTCAATGTACATGCCAATGGCTGCTAATGGGGAATGAGAGACATGAGCATTCGGCTTTTAGTCAACGCGCACGCTGCGATCCCCATTAGCAGCCATTGGCATGTACATTGAGCACTATCGGACAAGAAAGGGATGCTACATTATACTCGCTGGGTGTAACCTCCTTAGCTTTAGAAAGGTTTAGCGAGCATTGAGCCGCAGTGCCATGAATACAATGAACTTGTATATACCATGAATGAACTTAAGGTGGTTAAAAATGAGAAGTAGATACGAAGTGCAAGCCGTAAGAAAGTAAAAGCCGAATTCTCCTGTCTCTCATTTCTCATTAGCAGCCACTGGCATGTAAATTGAGCCCTATCTGACAGGGAAAGATTGCTACGTTATACTCGCTGGGCGTAACCTCCTTGGTTTTCGAAAGGTTTAGCGAGCGTTTGGTCGCAGTGCCATGAATACAGTGAACTAGAATATACCATGAACTCGAGGTGGTTAAAGGTGGGAAGTGGACCCAAAGCGCAGACCGTAAGAAAGTGTGCGTGTGCCACCTCTCGTTTAGTCCTTGGAATGTCTGCTGGATGGCGGTGCTTTTATATGGGGAATATATGATAAAAAGATGCGAGATGGTGGGACTTGGAGTGTTGAATAGATGAACGAACGGACACACAAACAGATGCATGGATGGACGCATGAACGGACGCAGGGGCGGATGCACGAAAGAATGCAGGGACGGGCGCACAAACAGACGCATGGACGGTCACACAGACAGACGCATGGACGAATGAATGCTTCGCCCCACTCTCCATCATTCACTCCGTGGATATGCTGCCATTTTTTTAGTCTAGCTGGCCACAGAGTTCTTCTTCCCTGGGACTATTGAAGTTTTCCGAATTCTCTGCAATGGGTGAATTGCGCAGAAGCCCCCATGGTTTATGTTTTTTCCGTGCAGTCTCACATTCATGATTTCACCTCGGGATGCGGCATTTGAATGTAATGCCACTTGCTTCGCATATACATTTTGAAGCGAAGCATCATCAATTAAAAAAGCGGTGAAATACTCGACTGCTTCTTCTATTCCTAAAAAAGACCTATCAGCCCATGAAATACAGGTATTAGCAGTGTAGTGCTGCCATTTCACCTTCCACCAAGGAGCATGAGGAATAAAATCGGGCTGAAGTGGTGTTCTTAACAGCATTGGGAAGTGATCGCTCCCATAAGGATTTTTGATCACCTCCCATTTAAGGGGAGATGCCACTCAAAGACACTTCCTTTTGAATATTCACCCTACAGCACTCAAACTTGGGCTGTTTATGGACCTTTTCATGCAGATTTCAAATATATAATTAGTTTTCTAGCAAGTTGCATACTTTTAGCTCTGCAACATGACAAAGTGAAAACCTTAACTTTTTGCTCCCCTCTTTTCATCCCGTAATATTGTACTATTCATAGTTCATAATGTTTTAAATAAAGCGTAAAATGCAAATAACTAATTAGAGAGCACATACAAAATATGTAGTAGGTGTGAAAAATAACATACACAAAAAATCCATATTTCACCTACCGTCGTAAAGATTTACATACAATTTTTATTATATAATAAAATATTAAAAATAAATAAGATAATTACATTCGTGATGCTTTGGAAAAATTTGGACAAAATTTCATGCAGATCCAAGCACTAGAAGTGCCCGAAAACGAGAGGCACATTATATATTACTATACATTATGTATTAATAACATATTTATTAATGACATTGTTGATTATATTTAACCTGTTCAGATAAGTTTATTCACAGATGACTGCTTACTCTTTAAAAAATCACCTGCCAACAAGATAAAGTTACCTTAAACTCCAGCCTTCAAAATATTTTAGGATGGTGCAAAGGCTCGGATATGCAGCTTAATATTGATAAAACACTATTCATGAAAATTAGAAAAAAAATAAACTTTTGTTCACTTATAACCTTGCATCCATGCCATTTAAAGAGGTTAATACTGAAAATACCTAGGTGTCATAATAAGTAATAATCTTAGTTAGAGTTCCCACATCTCTCATCTTTGCGACTCAGCTTTAAAAAAACTCTGCTGCCTCAGACACAAATTTAAACAAGCTCTTGCCAAGACCCGTCTAACTGCCTATACTTCCCTTGTCCAACCTAAGTTAGAATACGCAGCAGCTACGTGTGGAATCCTTACACTAAAACTAACATCAATGCGCTAGAAAGAATCCAACGTAAAACAGTAAAATTTATCTATTTCAAATATTGTACCAGTGACTCTCCAAGTATCTTAACAGCCCAACACAACATTCAGTCCTTACAACTAAGAAGAAAAATTCACAAGCTTGAATTTATGTTGCTGCTGTATAATACGTTGCCTCTTTCTCCTGAATCTTATAGTAAGCCTCTCACTGCTCGCCGAACAAAACATCGCCACTTTGCCCCATTAACGCCTTACAATACCGAAACTAACATATTTAAGTATTCCTTTATCCCTCGAACAGTAGCAGAGTGGAACAGCCTACCTCTTAGTGCACTCAGCAATACCGACACTATCGCATCCATTATGTCTTAAACTTAGCCTTGTACCGATACCCTTGTACATTGTTAGATAGTTATGTATTGTTGATGTTTTCATTCTGTATATTCTTTTTTTAGTGCTTGTTTACTTGGTGGTAGATTAATTTTGTTGTCAGTATATTATCTTTGATACCTGTGCAATTTTACTGTTTGTTTGAACCTTTCCCCTCCTGCCTGGGCCTTTTCAAGGCCTGCCGTGTTTTTAAATAAATAAAAAATAAAGGAAAAAATGGCATAATTTGTGTTTTCGGAAAAACAAGTTAAAATTCAGTTTTATTTATAAAAGATGTTAAATGCGATGAAATTTGCAAACCAAAAGGACAATACTTCTTGTAGTGGCCACTGACACTAAAATACGCCAGCACCATGAGTTTGTCCCTCTCCACTTTTTCGAGCTGACTACTCAAAGACATTTCGCTCACAGACAGGGCCATGAAACGCTTGCCAAACATCTTCTGCTCCATCTGGCAGAGCCTTGTGCCGACTGCAAACTAGGAAGAAGTTCGACATGACTGCAAAATCTAAACTAAGTCCAGTGTCGAGAGACACAACAGTGTCAATGCCATTTTGCGGCAGGTTTGTGCCACATACCGTCGTTCATAATGGCAATGTCATACCCGCTAAGTTCCCTCACTGCGAGCTCCTTCGACCTCACAAGATTGGCACTGACGCCATCCATTGCCGCATCACGAACTTTCCAGCTGATGGCTGTGAATGAATTTTGATGCATTGGCTTTTGCAAGCCAACAACTGCTGCAAATCGAACCAATTGCTCGTAGCCTATTCCTACAGAGCGCATCGCCACAACGAATTTCCCACATGAGCAATGAATTTTTTCCTTTTTTCATTCATAACGGAGATAATACAAGCGAAAAGCATTGTTCAGCTGCGCTGATCGACAAGACATGGACCCCGCAAGTAGGCTTCACAGCACATACAGGCACACAGCGATCAATGGCTGCCCTCGATCCATACCACGTGATAAGCCAGTCGCGATGCTTAAAAAATGTGTAAAAACATGCTTTTTTTTACTCATTCTTCTGCTGCATCAGCGCAGAAAACTATCGTTATCTGAAGAGTGAGACTCGACTCTACCTCATGCAATCAACAATGGAGAGCGGCGGAGCATTATCGGCGGACAGGTGCTCGAAGACTGCGCACTTTGGCCCTCTTAACAGGCAACTTGTCTTCTTTAGACACAATTTTAAAGAATTCCCAGTCAAGTCTCGACATGTATTTTTTTCTTTTTCAGAACAATAGAGGTAACTAATCTTATCAAAACAAGCGAAAATAAAAAAAATAGTAGTTTTGAAGAAAACTCGCGTTTTTCGACCCGCATCTCCCCTTAAGATTACGCAGGAGCGTCAATGTAACTATGCTGAGGTCTATAGATGAGTACAATTTGTTAGCAATATTATAATATGTAGGTTCTCTTTCATGTAATATACAAGCGCCAGAAGAGAAAAGGAGCTATCCCACCAAACGACCTCAGGCATCGCAGCAAGAGTCGCCCCATGGGTCACTGTGGGCATTAAAATCTCCAACAACCACATGCGATTCTAGTAATTCACCTATAAGCGATTAGAGTTCATGTTTGGTGAGTGGATGATGTAAAGAGAACAGACTGTTATTAGTTTATTTAGGAGTAAAGCTCTAACAGACTGCTTCAAGACGTGTTTGAAGATGCAGATGTTGACAGCCAACGCTTTTATCTACTATAATTACTACACCACCTGATGATGCAAGTGCACCATTTTGGTCTTTACGATACACAGCAAAATGTCAAAGAAAGTTTGTTTACTGGGATTCAAGTGTGTTTCCTGGGCACGCATGCACTTTAGGATTGTGTTTATGAAGAAGTTCCTGAATGTCATCAAGATTTTTAAACAGGCCAGTTACATTCCACTGAATGAGTATTGTATTCATAATGAAAATAAAAATGTGCTGTGCGCACACGGGAGAGGTGTCTTTATGTGGGCAGGTGTTTTTACACAACAGGGTCGTCGTCCGACCCCGTTATAGGTTTTTCGATTTTCGTCAAGCGATCGGCGCCGGTCTTTTGGCACCTGAGGAGTTGGTGTTGTGTCCATTGCTTTTTTGGAGGCACTGGGTGCCCGTGCATGCAGGCTGAGAGTTTTCCTGTGAGACCACATCTGGTGAAACGTGGTCTAAGTGCCTGACGCTCCTGCACTCGCCGAGCTCTCTTGCAAGGTAGGCGGAATGGGCTTAGCTACTTCCACCTGGGGGGCAGGCACCACAGCCGGCTCGCAATGTGCGGGCCGAGCAAATGGCGAAGGCCAATGCGACGTCACCCCCTGGCGCGCCGCATCAGCATAAGACAGACCGTGGAATGAGAGCATCTCCTCCGGGCCTCCTTGGATGACATATTTTCTAGGACTTTCAGGGTGGCGATCTTTTTCGCCTTTTTCCATTGTGAACAACATCTTGAATATGCAGCGTGTGATCCATGGCAATTTACACACTGTGGAGTGTCATTGCAGCTGTCAGAGGAGTGGCCTTAAGCTCCACATTTGGCACAAGTGAGCTTACCACAACAGCTCTGGGAACTGTGGCCGAACCTTTGGCATTGATAACACTTCCTTGGATTTGGAATGTACAGTCTTACTGTTAACTTTATGTAGCCTGTCTCAAATGTCTGAGGTTGATCACTGGTCGTAAACATAAGAATCAGATGTTTTGTTGGGATTTCTTTGTTGTTACGCCCTATTTTAATTCTTTGCACACTGGTCACATTAGGGTATTGCCATCCCTTCAAGAGTTCAGTTTCGGTCAAGTGAAGAAGATTTGCGTCAGAGACAACTTCCCGCGACAAGTTCATAGATCGGTGTGGGGTAACTGAAACGAATCTTTCTCCTAGTGTTTTAAGGCTGCTGAGCTTACAGTACTGCTCATTATCTTGAACCTCAAACAAGAGGTCTCTGCTGGCCATTCTAGTGATCTTATATCCTGCTCCTAGATTATCACTCAACGACCTTGAAACAATGAACGGAGAGATGACACGTGCAAATACATGTGCTTTATCACTATGTATTACATCAAAACGCGGAAAAGTTTCATTTGGTTTACGGAAGAGCTTCATGATACAGTGCTCACCCTCTTCGAAGGGTGTCAATCAAGTAGATGGGGAAAGATGTCCTCATAACAATATTGATTCATTCGGCAGCAATGGAAGCCTTGCACCTCGGAGCCCAACTAGCAGACGTTGTAGAACTTAAAGTGTAAAGCCGATGACATCAGCCGTACATTGCTGCTATAACCTAATACATGAGTCCCAAGGTTGAGCACATACACAAGGTTAACTGTAGCCTCAAGGAAATTTTGAAGTAAATAGACAAGAGGAGAAGACAGGAAAGATTTAAAGTGCGAGAAAGACGAAGAGAAGGGGAGAGAGAGACAGGAAAAAGCCGCTGCCAGTTTCCCCTGGGTGGGTCAGCCCAGGGGCGCCATCTACATGAAGCCAGGGCCAAAGAAGTGTGTTGCCTCCGGGGGGCCTTAAAGGTCCGATCAACCGGTGTCGACTCAACCCCTAGGATCCAATTTTCCCCGGACACGGCAATGCCACGCACTGCTAGGCGTGGGAGGGAGTCGACCCCCCCCCCCCCCCCATTGACTCAGGTCCATGGTGTTGCTCCACACCGAATGCCTGCTTACGCAGACGCCCTTGCGAAACTTCGAAAAATGAGTCTGAAGGCTTCAAAGACCATGGTTTCCAGCCAAAGCATATCGCCAATTTGGTCCTGGTGGCCATCATTAAATTTTTTATTTTACCGGAAAGAATGGGCGAATGGCAGCATCATGACTTGCTGACGCTGCGAGGAGCAGGCAACATGCTGCCCGCGTGTCACTACTGTGCTACAGTGAAGCACGTCTTGTTTTGCGCAGGCGCGCATTTAAGTTGATGACAGCGTTTGCTTTTTCAGCGGCAGCAGTGAGGCCCGCCATTCCTCTGTGTTTGCGGCTAAATTAAGACCTAGTTTTGCGAGAAAACAACCCTTGGAGCTGCAAACAAGCTGGCACATCAGCCCTGATTACCTTGAATAATTTCAAGTTCCTTGCATCCCACATTTTTTATGTTCTGTTAATTCAATTCGAAGATTTCTTGCGGCAACAGTGACTGAATTAACGAGGCTATACTGTACATTTCGTGTGCACATTGCAGAGTCGTGTATAGGCCACCAGCATGAGAAGCACAGCTTGGATGATCCTGCAATGTGCACTGAAGGGAACACAATGTATGAAGACAATAAAATAACTATTCACAAGCACTTCTTAAATGATGGTATTCCTTTGTGCTCAATTATACAGGCATTTACTATGCTTTGATAGGCCCAGTAAGCATACTTTTAAGTGCAGGTGATGAAAATAAAACATCAGCTATGACTTACATCAACACTTTGAACAAACTTCGTGCCTTCTTCAGATGGAAGGGGGCATATCCACACATAACCGTTGTTGCCCAGGATAATTTGGGCCCCACAAGGAAGGTTGTGGAAGTGAGTTTTGCAGCGCTTGATCAACGATGGTGACACAAGCACCAAAGTGCCTTGGCCCAGCTGTGGCATCGAATTGAAAGGCATAGATTAGTGTTAGATTAACCACAACAATGCAGACATGGGAAATAAACCTCACAAGTCTCCTCTCATGAAAATAAGATACCCTCATCTTAAATTCATGTTAGGCACAAAGAAATGCACAGTTTAGGCACACATTAGTTGTAATATAATTAGCTTAAAAACAGTAGGCATGCAGGCTCTTTCTGAGGAATCATGCTATATGATGAGTACAATACATATATGTCCCAAAATAAGCGGTGCTCTTAAATGTCGATATAAGTTTGGGTTTGCTGTACACATCCAGATACAAACAGCAGCGTCAAGCTGCCTAATATTATTAGTGCTAACTATGCTCCATATTAACAAGAGAGGACACAACAGAGAAGACAGAAAATCTGTACTGTTTAAACAGTACTTGAAGAAAACCAAGCTTTTTTTTTTTCGTCAGGCAAATGCACTACTGCAGATATGATCACGTCTCTTGCATAAAGCAATGATAGTGCTTTGTTTTATTATGCCCGCTAACTATGCAGAGCACAAAATCTTTCAGATACACTTTTACAAGCTGTGCAGAATTTACAAAACACAGGCCCTTTAACGAATTCCTTGCATAATTTTACTCCTGCAATGCACCACATAAAATTAGGACTTTTGCTGTGTGTAGGAGGCCGTGATCTTTTGTTGAGGGCTTTGAGAACATGGAGGCAGCAAAATAGTGCTCAGCTACTTCATGTGACAAGCTTTCTATGAGGTGTCACCTCGCAAATGTTGCACTGACACATCAGCGCAATATGCATAAGTCTATGCACATGTACTGATAGGTGATGACAGGAGTCGAGATTAAGTGCATCTGCTCTAAAATGCTGGAGCAAGAGTACAAGATTTCTAGGCATATTTACATAGCCATTCCACAAAATCTAGTTAGCAAAAAATCTGATTCAGAATTAAGTAGTTAGAAATAGGAAAGGATGGTGCCTCATCCTTGAGAGTGCATAATGTATATGTGCATACCATACTTACAGACAACTTAAATAAATTTGTGATAGAACCGATAGAACTACCATCATTACAACCTGCTCTTCTTCTCTAAGCACATATGTGGACGCAATCTTCAAGTAAATGCCAAGACTGCTGAAGAGAAAAATAGCTATTAATGAAAAATTTACGATGCAGGTGCATATAGACCTCTAACTTATAATTTGAAAAAATTCACCAATATGAACATACTCTAAAAAGAAATGCAAGACGTTTTAGAATTCGACAAAATTTCCTGGTTTACGAAGAACAATATTATTTTCGATGATCTGAAGATGTTTTTCCATGGTTTTAGCAGCAGGGTGATTCCTCGTAAGATCGAACAAAGCATGGCTAGTTGACCTCTTAATTTTTTTTTTTGAAATTTTATATATTGTTGCTTGATCAGTGGAAAGAAGAGATTCGCAATTGGTTTTGCTAGAAACAAATATTTTCGAAGCACAGTAAATCAATAATGACGAAGAGGTGGAGTGTCACACTTACCTGCTCTGCTGGTTTTTTTTCGAATTTGATGATGAATTACACAAAATATATTAAAGCTACGTACCTCACACTTGTTTAGCTAAATATAGGTGTACTTGTGCTTACGATCAATTATACTTTGATTCTCTGTGTAGCGCAGATTTTTTTATTAAACATACTCAAATTTCACCTAAAAACGTTTGTGTGCCTAGTTTGCAGGCCTTTATTTCAAAAAGGGCCTACGACAGAGCGGTGAAAATTCCGAATCACTTTCTCAGCATGCTTATTTATAAAGATGCCAAAGCCTATATTAATAACACTTTTCATTACAAGTATATAATCCCGCTAACTTCAAGAAAAAGCGCGCAAGGGAAACGTCTGATGACAATTAAAAAAAAAGACCATTTTTGATATCTTTTATACTTTCCCCACTTATTCTCCCACACATCAGCTTTCACAATCAATAAAAACATGTTGCATTATATGGTTTCACTTGCAGTTACAATAAAAACGCGTAAAAAAAATGCCGTGTGCAAGGATAGGCAACGGTAGATCAAACTTCCTGCCCGCTAAGTATGGAATGCAGGCGTGTACTTCAGTTTCTTAAAAGGCGAGAAATCACTGTCGACTGCATTGAGCATGCTGATTTCGAAATGGTTTGGTAATGGGAGCGGCCATGAGAGTGGGATTGAGGAGCAAGCAAGCGCGCACCGTCTGATGTGTTTCGGGGCAAAGAGGGCTCGTTTTTTTCGTCCTCAGGCGGCTAGGCTGCGATACAGCCGGGAATAACTTCCACCCATGGGCATTGAAGCATAGCCATTTTATCCACCCTTTGCTCGCATAGCAGCCACGTTTTTTTAAGATTGCAGGCATAACAGACATTGTTTGAGCTTTTTGTGCGTCCAAAGCAAATGCAAACAAAAGCATGTCTACATTACGTGATTGTATATTTGAACAAAAGCGTCTCGAGGTGACTGATTTAACTTGGGCACGCCATGATTCCAACGCACGTGCTTTGCATGTAAACAGAGGCAAACGGCCAAAGTCACAGATTCGCTGTCTGTAGCTCAAGTTCCCAGACCGCATTCCACACCTGCACAAAAAACACTTCGAAGCATTGACGTGTAAGTTGAAGTTTGACTGCGTTGCCCCAATGAGAAGCACCTGAAAACTCGTTAGGAAGCTGCGAGCGCTCGCTCCCCGCATGCAGCGACAGCCGCTTTAGCTAGAGAAACTGCGTTGTACGAATTGATCCGAGTGGAAACCATAAAGGTGATGCTCCAGGAGCCAAATCAAAAGGGAACAAATGCCTAACTATAGACTACCGGGTGCACCCACCCACCTCATATAGTGGCAGCAGATGACTTGTGCTGGCCGTGCCCACAGCCCGTTGCTCACACTTCATTTGACTGCAATAGTGCTCAAGCTTTGCTCTGCTGCTGTGCGTTAGTGCAAAGTTAGCGTAAATGTATCTTTTTCTTGAAAAGTGCTATTAATATAAACTTTGGTAGTTTTATAAATAAGCATGCTGAGAAAGTAATGCGGAATTTTTGCCACTCTCTCATATGTCTTTTTTTAAATAAAAGCCTGCAAACTAGGGAAAACATTTTTTAAAGTCTAATTTGAGAATGTTTATTAAAAAAAATCTACACTACACAGAGAATCAAAATATAAGTGAACATAAGCGCAAGTATGCCTACATTTAGCGGAACAAATTTAGAGTACATAGCTTTAATATATTTTGCGTTATTCATCATCAAATTAAAAAAAAAAAGGGCAAGTAACGGTGACACTTCACTTCTTTGTCAATATTGATTTACTGTGCTTTGAAAAAAATTTTTACAGCAAAACTGATTGCGGATCTCTTCTTTCTACTAATCAAGCAACAATATATAAAATTTTGAAAGAAATTTAAAGGGGCTATGCTACACTTTTTGAGCATGGTCAGAAAACGCTGCCGATCGATAGTAGAGGCTACCAACACGCAAGCCAAATATTATAGCGCAGCTCGCAGCCTGGAATATGCAATGAATTATCAAAGTCAGTTAAAAATTGCTTTCTCTTTTCTCAACAAATCATAGAATATACCCAAAAATCAAACGTAGCAAGCCCATCTATCAGCGATTGGCTGATTTGAACATGGCGCGCTTGCTCGTTACGGAGGTCGCCGTAGGAAGCTACTACTTGTCGACGTGTGCGCGCGATCACACTGAAAAAGCTGTGCATTCGAAGAAAAAAAGTGCTCAAGGTCGCAAGGCGCACCTGAGATTTTTTTGTGGCCCTACCATCCCTCCCTGCTTAGCTTTCAGCACTTTCGCCAGGACGAGAGAAGAGAGAATGCAATTGTAGCATGCGACAAACCTTTGTAACTCTACACGCACTGGACGGATTCTTAAAATTTTTGCGTAGTTGATTGTGTGGGCAATAAACTCTTCCAATGAATTAATTTTGTGGTTACTTAAAAAAGTGTTTCTGGGCGCCTTTAAGATGTCAACCAGCCATGCTTTGTTCGATCTTACGTGAAATCACCCAGCAGGAGCTTTAGAATGTGTGAAAGAAAAGTTTTCTTGCTCCACTTCCGCGAATGTGCCAAAAGTGTGGATGCAGAAACCTATATCATCTTTGTTTTCTCTCGTAGAGCCATTTTTTACTTCGACGTAAGGTTCGGCTGCTCACCAGACGTGTTTATGTGAGCGTCGCTTACACTGAGCTATGTGCAGATGCAGCATGTTGAGACACTGCAAGTATGGTAAAACAGGGGACTGCATAGATTTCATGTTTTTAACTATCACATTTTGACGAGATGCGGTCAGCTGGGCTGCAAAACGACAGTGAAACCAAGTGGCCACACCTTCACCCTCTGCTCGACTGAATTCGTAAGCGGAGCAAGAAATGCATTCTATGTAGCAAGCGCTACGTGAGCAAGTGTCTCATATTTTCAACCATGGCCTTTGTGACTAACGCATGAGATGTCGCTACCAGAACTAATCGACGAGGCCATGCTTCAGCAGTGATGCTGTTGCGGATGACGCGGCATACCGAGCATGACATCACCGCATTCGCTCAACGTTTGAAGAAGCCCGGCTGCCACAGCCCATTTTTTTTCCCCGAAAAGCTTTCTTTGTGTTTGCTTCTGAGAATTCTCACATCGTTTACCCAATTCAGGAGGAATCATGTTGTCCTCACACGCTCCCAAGTCAATTTTTGAAAAAGTGCTCCAGCTTCCCTTTAACTGCAAAAAGGTCTCGGTACAAGTAGAGAGACCACAAAGTGCTTTGCATGGCCAGACCGGAAGCAGTGACCAAGACTTTTCAAAGAAAACTAGATATACAAGGCTCAAGAAAAAGCGCCTATGTAAAGGTGATTCTACGAGTTTCTAGCCTGACCGTCATTTGATAGTGATAGAAGTGAAACAATTGTGCCATTTTTCAATATATCTCTCCTTCAAAACATGTTTCATTCCTTTGTATTAACATTTTATGCCCTTCATAAAATAGCATGAACTTCAACATGTTCGCAGAAAGCATTCTATGCTTCATCATCAGCAGCCTTAAGATGAGCAAATATTCACTACGAGCTAGGCCCTGTATCATAGGGTGGGTGATTGACCTCTTCAAAGCCACAGACCTTCAGTGCAGACTTTGCAATTATCACCACAAAAAATGGAGTGTTGTCGTAAACTAACTGGATGCCATGATTAAAATCACCCGTATTACTTCGTTTATTGCACCAAAGCAGTTATTATAAACAAATGCACTGAGTTGAAACTCATATGCATGCTTTTTATAAATAGCACTATGTGCCTGAGCTGCCAATTTTGAAATCATTGCTAGTTTTAAATGTGAGGCTGGAAACTTATGGAATCACCTGCAGCTCTAAGCCAAAGCCTTTCGCCATTGCGATTCTCCTCTTTCTACCTTCCAGAATATTTGTGGAGACAAAAGAAGAGAGAAACACACTCGTAAAGTGTGATCACTGCCTGAACATGTAAATCTAGGAAATTGCAAAACGTTTTGGCAGATATTCACAAAGAAAACAAGAGAAATAGTCATTATGTAATTTTGTTAGAAAGCCTGTAGTAAATAAAAGACAAGCTAGATAAATGCAAATTATTTGCTAACAACACAAGCTCCAAAGAGAGCAATTTTTTCCTAGAATTTAATATATTAATATAACACACTTCTGACATTCACATGTATTACTTTTTTAGAAAGATTAAGAGTAACAAAGTTTCATTTTAGCCAAACTCGTCATGATATACACTAATGAAAGGATTTTAAAAGAGCTGTTTGGCTAATAAATATTGTTTTCCCAATTAGCAGATTTTAAGTAGAATCTAAATAGAAGACTCATGCACATGATGGTTAGCACACAACAGTAAGTTTCAGCCCATCACACCCAACAGATCTGAGCACACTTGAGGCAACTGCCAAAAGCACCTAAACTCTCAAGTCGCACATAAAATTAATTCCAAGACATGCAAAATGAAGTAATGTAAAATATACGGCTAACACTGGCTAGATTTTTATGACACATCCACTTTTACTTGAAACATGAACATTAGAAGACACAATATATTTACAGTATCGGGAATTTCATGCGTGCCCAAATTTCACAAGGGAACTTGCCTTGCCATATTTGAGACTCCTTGTATGTAGTGACAAGGACCCATCAGCAAACACTGACTGGACTTCAGCCTAGTGATGTAGCTGCTAAGTTAACGTGTTTGGCAGCAAACAGTGCAAGAAACAACACTTCAGAACATGCACATGGGAAAGGATGAAAAACAAGCCACTTGGAGCTTTCCAGACAAATTTAGGGTAGTTCTGGGCTTTCAATAGTGGCAGAAGCCCAAGCACAATTCTTAAGAGTCTCACGTGATAAAGTACAAGATCCAAAGATGAATACCTGCTTGTCCAGAGATAAAACATACCAGCTCTGTCTACTTAATCTGCACTCTCTTTTCTATATTTGCATGCAGTAATTCACATGTTTCTTCATATTAAGAAATTTAAAGGATACACTGATGAGATCACCTTCACACAAGTACTGCCTCATTAGCAGCTCATCTTCAGCAGATTTTCTTCTCTGAAAGAGTGTGTCAGCATATCAAACAACAAACAATGAACATAGCACGGGCTAACATGATTTCCACTGCACCATTTACATACAGCTTCAATCATTGCCAAGATTTATTTACACCTGTCTACAAGATGTATGCAAATAACATGCCATTTTACTATTCAGCAAGATTACCAATATAGCAATTAGTATCATCAACTATGATTTGTGAAAATGGATGCAGCTTGCTTTGTTTTTATGATTCTCACTAAAAATTAGCAGAAAGAACTGCACAGCCATTTAAGAAAAAAAATACAGACAAACTATGCTATGTGGGCTTGAATTATTTGTTGCTCTTCTTGCGAACGAGGAGCCTGACCATTTGAAAACTGTGAAACTCACATGTGCAGAATATATTGAGCAACAGCAAGAAACAATACAATTGCGAAGAGCACCCACAAAAAAGTATGCACGTTCCAACATTCAAACACAAATTAATGTGAATGTTATATACATAATGGCAAACAAATACAACTACACCTTGCACATACTTCTAAGAAATCTGACCAAATATCCTATCAGTATGGTACTCCTTTAAAGGCAGTAGAAGATAAATGAGAAGTTAATTCACGAAATACAAAGGAGTCTTGTTTAACCCTTTGTACGTTCACCTATATTTTTGAACCAATAATATAAAAATCGGCTGTGGTATAGTCCTATATACTACAAAGAAATAGTTTGAAACTAATTTCATCATCAGGTATGCATCAACAGGTGTTTTGCAATGAAATGGGCAAAGAAGTGGCACTGCTGAGTGTCACTTGTCAAGTTGTGAAGAGAAAAATTGTGCAAACCTCATTTTTTCATTTTAGCAAGAGAACACTACCCGCAGTTGCGCCTATTGTGCATTTTCGTGGTGCTGTGGTCTGTTTCTGTAAAGCTTACTTCACCGCACGCACCAACCATTTCTGAGTTGATTTTGCTTTGCTTGCTTTTGCTGTGAAAATTATCAAGTTAAGGTATTGTCCCTAAATATGAGCAAACTTTTTAGGAGGTATACAATATCAAGAAAAATATTTCTATGCCCCAATGTCCGTAATAGCGCTGAGGGATGAATGGGGCAATGGGTACCATATTTCTCTAATGCAATTATTGGTCAAATATTGCATGAATTTACAGAAACATGTGATGACTGGAAGCTAAAGGCACCTCTCTGAAAAACCATAAAAAAAAAATTCTCCACTATTTTGATTGGCAAGTTCCATCAATCTGAATAAGAGGAAAATTCAGAAGCTATCATAAGAAAATTGACCAATATTAAATGCCATTGTAACACTACAACTGTCCTTCAACAGCATGGTAAAAGAATTTTTCTTGAGATTACAAAAGACTTGGTTAAGATACAACTTATTTAGCATTGTGCTAATTGCAATGGGTGATGCGGGAGAACATTTTCCCAGCAGATGGAAAAGTGGGACTTATATGTTGCACTGTTAATTGATTGATTGATATGTGGGGTTTAACGTCCCAAACCCACCATATGATTATGAGAGACGCCGTAGTGAAGGGCTCCAGAAATTTCGACCACCTGGGGATCTTTAACGTGCACCAAATCTGAGCACACGGGCCTACAACATTTCCGCCTCCATCGGAAATGCAGCCGCCTATATTGCACTGTTGCACAAAGGGATAATAAAGAAGAAATTTGGAAGGCTAATATTTGAGTGCCATAGTTTGTGTGTATGCATGGGGTTAGAATTTCATTTTGCCTACCTTTATAAGTAGTTTCTTTGAGAAAGTAAGTGCTATCAAAATTACAGCCCTTTGGAAGTCTTTGTTAATATAGAAAAGAACTTTGGAAAAAATATAGTACGATTTGAAGAAACTCCCCAACACAAGTGGGAAATTCTTATATCTAACCAAGACAGAATGCAGAAGTAGCCAGAGTAAAGAGAAACGTTTGTCACAATGTTTCTTTCTACCAGGAATAAGCCGATTGTGTTCAGACAATAATCCTTGGTGTATGAATCTTAGAAATATTATTAACAACTGTTATGGTGGCTTTTTTTATGACTGCCAACTTCCTTTCACTGTACATTAATTAACAACTGACATAAATACATGAAGAAATAGCAAGTATGATAATATGGTATTATTTTCTTATTACTCATTATTAAGAGGTCACTCCTACTAAACATATTTCTTGGAATTATCAGTACAAAACATCTCTATGATAACATTATAACAGAGCATCACCACCACAGTTCTTTCTGCTTGTACACTTTTAAAGAAACCATAAACACAGCCCCAAAGAAAAATGAAAAACGCGTACCAACTCTCCTCCAGGTAGGTTAACAGAAGAAAGTAGTAGAGATGCATTCAGACGTGAGGCCATTTCAACTTTCCATCGTCTTTGCTGAACTTCAACAATACGTCCCACAACAACATCTCCTATCTCGCCAATGTAGCTGCGCCAAAAAAATGTCACCATTACAGCGGCAGGTGGAAACAAATGAAAGCAGCCACTGTGTTTTTACGTCTCAACACAGTCAACCTATAAATAAAGATAATTTTGTTGAACAAAGTTACACTGAAACTGCACAGACGAAACACCTCTTACACAAAATGATTTACAGGCCAGAACCACTATGGCTTGAAATTTCAGACAGCAGACTTTTGGGCTAGGTGTTTCTTACGGTCAACGAAACCACAGCGCTGGTAAGACGTGGATCAAAAAAAGAGGACAGGACGTACGCACGTCCTGTCCTCTTCTCTTGGTCCCCGTCTTATCAGCACCATGACTTCATTGAACATTTTTGTGTGATACATCAAGTTCCCCACTGTATCATCATATTACACCAGGCTGGCGCTACCGTACAAGGACTCAAACGTTAGCGCCAGCGTATGTGACAAGTTTGCTAGTTGTCGAAGTTGTATACGCACCGTGTCTTGAGCGGACGAACAGTGATGAGTTTGTTAACTTTCTCCACTGCCCCAGCTACAGATGACAAAAGCTGTTCATTGTCTATATATGTTCCGTGACCTCTGAAAGGGAAAAAAAGAGGCAAATGGCGTGAATGTGAATAGTGAAAACGGTACGACTGCAGCTGTTGCCTACTCTCTCTTCTTAGTCGTTTTTCTCTCGCTACTGAGACCCTCCCCCGTCGCTTTTTTTTTTTTTGTAGCATAAGCTACACTGGCAGAGGTTGAGCAGTTTTGTGTGTCTTACGGTGAGCAGTTCTGTGCAAGCCCGAGGAGTAGTGACGTAACACGCCGCACAGTTGGCGCATCGTAGGCAAGCCAGTGGCATGTTGCGAGATTCCCGTCCGGACCTTCAGCTGTCGCCCCCGTCGACGATGACAGTGCATCACCGCAGGCGACAAACGAAACGTCATCAAAGCCTTTTTTTCGACAATTTCAATTGTAAGACTTGAAAATGGTACGCATAAAAAGCTCTTTCTCTTTTTTTTTTAGGCATTTATAAGCATGAATAGTGCGGACGTGTTAAAGATGGGAAAGTGACCCACTTTAGGCAGCGCAGTGGCGCGAACCAGCAAACATACAGCCCCACCACACTGCTTGTGAAAGGCACACGCATATGTTGATATCAATTACAGAAAGTTCGCTGAATACTGTCAACGAGGTGTTACAACATCCTGAGCAACAAAAGTGCAGAACCATTAGAGGTACACCTCTTTACTCAGTCCAGCGAAGGTTTTGTGAAGTACGATGGATACAACAGCCAGCACTGGACAGTTTCTGAGCTCCGGGGATCTGCATTGGGGCTACGCGTAGCATGTACCTTATTGGCACATGAACGCTGATGCATGCATATGTTCACTGCTGTACATGCTAAAGCGTTACTTACGTGGCTTTTATTTTGTGTAAATATTGATTACTCGCAATAAAACATTTTATTGCTGCAAGGTTTCTGTGATATGAGTCGTCGTTTCGCTCGGCCTGTATACGGCATCATTCACTAAAGTAAGCATGCAAGATACTTGTGGGCTTTTAGTAAGTAGTTTACTGATGTACTGTATGGAAACGAGAGAAATTGAGAGAGGGGGCTGCTGCAACGAGTGGGGGTCAGCCATGACGCAGAAGCAGACGACGACAGTGTCGTCTGCTATGCGGAAGGCCAGCCGCCATATCAAGACGCCCTTGCATTTTCGAAAAGTATTTCATTTAAGCGCTGCTATAAATTATACAAATAATATTCTTAGTTATTATTTATTGAAAAAAGTTATTTGAGTGCAGAAGATAATAACAGGTTGTTTAGTTTAAGTTAGTCTGTCCTTACATTCGTGTGCGGTTACAGAGATGGCTGGAGCAAACCCCCCCCCCCCCCCACACGCTCATTCCCACTTACCAATTTGCCCCACCTCCCTACAAGGTCAAGCCTAGCGAAAACACAAGGCATGTGTTCTCAGCAGGGTTACCAGATTGAGCTATTGATAGCCCAATTGGGATATTTTGTTTTCCAGTAGGCATCAATTTTTTCTCTTTGGTTATCTGGCTATTTTTGGGCTACATTGGTGTCGACTGAGCGATAAACTTCGAGTGATTACACGTAGGCAACAGTGAACCTGAAACAATTAGCCGCTGCAACTGGGCGTGGTATTTCACCAACTTCTAGGGACTGCACGGCACTATAGAGTGGCTAGAAAGGTGGCTGAAATCGGCACCTAAGACAGAATCTCTGAAAGAGCGGCAGGGCCAAAAACTGCACAAGGGCGGAGAAAACTGATATTCACTTCGGGTAGGGGGGAGGGGGGGGAGGCTCTGTTTTTCCTTGCATACACTTTAGCTTCCTTTGAAAACGATGTTTCAGGGTTGGACTTTGGTGTAATTATTCGTGCTTCTCAAGAGGTGACAGTGAGTTTTAGGTGTGAGGTTGAAGACGTTACTTTGCACGTTTTATTTGTCATGTTGTCACAGCCAAGTGCTGTAATGCAGTCTTTCTGCTTGCCTTGGAATAAATTGTGCAAGCTCAGCATCTCGCTTTCCATCGTCGCAGTGAAGCAAGCCACTTACCAGGTAAGCGGTATTCATGTGATATGTACGCAAGAGCTCATAAATTATGGAGCTTTGCACCCTCCTTCAACATACTTGTAAACTTAACTTCAATGCCCAATGCTCTGCGAGGAGCTCCAGAATGAACAGAGTACACTCGGAACTACAAGAAGGAATGGGAGAAGGAACTGTGTTTCGAAGATAATATATTTTCTATCTTCGGGACCGACTGCTTCACCATACTGTGCCGTTTTGTGTTTCGCTATAGTTGCTCCACACTATAGATGCCCCTTCAAAAAAAAAAAAAAGTTCCATCCATACGTAAAATTGTGATGTAAGGCTGCATAAGTGTACAGTACAAAAGTGTACAGGACATTTCCATGGTAACCTTATCATGCTGAGCCTGGTTGCTCATCTTGTAGTCCACAGGAGCTTTCTGATAGCTGGCTAACTGGCACCTGTGAACTCTGGGTGCTTCAGCATGATGCAAGGACAGCTGGTTTTATATGCTGAAGTCCTTTAACTTGCTTACTTACATATTATTTGTTTGTTCTTTATTTCAGTTGGTTTTATTTACTTAACAGCTACATGATGCCTTAATTTCTGTTGACTTGTTAATTCACCTTTCGCTACTAAGTTACATGTGATCAGTCATTATTAACTTTTATTCTTGCATAAGGTATACACTCCAGAGGTCATCTGTGCTGAATTCTTCACAATGTCTGCTTGTAAATAAGCTTTCCGTGCTGAAAGTTTTGTTTCGAAAGTGACAAGAAACTTTGTCCATATTGCACATAAGCGAACCCCTATTGTGAATGCCAAAAAGGAAATATATATATATTACATGATACAACTATTTCACTCATACGGCAGCAAAAAAAAAAAAAAGCACCTTGTAGGCCACCAGTTACTATGCACAATACTTTGCTTATTAACAAATTGATGGGCAGAAATTTTTATGAAAAAGTAATCCCATAAGTGAAAAAAAAATTCCCACAGAAACAACTGATTTGGCTATTTTTGGGCTCCTTCAAAATTATTCATTTGACTACGTTTGGGCTACTGCGAGATCCAATTTGGCTGTTTAAGGTTTGCACTGCCGGGTAACCCTGGTTCCCAGCCTCCCTGCTCCCCTGAAAAAACCCACTTATCCTAAGTCCCCCCTTCCCCCCTGTAAAAAAAAGTACTAGTGCAGCCCCTGCGTCTAACTGATAGAACTTTTGCAGCGCGAGGCGAAATACGGAGACATAAAGGGATAGACAGAGGACAGAGCGCTACTTTTAACAGAGCTTAGGAATTGTGGATGGGGGAGGAAACGGTTAATGTTTTTATTATCATGAGCTTCCATGAAGCCTATAATACTATAGGAGCTTTCAACTGAAAACTAGTCTCGGACTTCGGTAAGGCTAAGTTAGTCTAACAAAAAAGCAGCAAGTTCCCTTTGTAAAAGCAAAGGCTACGCAGTTTTGAAAAAACATGAACGTTGTTGCAACTCTTAAAAGTATTTAAAAGAATGAGAAGAAGAGCCTGGACGTATTCTTTAATGCAAAAACTCACCAAGTTAACACTCATTCCCGAGTCAATCTTGGAAATAGGTACCTGGCATAAGGAACTCGCTGCTTTTTGTTAGACGAACTTAGTCTTCTTAATGTCCGAGGCCCGTTTTTAGTTTTAGAGCTCTGATAGAATTTTAGACGTCATGAAAGCTCATGAAGACGAAGGGCTAAAAGCTTTCTCAATTGATTGACTGACCTTTACTATTCCCTCCCCTATCCACAATTGCTAAAGTGTGTTGGAAGTAGCGCTCCGTCCTCTCAGTCTATTCCTTCTTGTTTCCGCATTTCGCCTCGCGCAACATAAACGCATCACCAACAAGCCCACATTGCAGCTTTCATCGGCCCATGCGTGGTTTGTCCATCCGTGCGACCGGACGGTCGTTCGTC
Source organism: Rhipicephalus annulatus (assembly GCA_013436015.1). Lineage (NCBI taxonomy): Eukaryota > Metazoa > Arthropoda > Arachnida > Ixodida > Ixodidae > Rhipicephalus > Rhipicephalus annulatus. Next base: position 84,283 of record WOVY01010252.1, on the reverse strand, counting down.
CATCGGTAGCTACGCCACTGCGTTTTTTTTTTCGTTCGTTTGTTTTTGCCCCACCCCGGCCTCCAACACTGTCAGTTACAGTCATTTAAACAACATGCAAACAAATATTTCACTTGATTTTACAAGAAATCATGCATGTAACACTACTGCGACTTCCCGCGACCGGTGTTGCGTGCTGCAGGAGTCAAATATCGACATATGTAAGGCAAGCTTCACTTACCTCATAAATCCCGCATCTGTTGTAATAACATCTCCAGGAGCAACAAGTCCCTTTGGTCGGGTGTTTTCGCCGTGATGTCGCTTTCCGGCAGAAAAGAGCCTCACATCAATTGCCATGTCCGCCATGTTCTAGCCACTGTAGCATGCTTTATGCTTCTGATCACGGAGGACGTGCTTCGGATACATTTGTCATGGATTTGTCTTAGATCAGTTTGCGGCCTGCAGCTGCACCGATGTCTACCGGCAGCACCAATTCAACGAGTGCAGCACCTTTTCATAGAGTTAAATATTAACTGTATATTAACTGAGTCTGTATATTAACTCTATGCACCTTTTTTCTCGATTTACTGGTACCGTGCGCGGGCTCTGCACTGGCTTCCTCGTTCGTGTAGTGGTGGTGGTAGTGGTTAGAAGAGGAGAAAGGCACCTAATTTCTGCTGCCCGGTGGGGAGCGCGGCGCAGTGCACGAGTTTTCTGCTGGCCCGCCTGCACTTGCTCAAAGGGAGATGCAGCATGTTCCTTCCCCCATGAGGTGCAGCATGGCGTGCGCCCCTTCCGCCTTCCAAGCTTGGAGCAGACGACGCTGCGTGTTCAGGGCGTGAGTCAAGCTCGTGCCCCCGACCTATACTACTCTCTGCCTCACGATGAGGTACTAGAATGTATAAGGGACAACATAGAAATTTTTGGGGAATTGAACTTCCAATTAAAAACTGGCATTAGTTCGCGAGATTTTCTAGACCTGGTTTTGCTGTATCTTACATCTACTTTCGTTCAATGGAATGATTGCATTTATCTGCAGAAAAAGGGTGTTTTTAGACTAGCGTTTCTAGACTAGGTAAGTTGCAAAACTGAGCGATGTTGCGCGGCGCGGCCACTGCCAGCGACAAATGTGGCGCTGCTGTCGCATCCAGATTCACTCACTGCATGCTCGCTCACAGAACACCTAGCTCGCTCGTGTCACTCCCGTAACCTCCATCGCTGTGCATGTTGCAGTGCGTCGATATCTGTGGAGGCTTCTTTCTGCGTGAACATTTTTGTGCTTCATCGCGCCTTGTTCTGCTTTGAATGTGTTGCGTGTTTTCATCATGCCCGGATGTTGCGTTCTCGGCTGTAGAGTAGCTAGGGGAAATGAGAGACACCACGACATTTCTTTTGTACCCACGTGTACCTGAGCAGCGAAAGGTATGGGATCACGCTATTCCTCATGCGGATTAGAAACTGCCCAGCACCTCACGGGTGTATGATATGCACTTTCATGAGAAGGACATCCTGAAGACTTTCACTCACGTCATATGGTAAGAAGGTACAAATCGCAAGAGGAAAGTGGGACCTCGTCGAAGGATGCGTCCGACGAATGTTACCGAATTTTCCCGCGACAAAGAAGGGAAAGCTGCCCGATAGGAGTGGGGTATTTTCCAGAATATCATCGGCGAAAATGAATTGACTATCTCCGAGCACTGAACTCAAAGACAGTGAAATAAGTCTCGACATGCCGTCAACTAGTGGCATCATTTCGCTTCAAGACATAGAAAACGTTTTTTTTTTGTTTTTTGCGTGCTGGCGGAACGTTGTTGAAAATGGCGAGACAAAACGTCTTGTGGTGTTTCTAGGGCTCAAAGAAAAAAAAGAGCGCTATTTGTGGAGAAATGCGTTGTCGTCGCAGAAGACATGACAGTCACCATTAGCAGCCGTCACTATCGCTTAGCCAAGTCACCTGGCAAAGCAGATACCATCATCCAATGGGCAGAACTTCTGGAGGACATAGAAAAGCTGCAAGTGTGTTCATGTTGTCCCAATGCGTGCAGACTCATGAGTAATGACTACGAAGGGCTCACCGATACCCCAAAGTGCGGTCTCTGCTCGAAGCTTTGGCTGCAGCTGTGTTAACAGGTTTCATTAGAGGAACTCCAGAAGAAGCAGAGGAAAGAAATGCTCAAGAAAATGGCCGCACGCGTAGCTTTTCGACGGTCTAAGTTGCTAAAGAATGTGACTGACATGAAAAACAAAGCTGACTACTTAACCAGACAAAAACCACAAGATTGCGCCAATAGTTGTAATTAATTTTCAAGCCCAAAACACAGCCACAAAAGAGGATGCCAGACATTGTAATTGGGTTTTTCTTGTCTAAAATCGATTGCGAACATACAACTAACAACTAACCGACAGACTCGTATGTCATGCTATATATATCAAGCATTGTTTATTGTGGGCAGTTTAGAAAACCATAATTATACTGTATTTGCCTTACACCACTAAATATTACACAGTATTAAGTTTCTGCGGCAGCACAACAAATCTCGATAATATACTGTTGGCAAAGCTCTTTCAGAACGACCGCCACGGCGTCTTGCCACGACGACTACGCGTTTTCGTCTGCTAGCGGAAGCTTGTTGCGCCGCCAGTGCCACCAAACCGGAAGCTGTCCCGGCGCCGTGTGACGAGTAGTCTGACGCGGGGAGTTTTGCAACTTACCTAGTCTAGAAACGTTGCCACCGACGGGAATCGTAGCCATGTCTCATCGGCAGCTATTGAGACGGATTTTTTGTTTACATGTGTGTCTCAAGAGCAGAAAAATCCACCGTGGTTGACTGCAGTAGGAATCGTAGAAAAAAAAAAGGTTAAAGTAATAAAGATGTAGCTGGAGGCGCAAGTTGCGCGCTCAATTCGTCTTTGCGAAAGCGTGAAGCTGACGCGATAGGAAGCCTTCAAAAAGACTGTTTTAGAACATGTATCCTAGACACGACCACTAATTCTAACTTCACTTAATTCGAAACTTTGTAGTCCCCTTCGAGTTCAAATGAACGAGATTTTACTCCGAGGGTTCTTCGAGCGCTTATATAATGTACGGTTTCAATCAATAACATTAAAATTGGTATTTTGGAAAGTTTTTTCTAAAAAAAAGAGGAAAAGAACACTTTATGCTAAGGGTTTGCAGATACTCGAAATCAAATGAAATAACCGAGTGGCAACGCGTGTCAATAATTTACTCGCTGCTTTGGAAGCCCACGGCGCAACAACGCTATATGTTTATTTTTCACGCATATATACTTAGCTAAAAAGTAGTCAAATCGCATCCATTTTTGGTATTGCAACATGCTCTTAATGCAAAGTTGAAGAAACGACAATTCACTGGTAACGTAAACAGACCAAGTTGAACCTTCCAACTCATTCACGAGCACGTGAAACAGTATGCGCTGCCGAGAAGCTTCGTCGAACAGGGCCGTGAACTGTCATGTGTAGCGTCTCGAGGAAATGCACGCAGCAGTATGACGGTATACCTCTTTGTACGTTTCGGTCAGCCATATCAACCCAAAAATCACCATTGAATAGTTATTTATAAAATCGGAGAGTACTATTTTCCCGAGAAAAAAAAACATCCCCGAAAACAAGAAAGATCAATGCTTGTCGATTGGGTCCTGCTGTGCTGCAGTTGACCTGATGAGGGGGGCTGAGCCCACCCTTAATAACGAAGAATGAGGATGGGCCCCACTGGTGTCCCCGGCTGACTTCAAGTTTGTAGAGTGCAGCTACATGTGTGCGCGTATTGTTTCACCAAAGCGTGGTGGTGGGTACCTCGCTAATTTCTGTCCATATTTGAAAAAAGACAGGGAAAGAGAAAAGTCTTCGGATGAGGCGTTACAAGAGTCGGTTTTCTACTAAACATGTGTGCTTGCTCGTTGCGGCTCATTCGCCTTACATGAGTATATAACGCCAGGCTTTCGTCATTTTGTGTGACAATGTTACTTTTATTGCGTTAGCAATTACATGGACACTCGGCTGGGTTTTGCCGCCGGCGTCAACGTTCCTGACCGCATATGTCTTCATATCTACATATATATGAAAACGCAAAAAGTAAAAAAAAACATGAAAAGACTCCGGTGAGCGGAATCCAACTTGGGTCCTCTCAGTCATGAGTGCGAGGCGTTAACCACTGAACCACCGAGAAGCATGTCTAACGTTCAAGCGGCAAGCTATTTATATATTACACTTACCGCTGTTGACGGGCATCTCGGGAGGACTATCGTGTTTTCAGCATTACCCGAAAAATGGCGCAATGAGTGCGCGTCGCCACATCGTCACGATGCTCGGCGCGCTCTCTCATCTCCCACGCGTACTTTGCCCCGTGGAGAGAAGGGGATAGACACTCGCTCGCGCGCCCTTATCTCGTGGTAGGGAGGATCGTACGTCTAGGCTGCCCTTGAGATTTCACCGGAATGGTTCTGTTGTAGTTACCAGTGGCACAAAGGCCACTGCAATCATTGCACAGTCTCTGTTTGCGAAAAGGGCGTGCTTTTAAGACACAGCGAAGTAACAACTGAGACGCTTATTCGCGTGCATCGATCTGTACCTGTGAGTACGTTTCGTGCGTCATTTGTGCGTGAGAAACGCGGGGCACGTTTCGAGCTGCTTTTCAATCTGCGCGTGACCTTCTAATTTGTTGCTATCGTGTTCATTGCTTCGCCTTTACAGCAAAGCTGTTACTTTTTTGCGAATACAATTTTTTATTGATTTCTGCGATTCTTTATGCCGACTCTGCTTCGTGTCTTGTTGAGGAAGCTTAATGCACTACCACCAAAATCAGCGAAGTCTGCGCATGTATGCATGCACATGTATGCAGATGACTGCTGCATATATCGTGACGTCACGTCTGCTCAAGATTCTGCTCAACTACAAAGTGATCTAAATGCTGTGTTATCATGGTGCACCACATGGAACATAACACTTAACTTTTCAAAATGTAATACCGTTCGCTTCACAAACAAAAAGAACACTCTAAATACGAATTACTTTCTTGGAGACAATCGTTTGGAAGTTGTGTCTAAATATAAGTACCTAGGTGTTTTCTTTACGAGCAACCTATCCTGGAACGACCACATTGAATACGTCGGTGCTAAAGCGAGCCGTGTATTGAACTTCCTGAAGCGTAACTTTAAACAGGCCCCACCGAAACTAAAGGAAACGCTCTATCTTTCTAACGTTCGCTCAATTTTAGAGTACGGTTGTGTGGCTTGGGATCCAGACACTAAAATATGTACTAATGCGCTAGAAAGGGTTCAGAAACGAGCAGCGCGTTTTGTGTCTGGTAACTATGATTTCACTAACCGCTCTTCGTGCATTCATAAACATTTGGGTTGGCCTCTCCTGCAGGACAGGCGCAAATTCTTAAGATTAAATCTATTTCATAATATTTATATTGGTAGCACTGGTTTAAATAAGGACGTGTACATTAAAGATCCCACTTATGTATCCTCTCGCCTAGATCACTCCCGCAAAGTTCGCGAATACCGATGTCGCATAAATACTTACAAAAACTCCTTCTTCCCGAAAACCACACACGAATGGAACAACCTACCAGAATACATTGTATCCACCCCGCCACCCTCATTTCAAAATGCTCTGTCACAATTTTTGTTGAAATGAAAATTGCCAATTTCTGTCTGCATTTCTGTTTGTGTTTTACTTTTCCTTGATTGCCTCGTGTTCCCGAGAATGTGTACACACTGTATAAGCTGAGCATGCTTACTTGTTTTGTTATTGGTATTCATACCCTGTATCAATTTCAAATGTTTTTGTCTCCTCCCCCCTACTGTAATGCCCAAATTGGGCGCTGTAGGTACTCGAATAAATAAATAAAAAAATAAATAAATAAATAAATAAGTCTGACTAAGAAGCGTTAATTTTCTGCATTTGTTTTGCACTAGGGGTACAAATTCACGTGGTTTTACGGAGCATTCACGTGGATGCACAGTCTGTTTCACACTTAGGGTAAATCTCAGAGCACATGACACGTGGTGCGGCCAGCGCTTTACTAGCCTGAGCAGACGATACGGTTCAACACAACGGCCCTTCTAGTGTCTGCACATGCGGGAGCTGCTGCCAATGCATGGCTGAAGTGCTGGCCGCACCGCGATTCGTACGTTCCGAGATTTCCCTTAATAAGTGTGACCGACTGTGCATGTATTCCTTTATTGGAAACATGGGTGTGTAGCCTAGTGGTAAAGTCACTCGTTTACGGAGCATAAGGAATATCCCATCATCAGAAATAAGCACTTTCTTAGCTTGATTTATATATGCTGAAGACATAGGGTCTGACCAGCCACTCGTAGCGCTGAAATCAGCGCAGCAGCTCGGCCGTAAAACCCCGCCGGAGTGTCCGCTCTCATGTTTGTTCATGGCAAGGCGCTTAGCGGTCATGGCCAACCTCCTGACCACAAGCGCCCAGCGAGCCTTGGTCCGCCCTTTGACGGCTGCGGGACTATTTTTTTATTTATAGAGGGGGTAACAATTGGAGTACGTCGTACTCTACAATGGGAGAGCATGGAGCCGTCCCGCAGGCATCCCTTGCCGTTGGAGTAATTGGGGGGGGGGGGGGGGGGTTAGAAAAAGTAGGTAACGATTTAGAGTATACCAAGTACTCTACTATAGGAGAGCTTAACGCCGTCCCGTGGGAGTATGCAACATGAAAATTGTCAAAGACTAACGAGGCATGATTACCCATTAGACCCGGCATCGGCGAAGCTAAAAAAATGCGGCCATAAAACGTGCGCCAGCCCTTGCGGAGATCTTAGGCGCGCTTTTTCACAAAGTGTTGTTTTTTTTAATTAAAGTTTTTTGGTTCAAGCAGTGTTTGATATGTTAATCTGATCTTTTATCGAGATAATTGTTATTTGTGGTGCGGATTTTTATAGTTGCCTGTAAATACTACATTTTTGTCGCGACGCCTATTGATCGGCGCGCCGCCGCCGCTGCTGACGAGTGCTTTCGACGCGAACAGTGCGCCATTTAAAAAGAATTTTTTTTTCGGTTGACCTATACGTTTATTCTGCACCTTCTGTCGCAAGTAATACTCAGTTGTTTCTTAATTCTGCTCAGTTCGCAAACGCATCACAATTGGTTTGCCTGCCACTACAACTTAAATAACTGGACAAAAAAAAAAAGCTTAAGTGCTCCTAAAGATGTGAACATGCAGTGTTAGATTCCATTTCAAGGTGAATTTCAAGCTACTTTCTAGCTCAATGTAATTGAGTAAATCTCGGTAAGTGACAGTGCCAATGGTGGTGTTTGCCAAGGACTGTCCACATATTCTGGCTGACGAGTACACGTAATGACGAGTACACGAGCAGGTGTGGAAATCCAGTATTGGAATGTTCATAATTATGACTGTGAGAGCGCTTCGAAGAACAAAGGCAGTTCAGATTCAGATGCGAAGGGAGGGGGCTAGGAATGGGGACGGGAAGGGTAGAAGCGCTTCTATTTGATGCACGGAGGAAGGAAAGGTAGGAGAGGTCCTGACGTCACTCTTTGTGAAGCCGCCATGAAGCCGGAAGTCGGCCATATTGACTGGGCAAATTCTCCTCTCTTGTTTACATATGAATGCGAAGCAGAAGGCGCGACTCCCTCTCTGTCTCAAAAAATTAGCACGTGGCCTGCGCGCCGTGCGCGCCTGTGCTATCCGAAACCAACGGAACGGATTTCTACACGCTCTCCTGCCGTAATACGGTTGACAAAATCTCTGCGTATGGGTGTTGTACTCTTGCACTGCCGGCATTTACGATAAACACGGCAAGTTGCACGTTAAGCTTTTTTTATTTGATGTGTTCTTGGTGAAAATAAAGATGATATTTCGGACATTGCCGCGTGACGAACCAGGCACCTAAATTTGTACAGCTTCTTTCAGATCACTTTTTCTCCCTTTTGCGTTTCTTTTTAGGCTTTATGAGAGAGAGAGAAACGAGAAAAAAGAAAGGCAGGAAGGTTAACCAGATGCTAGTATCCGGTATGCTACCCTCCACTGGGGTTGGGGAATAGGGGGTTGAAAGAGAAAGGGAGAGTAAAAAAATAAATAAGAGAAAAACACCGACACACACGCACACACAAAATCAGTCAACTCAGAGGCGTTCCGACAGACCAGTAGTTCGTAAGAAGCCCAGTAGCGCTTGCACGGCTTTGTTCTGTAGGCTTTATGAAATTTTCGGTCAGGCTGTGGGCTAGACACAACGATAAAAAGCGAGCATCTTAAGCGAAGCAGAACAGGAACTTTAATGCGCAGAAGCATGTGGTAACTGTACAGGAACATGAAAAGCAAGATTAGATTACATGCAGTCTTAATAAGGGCCTGTGGACCGCAAATGCATCGTCCGTTGTCATTGGAAGCAACACCGCATAATTGTCACTAACCTGCAAGGCATTCGTTGAACGAATTCTCGAGCACAGTCGTTATCTTCTATGATGGCATTTCAGCTAAATTTTTACGGACGCTGCAAATTCGGAGTACGTATACGCGTGCTCGTTCCGTGGCTTCTAGTTCAGACACCTGGTTTTAACCACCACTGGAGTAAAATCGCGTAACTAACAATGCGGCACAAAGAATGGATGCTGTCGAACACCTGCAGTACGCCACAGTTAGGTGCGAGGCCCATGAAGACACGCACACCGCCACTGGACCGCCTGAACGGTGCCGCACCACACTACACCAACAATAACAAAACGCCGCCATTGTGCCCAGTGAATATGGTCGCTGTGACGTATTTTCCGCCACATTTTTTGCGCCCTGCGCCGACTGGGCATGCCCTACCTTTCCTTCCTCCGTGATTTGATGTGTATGCATGGAAGACATTGCTGTGCAGGCTAATGAGGTAGAGCTAGCTGTTTAGGGCTTATTTAGATGAAAATGGTCAGTTAAAAAAAAGGCAAAAAGGCCTGCGCAGGAGGCGTAGCACAGCCACAGTGAAAGCTAGAAGAGCAGCCTTTCAGAGCCTTTTCTAAACACTCACTGGGTAACTGCTGCAGCACACTTGCTTAGTACCCAAAGTAACCCACTGCAGCATTAATATTAATTGCAGGGCACTCTTCTGAGAAGCGCGGTATCCGCTAAACACTTGCGAAGAATTTTGTGTCAATTATTGATGAAGTGGCTAATGACGATGAGGAATTAAAGCCCTATAACCGTATGTCCACGAATGCCCCAGCGTGGGTATGTGCCACATCGTCAAGGATCTTGTCTTGTCTTGATTTCCCCACGACAACGACAAACGACCGCGACAAGCGACAAGATTTGCTGTCATGGAGGCCCATCCGTCTCCGCCGCTCATCGCGTCCCTCATTTCTGAAAAACTAGAAAATACCGCTTGTCGCCCAGAAGCCAGTGTGGCGATATCCGTCAACATGACTACGCCCCTGTTCCTCGCTTCGTTTGTGATTTGCTCTCGGTGCTTGTTATCCGCGTGTACTTCAAGGATTGCAGGGTATCGACTACACTTTTTACATTCTCATGTCATGCGAAGAATGAGCGAGTGGCTGAATTTTATCGTAAATTCATGTATCCAAGGTTTGTTTCGATGTCTTTACGGTAGCTTGTTGCTAGAATGTGAAATCGTTGTGCGAAGTGCATTGTCGCCGTCGTAACATAGGCTTCTGGGTGGTCTATTGTGGTTATACCAGATTGCAAAAAAAAAATAATGTCGTGAAATGCTTTTGGGGCTTCCTTATGTCACAAAGACAGTAGTAAACTTAACACGTTGTCATAGACAAACTTTTAAACTTCTGTTCACAATTTATGGGTATTCACGCGATAGTTGTCATTCAAGCAACAATGACACTTTGTCGCCGACATGCGGTTGCAGCCGTCGCGACGCGACAGTGCGACGGAGCAAGTTTGTCGCTGTCGCCAGGAAATCGCGTGCATGTGGTTAGGGCTTTATGCCTGAAGTGGGTATGCCCCACCGTTATTAGTTGATCAAAAACAAGTTTTTGTAATGGGTTGGAGCATTGGACGACCCCATCGTTACGCTATTCGCATTGTGCAACGCCTGGTTGTTCTTTTGCTGTTATAAAGCGCTTTATTAGTCATAACAAAGCGCTTCCTTTTCTGAGATCAAGCCTGCCTAAGGCAACTCTGTGAAAAAAGTACGAAGCACCAGTGGGGCTCAGTGGTAGAATAGTGGGCTCGCACGCTGCCAACCCGGGTTTGAGCCCCACTGTGTCCTTGGTACTAGGTGTTTTTTTGCTATAGCAAGTATATGGCAATCTCGAGCGGCTGGATTTTGCCGCCGGCGTCGGCTTGACGTCACAGTTACTCACCATATATGTATACGCATTTATATACACGAAAACGTAAGAAAGAAAAATAATTCAGAAAAAGACTATGACACGCAGGATCAAATTTGGGATCTCTGAAACGGGAGTGCGAGGCGTTAACCACTGAGAGGCACGTCCTTCAACGTTCAAATGGCAAGCGATTTGTATATACCACTTACCGCTGTTGACGGGCATCTCGGAAGGGGGGGAAGGATTGTCGTGTTTTCAGCATTACCCGAAAAATGGCGCATTGAGTGCGCGTCGCTACATCGTCACGATGCGCGGCGCCCGCTCTCATCTTGCACGCGTACTTTGCCCCGCGGAGAGGAGGGGATAGACACTCGGTCGCGCGCCCTAGCTCATCTCGTGGTAGGGAGGATCGTATGTCTAGGCTGCCCTTGAGATTTCACCGGAACGGTTCTGTTGTGGTTACCAATGGCACAAAGGTCGCTGCAATCATTGCACAGTCTCTGTTTGGGAAAAGGGCGCGCTTTTCAGACACAGTGAAGTAACAACTGAAACGCTTGTTAGCGTTCATCTGTACCTGTGAGTACGTTTCGTGCGTCATTTGTGCGTGAGAAACGCGAGCCATGTTTCGATATGCTTTCGATTGTGCACATGACCGCCCACTTTGTTGTTATCACGTTCACTGCTTCGCCTTAGCGGCAAAGCTGCAACTTATTTTAAACGTTTGCTTAGTACATATTCACTTAATTATGTGGTCGTGCGCACTCGAACAAGACCGGAACTTGTATTCATCGTGACGTCCCGCTAAGGTGCTGACCCGGATAGCTTGTGGCATTGCGAATCTCCCTCAGTGTGAGCTAAAAGATTGCCGACAAACAGTGACCTTAAACCAGAGATAAATGTTCATTAAATTTCGCATGCTTCATTTGCACAATCGGACCATTCTAGATAAACAAAAGCATACAACGGGGAAGAAACACGTATAATATAAGGCGGAAGAAGCCACCGTGTTTATATGGCTGACATACTAGTTCCAGGGCAAAAAAAAAAACTGCGTGACCTTTTGCTTGTGTCTATTTATTTTTATGTTGATAATAAATTGTCAGCGTAAATAGCACTACTTTTCCATTTGCGTATGTTACGTACTCGTTGGTGTTCAATTTCGTTGCTTAGACAGAGACAAGATAGGTATGGTGGTTGGCCAGATTCGAGTATCCAGTTTCCTATCGTGCATTTGCAGAATCTCAGATTTGGGTGCTCGTTAAAGAACCCCAGGTGGTCTAAATTTCAGGAGCTCTCCGCTACAGCGTTTGTAATAATCATATGGTTGTTTTGGACGTTAAACTCCACATATCAATCTATCAAACAAACTCCACGTATCAATCATCATCACTGGAATGGGAAAATAACACGAGGAGAGAAAGAGATAGATAGAAAAGAACACGTACACACACAAACACACGCGCACACACGCAAAGGAATTTTATGAGATTGAAACCATCATTGAATGTACTTTAAAATGGTATAAAATTCAGCTTGTTTGCTTGGCTTCATAGCAGGCAACAATCCAGAAACACGATATAACGAAGGTTAGCAGGACTTGGCGCTGGCTGACAACACGAGCGTTTTCTTCGAAAGTGCATAAATGCATAGGTTTCTTGGAAAACACAAAAAAAAACAAAAAAGGGTTTGGAGGTGCTCAATGCATGTGTCCCAACCAGTCCACCACGAAGCAATGATCACGTGTTGAGGTACTTAATCTACTTGTCGGTTATTACGATTGAAGGTGCGCTTACACATGATGGCGCAATCTAATCAGTTGCGAGTGCTTCGTAGAATTCCCGGGCGTGGCTATCATAGCTATCAGCACAAGATGTGCGTCTGATCTAAATAGAACTGTAGCCACGCTCGGCTCAATCAATAGCCGCCCTGCTGCAATCAGTGAAGCAGGGCGCAATTCGCAGAAGTCAGTGATCAGTGGCCAAAAATCCTAATGACGAATATCCTCTCACAGGGCTGACATTTAGCGGTTCGCGAGAAAGGCAAGAGAGACATCACGCGGAATACCACGAAATAAAATTAATCGTGTAATATGAAGCAGCAAAAAGAGGACGCACACGTGCGTCTGCGCATGACATTTTGACACCGCCTGCTGCACAATAAAAATGGGATGGCGGGGAAGAACGAAATACGAGCTCGCGGTGCAAATGCGCGTGAGTTGGCTGCCTGCGATTTTTCGCTACCACACAGCAGCAAAGGCGCATTGAAAGGTGCTGTTCCCCCATATCTCCCTTTCAACTTGTTTCATATAAACCCCTCGCCACCACCGTCTCTAAAGCGACGCGCGATGCCGTCTTTCAGTGCGCTGCCGCTCTGCACACCCGCCTCCTGCGACGGGAGAGCGACAAAAATTCATCCCGGCAAGTATGCACTCGTGCAGAATGCCCTTCCGACGACCTGCATTTCCGATGGAGGCGGAAATGTTGTAGGCCCGTGTGCTCAGATTTGGGTGCACGTTAAAGAACCCCAGGTGGTCGAAATTTCCGGAGCTCCACTACGGAGTCTCTCATAATCATATGGCGGTTTTGGGACGTTAAACCCCACATACCAATCAAAATTGCCCTTCCGACGACGTCGTCCCAGAGCCCGTGCGTGTTCGCTCTTGTTATTACCATCATGCGGTTCGCGCTCTCCCGTGTGGCAGGCTGGCTCGGGCCGTCTGAGAGCGGAGTCCGTTTTTTTATGGGCTTAGTCGCAAGGCGCCTCCCTCTCCTCTCCGCATTCTCCCCCTTAATCTCGCGAAGAATCGCCGAGTGGAGGCTGTGCGGAGTCGCCACCGCCACTTGTAGCAGCTGACGATCGCCCGACCGGCCGCAGCGCCGAATCGCTTGTGCCCGGACACGCTGCCCCGAATGCGAGCTGCTCGGACTGCCGCTGGCCGCGAATCCGCACAACGTCATCTCGCACATCCCCGCAACAGGCAAGTGGAGCATGACTGGCCGGACGCATTCTGCCGGCCCGCTTATGTATGGATACCGTATATATATTAAATGTGCCTGGAGCTCCAACCATTCAGCAAAACTCAGTGATTGTTAGCAAGTGTAACATCGCAAAGTTACGCTCAGATTACAATGCATGGTACATACATACACCGTATTTATGAGAGCTAGCACAACTCCTAAAGTTGCGGAATGGCAGCATATAGCTGCTGGGCCGCAATTATTTTTTTTTCCAACACCGGTCTCGTGAGCTCTAATTGGATGACTTGGTATCGAACCGGTAACTTCACGCCCATGATCCGCTCTAGCAGCGTCGATGCCGGCATCCTCAACGATATTTTGTGTAAACTGCATATGAGTCCTGTCAGCTGTTCTTAAGTCGTTATAACAAAGAAGAAAAGTGAAACAAAAAGAGATGGACGCTGACGCGAATCAGCCATTTAAGAAACTACTGCAGCTATAATGCCGAGCTCCGTCTATGCGAGATATGTTATCATACGCATTATTTATCTTTAGTTGAAATGTAGCCACAAACACTTCAGAATCACTATAAAAGCTGCTAAAATGTTTGAACTATTCGTGACTTGAGCAACCAGCCTGTAAACTTCGCAGATCCCACACTCATTTGTGTGCAATGCGCCACTCTTCATTTACAGGTTTACATGTCCTGGACATTTTCGCGGACAGAAACTTTTACGAAGACAGAAACTTGTGGCTTGGAGAGAGCTGACACGCCGTTCCACAATAGTTTGAAATTACGCGAAGATTTCTGTTTTCCATAAATACAGCATGGTCTGTCGACATAGTCTGATGGAATCGTTTGGGAACGGCAAAATGCAATTTAGAAGTGTGGCAGCTTGGGCTAGTTGGTATGGCATGATGATAGTTATAGCGCGAGAACAAAACGACGACACAGAGACAAAAAGGACACGAAAGAGACGAGCGCTAACTTCCAACTGAGTTTATTGCGCAGTAACTAACTACATTAATATATAACTAACTACTTTAACAATATAACTATTTTTACTTTTCTGTTTCGTTTTCTTATAGATTCTTCTTTGCCGTCTTTCTCTGCTTTTGTTTTTGTTTTTTCCTTACTCATGTTCTGCTCTTTGTGCCATATGGTTTTTGTCACTTGGTTACTGTCTTGTCTATATATTTTCGCGCTCTGCGCAATAAACTCAGCTGGAAGTTAGCGCTCGTGTCTTTCGTGTCTTTCTTGTCTCTGTGTCGTTGTTTTGTTCTCGCGCTATAACTATCGTCAGGCAAAATGCAACATTGAAACGTGCGAAAATTGTATACGGTACTCAAGAAACTTGCTCCAACAAGTAGCCTTTATGGTGCTTTCTGCTTTGTACGAATTATTTTTAAGTCGATTCTAGGTCGTCAATGTAAATGCATTCTCGTAAATCTGCGTCACAGACAGATGTGCATGCATGCACGCTGACTTTTTTGCGACATGGAAATCAAAGGGTAAGCAGCATTTCATCCGCCTATTATATGATTATTGTTGCATGTGTACATACCTTTCACAATAACACTAGAATAAATAGATACCTTAATACAGTTTCTACACTGTTTGGGCAGTGAAGCGTGTGATATATGATACACCGTTAACAAGATAGTGGGCATATGGCCCACCGCTGTCCTTACAACTTACCCACCGCTGTCTAGCAACGACGGCGGCGTATAGGTCAGCGGTGTAGGGACGGATGGCGATGAAAGCAGTGTCTGCGTGACCTGAGTCTCAATGACCTGGCATAGACGAAGGTCTAACGAGGTCACTGGCTCGGATGCTTCAGCCACAACAGAAAGTTGACGCGCAACTTCTTCACGAATGAATTGTTTGATGTGTGGCAGTAAGACGGTGGGATCAGCAGCGACGTCGTGCACGAGGGCAGAAACTTCAGCTGTATCTCCAGCGGCCCTGCGCGTCGAGACACGCTGCTTACGCAACTCGTCGTACTCCTGACAGAGCTGGACAACTGCGGTGAGAGTCTGTGGGTTCCTAGCGACGAAGATCTGGAAGGTATCGTCGTCAACTACTTTGATGATGGGCTTGATTTTCTCGTGTTCGGTTAGAGATGCATCGACGCGCTTGCAAAGAGACAAGACATCTTCGATGTAATTTGTAAAGGTCTCGTCCCTGCACTGGACTCTACTATGCAGACGCTGTTCCGCGCGAAGCCGGCGCACAGCGGGACGACCGAAGACCACGGCGATAGTGGTCTTGAAGGCGGACCAGTTGGTGATTTCACCTTCGTGGTTTTTGAACCAGAGGCTGGCCACATCAGCGAGGTAAAAGCGCACGTTCGTGAGCTGGTCGCAGGCGTTCCATTTGTTGGAAGCGCTTATGATTTCGAACTCGATGAGCCAGTCTTCGACGTCTTGTTCGTCGTTGCCGCGAAAAATTGGTGGGTCGTGTTGCCGAGGCATACCAGTACATTAGACTGTCGGTGGTGGCGCAGCTTGAGAAGGAGCAGGAGCGGCCATGGTGAACGGTGAGGGTAGCGTCCGATTGCGAAGTTCCAGGTTGACGGGAACCCCGGCTCCTTCACCACTTAAAATAGAGGTGTTGTACGTCGAGAAAGCTTGAGACGCAGCTTGGCGAAAGGTGATTTAAGAGGCAGGTATGGCTACCGGTGAGCGGCGTGTGCGAGATACTACTACTGCCACCGATTATCATTGTCTTCTTCAGTAACAGCAGAGCGTTCATTATTCAGATTCATTACAATATATATAAACGTACCCCAGGCACGTGCGCCGAAAAGACACAGAAGGAATGAAGACGACGATGTGGTTGTAGAACTGTGTCTGAGCTGCCCTGTTGTCCTGCATCCTTGCCCGTTGTGTGCAGTGTTAGCCCAACTGGCATTAACTTATTGAAACGCCCCGCTACATTTTTTGGTGGAGGTGCGGAGTAACATCCCAACTCTGGATCTCCGTAGCGGACGTCACCTTCGTCCAGCCACGATGCCTGAAGGCAGTGCGCCATCCGTCCAGTGTTCGCCTGCTCCGTCACCTGTGATTCCGTCCCATCCTCTGGATCCTGGTACATTTTGTGGCACCAGCACAACTGACGTTGACGAGTGGCTTGTCTTATACGAGCGCTTCAGCAAGCAATACAGGTGCGATGAGACGCCTACGCTGGCCAACATAATTTTTTACCTACGAGGTACTGCACACGCCAGGTACGAGACGCAGGAAGAAGACCTCACAAGCTGGGACGTGTGCAAGCAGAAGCTCCGTGACTTGTTCGGCCGGTCAGTTGCTCGAAAAATGGCAGCCAGGCAAGACCTCGCGTCACGAGTTCAATCTTCCACTGAATCGTACGTCACCTATATTCAAGACGTGCTCGCCTTGTGCCGGAGGGTCGACAAAGACATGACAGAACTAGACAAGGTCAGCAATGTGTTGAAGGGCACAGCTGACAATGCTTTCAACATTCTAATCTGTAAGAACTGTACCACCATTGACTCAATTGTCAGTGAATGTCGGTGGTTCGAACAAGCCAAAAGCTGAAGAATCACTTAACGCTTCACTCAGCTCCCGAACACCGCTGCGACTTCTTCCTGTGGGGATCCCGTGGCGCCACGTCCATTTATGAATTCTCCCAACATCATAACGATTAACCGCCAGGAGCTGAAAACCATGGCTCCCTCCACTTGTCAGCCCCATGTGCCAGACAACTTGGCTACAACATCGCTTGTTCAAGCCATTGTGCGAGAGCAGTTTGCCAACATGGGCGTCTTAGTCCCCCAAATTTCCAGCCACATACCCCAGCCCATAAATCCTATCGCTCATAACGCTTACTACCATGCCACCCCACTTGTTGCTGCTGCCGCGTCAGTCCCGCGGTTCTCATCACGCTACTGAATTCTATCAGAGAGGCGCACACAAGATGATTGTCCGATATGCTTCTACACTATAAGTCAGGTGCCGGATAACGAATGGCACATAGGCGGCGTGCTCCAGCGTACTCACTAAAACCCTGTCTATAGGGAGTCCAGCAATAAAAATACCCGTGACATACGCGCGGCACTGAAGTCACGCATACATACGATTAGAGCAGGCGCAAGAAGGGAAAAAAAGAAAAAAAGGGAGAGAGCCGCCGTCACCGTCGCGCCAGCCTTGCGTCAGGAGCCGGCATCAACTTACGCAGAACCGTTCTGCCACAACCGTGAGCGCGGAAAAAAAGGAAAAAAAAAACGCCCCCCCCCCACGCCAGCTGGGCGCCCGGCGCCAGCGTGACGTTCGTCATCGCCTGCATGCGGTGGCATTTGTGCGTCGCCCTTTCGTCCCGCTGTCTTGTGATCATCGTTTTCCTAAAAGATGCTCTGAGACCGAAACATTTTCCAGTGTTATATGGCACACTTTATTCAAAATATCATACATCTCTCTGCATTTGGGCATACACTGGGATGTGCAGTGCCATTGTTACTCTTTTGACTTCAATAAAAGAGTACAAACAACTTTCCGTTCATCTGTTGTCGAGGTATGACACTGTGTCACGCACTAAATAAAAGAATACTAGTGCATGCGTGTCAGCTTTCGGAAACACTGGCCTATGTATGTTCATGCTCGTGGTCTACCAAACAATTTGAACTGATGATTTTAGGAAAGCTTGGCAAAAAAAAGAAACAAACCGAAGGCCGCGAGACAGAAAAAGATCAAAATTGAAAAATCTATTGGTCAATCTTTGATTATTGGTTGCGTAATTTGATGATGAACATCAAGTACAGAAGTCAGAAGTCAGGTGCAGAAAGAACGAGAGCCTCGCTGCGGTGGTCTAGTGACTTAGGTACTCGGCTCCTGACCCGGTCGCGGGTTCGAATCCCGGCTGCGGCGGCTGCATTTCTGATGAAGGCGGAAATGTTGTAGGCCCATTTGCTCAGATTTGGGTGCATGCTAAAGAACCCCAGGTGTTTGAAATTTCCGGAGCCCTCTACTACAGCGTCTCTGATAATCATATGGTGGTTTTTGGACGTTAAACCCCACATATCAATCAATCATTCGAAGTCAGCAGGAAAGCGTATGTCACCGACATTTGCTCACTTTTTTGAATATTAGGTACAGTTCTCATATTCCAGCGTGAGTTTGTAACAGTGAACCATGACCAAGACAATCAGTGTACTGCTGTAGAGATAATGTACCAGCTATGAAAGTCCCCATTTTCGAAAGAGCAATTGTTAGCAGTAAGAATAAATATTTTGAGGTTCGTTCAGCACCATTTTTGACCCCAACTGCATGCTGAAGTTCGCGAAAGAGATGTGCAGAGGCATTATTTATTTGGAGGGAGACCGACCTGTCCGTCGCTAATCTGTGTATGTCATACTTGACCTTGGCGCGCATTTCGGCATTCACTTGAACAACGATGTGATGTTGAATAAAGGTAAGAGTAGCCATTCCCCATAAATAATTAAAGACTGAAAATGAGTAAAAAGCACTCTATATAGCGAAATAATGCGCATAAATTCTATTTGCAGAATTAAGTCTTCGTTGAAATGCTAAAAAGGTGCTGCTGCCCCAGCGTGCAGGTTGCAGCAGTTCCCACGTATGAAATGCAAACGTTAGAGTAGGCACGCTAAAATACCCATGCAACGTTTACGTGCGAAAGCGAATTGTCTTCAAACAGCTGAAAATAGGCTGCTGTCACTGACACTCGTGTACCTCCCGACACAAATCAGCCTAATTTCTCACAGCACACGTACGTGCGAGAAACATACGTAGGTTTCGACAGCCGAACACCGCCTCGTCCGCGAATTTCGGTGAGCGCAACACCCGCAGTTCACGGGTAAGCACTAAAACGACGCACAAACACACGTTAATTGTTCTTGCGGAACGGGGCACCATAAACCAAAGTCGGAACCGAAAGCAATCACCGTGGTTGTCTCGAATTCATGAAGCCCTACAAACTATTCGCTGATCAAATGCATGCACTTGGCACAAAAACAGTTCAAGGTTCCGAAGACGGTTTGCAAAAACCCACTTGGCAGATATACATCCCAGGAAAACTCGCCGCCATGCGGTGGCGTTGTGGCGCCATGAGTAAGACATCTGCTTCACGTGCGTGCGGTCCCGGGTTCGATTCCAGGGCTGTGCTTTGCATGTTAATCTCCGAAGTATAGGTAGTTGTAATAATAATGGTTTTCTAATTTCCTGAAGTCGTAATATCCGCCACGTTCTCGGCGAGAAACCACACTGAAAAGCGTGAAATAGTACTTCTTTTTCCGCCACCGCATCAAGGCTGGGCCGCCTACAGAAAGTCACGCCTAACCGCAGGCCGTATCTCGCGAGGAAAAATTTGACCTAAAATCCCGGCTACTCTTTGTCGCGGCAATACTGAAGGCCACTTCAAATCGGGCCGGTTTCTCTGAAACACGGCTACGGAGCCGCCTAGGAACGGCGATAATTTGATTCGATTTCCAGCCTGCGGCCGTGTAGTCTAGCCAGGATTTGATTTCGAGTGTAGGCTTCCTATCGTGTTGGCCACATTTCTTGCCACCGCCGACAGATGGTCTTCCCGGCAACGTTCTCTAGACGACCATTGACAGGATCGTGGGCAATATTCGCCACCTCGTTTGGCCGATCACCACCTTCAGGACCTCTCACCTAGCCATTCTACGCTACGCTCAGAACCAACCTACGCTGATGTCGTTGCCCGGAGAACCCGGTCCAGCCGCTCGCAATCACCTCAGGGTTGCCAGCTCCACTACTTTCAATGCCGTCGGTCTCCGTCACCGGCGTATTCTGTGCAGTTCTCGGGAACTAACAGATGCAGGTCCTGGAGGTTGCGCTGCATTGATGACTTGGACTGAAAAACTCCAACGACCACTAATTTCAGACGAAATTTACTTGGTGTTCTTATCAATGCCTTGACCGCTACAGCTCTAATAGACACCGGCGCCCACATATCCGTTATGGGCTCACGTCTTCGATCCCGCCTGAAGAAAGTTCTTACCACTGCTATGTCTTCGACTGTGCGAGTAGCCGACGGCAGCCGAACATCAGTTCTTGGTATTGCCACG
Source organism: Rhipicephalus annulatus (assembly GCA_013436015.1). Lineage (NCBI taxonomy): Eukaryota > Metazoa > Arthropoda > Arachnida > Ixodida > Ixodidae > Rhipicephalus > Rhipicephalus annulatus. The sequence continues at coordinate 63,993 of WOVY01010252.1, read as the reverse complement.
TTCCATTTCCCAAGTTTTAGTTATCGTTCCGAAACACCACACGATTCTCGGCGCAAACCGCGCCTGCAGGTTTCTAGAAGGTTCCGGACTGTAGTAGATAATTTCGATAAGATCACGCCCACTGTGCGAACGGTACAGATTGTTCTGGAACCTACGCCACCGCCAGCGATAACGCTAGAACATTCGACGGCAAGGGTATAAATGCCGACGCGCTTCGCCACTTGTCAGTTGTTGATCGAAGGCCGACGCTGCGTTCGCCGCTATCAGTCCGAGTTAATAAACTTCTCTTTGTATCAGTCCGAGGGGTGTCTAAACGAACACTGTATGTATAAATTGATGTAAAGAGTTTTTTTAGTTTGAAGTTAATAAACTTCTCTTTGTATCAGTCCGAGACTGCTGTCTGTGCAAGACTGCTGCTGTAATTAGACTTTCTCTTTACCGGGCACAGGTTCGCCCAAATAAACAGTTAAATCATAACACGAAGTTTCCTGTCTTCGGCCGCGTCACGACCCCGTGACATCTGGTGGAGGTGCTGCTTCGTTCATGCACCGGACGCCCCCGTCAAGCCGTGAACCCAGCCCCCGTCGCGGAGAAGACACCGACGCCAACCAAGAGCAGCGAACAAGCCGCCGACAGCAAGGTCTCCCACCGGAGTACGGCCTTCTACAAGACAAGGCGCACAAGACCAAGACCATGACCTCGACTGCAGCGACAATGACAACCGGAGCGTCCCAGCCCGCGATCGTCATTCATCAACCCAGGGAACCACCAACGTTCCATGGCTCATCGTTTGAAGACCCGGAAACCTGGCTAGAAACATACGACCGTGTGGCCGCCCTCAACCATTGGGACAACGAAGAAAAGCTCCGTCGTGTGTACTTCTACCTGGAAGACACCGCAAGGACCAGGCTAGAGAATCGGGAGTCCACGCTCCGAACGTGGGATGTCTTCTGCGGCACATTTCTGCAAACGTTCGCGAGCGTCGCTCGCAAAGAGAGGGACGCTGCTCTACTCGAGACCCGGGTTCAGCTACCAAATGAAAAGGTTGGAATTTTCACAGAGGAGATGACCCGCCTATTCCATCACGCTGACCCAGACATGCCTGAGGAAAAGAAAGTTCGTTTCCTCATGCGAGGGGTCAAACAGGAGCTCTTCGCGGGACTAATGAGGAATCCACCGAACACCGTCCAAGAATTTGTATCCGAGGCGACCACCATCGAAAAAACGCTGGACATGCGCACCAGACAGTATAATCGTCGCCTGACTCCAGAATGCGCTGCTGCTTAAGCTAGTGACTCCGACGACCTGCGTGAAACGATCCGAGCTATCGTGCGGGAAGAGATGCGCAAACTGTTGCCTTCGGCGCAGCCTCAAGTGGATTCGATCGCCGACATTGTGCGAGAAGAAGTCCGGCGAATCGCTTCGAATTCCCCAAACACCGCTGCCCGAGCCAGAAACTATGAGCTACGCCGCTGCAGTGCGCCACAACGCTCCTCCCCGTCCACGCCAAAACTCCGCCCCGTCGCACTTCCGTCGCCAGACGCCACCACCCCCACCGACGTCCTACCGTTCCCCAGCGGGCCAGTGCAGTGCACCGAGGAAAACGGACGTTTGGCGTGCACCTGACAACCGCCCGCTCTGCTACCACTGCGGCGAGGCCGGGCACACATACCGCCGTTGCCAGTACCGACAGATGGGACTGCGTGGCTTCGCCGTCAATGCACCGCGTCCGCAGCCAGGAGATCGGCCACGTGACATCGCCGACTACCTTACAGGAACTCAATGGGCACCACGAAGTCCTTCCCGTTCGCCGTCGCCCAGCCGCCGCATGTCACTGCACCTCCGGCAGTACACTGGCCCAACGCGGGGCCGGTCTCCTAGCCCGTATCCGGGAAACTAAGGGCAACAACCGATGGAGGTGCGGCTGCTGTGCGACGAACTACCGAAGATCCTCCGACGACGAAGCCGCCGCGACGGAGCTTTTTGAACACAACACCAACCAGGCAAAGCCCTGAAGGCAAAAGCTCACTTACCGAAGGTGGCCGGACGACGCAACATGGAAGCAGCGGAACAAGCCGACGAAGCCGTGACCCGACGCCACGCCCTAACTGTAATGCGAGACGGCGAACTAGCGACCTCGACGTTCTTATCGACGGCCACAGTGTGACCGCTCTCATCGATACTGGAGCCGACTATTCTGTCATCAGTGGGTCGTTCGCCGCAAAGTTAAAGAAAGTTAGGACAGCTTGGAAAGGCCCTGAAATCCGCACAGCCGGAGGTCATCTCGTAACGCCTGCAGGAATCTGCACAGCGAGAGTCACCATTAACGGCCGTATTCATCCTACAGACTTCGTAGTCCTACAGCGTTGCTCGAGAGATGTCATCCTTGGCATGGACTTCTTATGCCTCCATGGTGCTGTCATCAACCTAAAAACAAAGTCGATAACGTTGTCCACAGAAGAAGCACTACCGCCGCGCACGCCGTCAGGACACCATGCCTTGAATGTGCTGGAAGAACAAGTCACCATTCCGCCTCGCTCAAGCGTCATTATTTCAATCGGCGCTCCTAAATAACCTGACTTGGAAGGCGTCGTTGAAGGCAGTCAGCATCTGTTGGTCACCCGAAATATTTGCGTCGCAAGAGGAATTGCAGAGCTGCGGGGAGGCAAAGCAACGGTTATGCTCACGAATTTCAGCAATGAGTACAAACATGTGAACAAAGGAACAACGGTCGCATGCATCGAAGAAATTGTCAAAGCCACCAGTGCTTTCGCCCTCGCCGATTCTGCGGAACCTGCTCAGAGGAACCAAGCCCCTCCCATAGCTTTCGACGTCAGTCCCAGATTCCGAACGATAAGAAAGAACATTCAATTCCCGGCTGCGGCGGCTGCATTTCCGATGGAGGCGGAAATGTTGTAGGCCCGTGTGCTCAGATTTGGGTACACGTTAAAGAACCCCAGGTGGTCAAAATTTCCGGAGCCCTCCACTACGGCGTCTCTCATAATCGAATGGTGGTTTTGGGACGTTAAACCCCACAAATCAATCAATAAGAAAGAACAGCTCAATGCCCTGCTCCTGCAATACGAAGATTGCTTTTCGTCGTCATCGAAAATTCGGCAGACTCCAATCACGAAACATCGCATCACAACCGAAGAAAATGCCAGACCACTTCGTCAGAGTCCGTACAGGGTTTCGACGCGAGAACATGAGGCCATGAAGAGACAAGTTGACGGAATGCTGCGAGATGACATTATCAAGCCGTCCAAGACTCCATGGGCATCCCCCGTGGTGTTAGTGAAGAAAAAGGATGGGACCCTACGTTTCTGCGTCGATTATCGCCGCCTGAACAAAATCACAAGAAAGGACGTGTATCCTCTCCCACGAGTAGACGACGCACTTGATCGGCTCCATAACGCCAAGTACTTCTCGTCAATGGACCTCAAGACTTGCTATTGGCAAATCGGAGTTGATGAAAGAGACCGAGAGAAGACGGCGTTTATAACACCGGACGGGCTCTTCGAGTTTAAGGTGATGCCCTTCGGCCTTTGCTCAGCGCCTGCAACTTTTCAACGCGTTATGGATACAGTACTGACAGGATTGAAATGGCAGACTTGCCTTGTGTACTAGGACGACGTCGTCGTGTTTTCCTCGAGTTTCGACGAGCATCTTCGGCGCCTTGAAGCTGTACTTCAAGCCATCAAGACGTCCGGACTCACACTGAAGCCAGAAAAGTGCAGATTTGCGTATGAGGAGCTCTTGTTTCTGGGGCACGTTATCAGCAAGTCTGGCCCTTCGTCCCGATCCACGGAAAACAGCCGCCATCGCCGACTTCCCGCCGCCCACTGACAAGAAGGCCGTGCGCCGATTTCTGGGCCTGTGCGCCTATTATAGGCGGTTCGTGAAAAACTTCGCCCGCATCGCCGATCCTCTCACTTACCTTACCAAGGCCGACGCGGAGTTCAAGTGGGAAACGCCACAGGAACACACTTTCCAGGAGCTTAAACATCGCCTCCAGACGCCTCCGTTACTTGCCCATTTCGACGAATTCGCCGAGACAGAAATACATACTGACGCAAGCAGCGTAGGTCTTGGCGCCGTTCTTGTGCAGAGGGCTGACGGACTTGAAAGGGTTATTAGTTACGCCAGCCGATCGCTATCCAAAGCAGAAGCAAATTATTCCACAACAGAAAAGGAGTGCCTCGCCATCATCTGGGCTACGTCGAAATTTCGCCCCTACCTCTACGGCAGGCCCTTCAAAGTTGTGAGCGACCACCACGCCTTGTGTTGGCTAGCCACCTTGAAGGACCCTTCAGGTCGCCTCGCACGATGGAGCCTGAGACTTCAAGAATATGACATTACTGTCATTTACAAGTCCGGCAAAAAACACTCCGACGTCGACTGTCTCTCTCGTGCGCCTGTCGACTAACCGCTACCCGACGACCCGGATGACGACTACTTCTTGGGAACGATAACTACCGACGACTTCGCTGAACGACAGCGGGCCGACCCAGAACTTAAGGCCCTAATAGAATACCTCGAAGGCAGGACCGCCGAAGTCCCGAAGGTATTCAAGCGCGCACTTGCGTCGTTCTTTCTACGAAACGGTCTTCTACAAAAGAAAAACGTTTCACCGCTTCAAGCTAAGTACGTCCTTGTGGTGCCTTCATCTCTGCGACCAGAACTCCTGCAGGCCCTGCACGACGATCCGATGGCAGGGCACCTCGGTGTTTCTCGCACGCTCGCGAGGATACAAGAAAGGTACTACTGGCCACGTCTTACCACCGACGTCACTCGTTATGTGAGGACATGCCGGGACTGTAAGCGACGCAAGACACCGCCGACAAGGCCAGCGGGACTTCTGCAGCCAATTGATCCACCTTGCCGACCTTTCCAGCAGATTGGTATGGACCTACTGGGGCTGTTCCCGACGTCGGCTCTCGGAAACAAGTGGATCGTGGTAGCTACCGACTACCTCACCCGCTACGCCGAGACAAAAGCCCTGCCAAGAGGCAGTGCATCCGAGGTAGCTAAGTTCTTCGTCGAAAATATCGTCCTACGTCACGGCGCCCCGGAAGTCTTTATCACCGACAGAGGAACGGCATTCACTGCTGACTTAACTCAAGCGATCTTGGCATACAGCCAAACAAACCACCGCCAGACGACAGCGTACAACCCACAGACCAACGGCCTCACCGAGCGGCTTAACAAGACGATCGCCGACATGCTGTCAATGTACGTCGATGTCGAACACAAGACGTGGGACGCCATTCTTCCGTATGTGACCTTCGCATACAACACGGCGGTGCAGGAGAAGACGCAGATATCTCCATACAAATTGGTCTACGGAAGGAACCCGGCAACGACGCTCGATGCCATGTTACCCAACGTCACCGACGAAGAAAACCTCGATGTGAGCGAGCACCTTCAACGCGCCGAAGAAGCCCGACAACTTTCGCGTCTCCGTATCAAGAATCAACAGACGACCGACAGCCACCGTTACAACCTTCGACGACGCTTCGTGGAATACCAGCCCGGTGAACGTGTTTGGGTGTGGACGCCGATACGCCGACGTGGACTAAGTGAAAAGCTTCTGCGACGGTACTTCGGACCGTACAAGGTGGTTCGACGTCTCGGCCCACTTGATTACGAGGTTGTCCCCGACGGCATCACGAACTCTCAACGACGCCGATCGCGACCTGAAGTCGTCCATGTTGCGTGCCTCAAGTCGTTTCATGCACGTTAACAAACTGAAGCAGTGTTTTTTGTATTATTGTTGTATTGTATTTATTCATTGTACTTTCTTGCATTATTATTGTACCTTCATATTTAGTTAAAGCATCGGGACGATGCCTTTTTTTCAGAGGGGGGCAATGCCACGTTCCATTTCCCAAGTTTTAGTTATCGTTCCGAAACACCACACGATTCTCGGCGCAAACCGCGCCTGCAGGTTTCTAGAAGGTTCCGGACTGTAGTAGATCATTTCGATAAGATCACGCCCACTGTGCGAACGGTACAGATTGTTCTGGAACCTACGCCACCGCCAGCGATAACGCTAGAACATTCGACGGCAAGGGTATAAATGCCGACGCGCTTCGCCGCTTGTCAGTTGTTGATCGAAGGCCGACACTGCGTTCGCCGCTATCAGTCCGAGACTGCTATCTGTGCAAGACTGCTGCTGTAATTAGACTTTCTCTTTACCGGGCACAGGTTCGCCCAAATAAACAGTTAAATCCCAACACGAAGTTTCCTGTCTTCGGCCACGTCACGACCCCGTGACAGTATGTGCACTGCCCGCGTCACTGTTGCCGGTCTTCACTATTCAGTCCTTTTCGCTGTTCTGGACGCTTGTGCACACGACGTGATTCTCGGCTTTGATTTCTGGAACGCAAACTCAGCCCTCATCGATTGTTCAACTGGAACTTTGCGGCTAGAGTTGCTTTTGTACTCTGAAGTCCCTTCGGCAACTCGCACACGGCTACGGTCCGTGGAGTTACTACGATTACCGCCTCAGGCCACTGTGTACATTTATATGTCGCCGTTCCCACCTGTTCCTGATGGCGATTACCTGGCAGCTCAACTCAATGACTTGACCCTTACCCGGAACATTATACTTCCTCTTACTGTAGTGAGGATTAACGACAAGACACTTCTCGCTGTCCTCAACTTCTCTGTGTCGACCCAGGTCAATCGTCAAGGTATCGCCTTAGCAGAACTCTCCACTCTGGAGCAATGTACTATTTCATCTTTCATTCCTGACATCAAGACCATAGCCGAACCTGTCGCTACCGCGCAGAATGGAGCTTTCCTGTACAAAATGATCTCAAATTACATGTCGCTGTCCCAAGTTGAAGCGCTCCGTTGTCATCTAGTCTCTTATTTCGAAATTTTTGACATTTACGACCGTTCCTTAGGCCGCAAGACCATCGTAGCCCACCGTATCGACACTGCTGACGCCAGTCCCATTCACAAGCGTCCTTACCGTGCAAAGCGCCAAATAATACAGAATAAGGCAGAGAAGATGCTCGACAAAGACGTCATAGAGCCTTACACTAGTCCTTGGGAATCACCTGTTGTGCTTGTTAGAAAGGACAACACCTGTTGGTTCTGCGTCGACTATCGACATCTCAATGGAATAACCAAGAAGGATGTCTGTTCTCTCCCTCGAATTGATAACGCGCTTGACTGCCTTCATAAAGCCAAGTATTTTGCTTTACTGGACCTACGATCTGGATTCTGGCGAATTTCAGTTGATGGCTGCGATAGCGAGAAGACAGCATTCATTACTCCCGACGGGCTTTATCAAGTTAAAGTCATGCCTTTTCGGTTGTGCAATGCGCCTGCAACTTTCGAAGGCATCATGGACTCCCTCCTTCGCGGATTTAAATGGTCGACGTGCCTGTGCAATCCTACACGATGTCGCTGCTTTCTCCCCAATCTTTGAAAGCCATATTCAACGTCTCTCGGCCATCTTGACATTTTTCGCTGTGCTGGCCTCCAGCTTAACGCGTCGAAGTGCACCTTTGGACGTCGTACACCAGTTGCGTCAACAAGGTGACCACGCTACTTGGCCACCTTGTTGACGCAACCGGTGTACGACCCAACCCTGAAAAAGTTCGTGGTGTACGCGAGTTCCCGGTCCCACGCTGCACTCAAAAAGTCCGCAGATTTTTGGGGCTTTGCTCATATTTCCGCTGTTTGGTTAGGAGCTTCGCAGAAATTGCTCGACCCCTGACAGGTTTCCTCAGAAAGAACGTGGCTTTTTTCCTGGCGTCGACACCAAGAACATTCCTTTCCGTCTATCATTTCTGCGCCTACATCACCCCTTGTGTTGGCTCATTTTGACCCAGCCGCTCGAACAGATCTTTGCACCGATGCAAGTAGCCATGACATAGGGGCAGTACTCGGTCAAATGCAGAACGGCAGAAACCGTGTCATAGCGTACGCTAGCCGCCAACTTTCTCAGTCGGAAAGGAACGATTCCATTACTGAGCGGGAGTGCCTGGCTCTCGTCTGGGCTATCGTGAAATTCCGTCCATAGCTATACGGACGCCCGTTCGCAGTCTTCATAGACCACCATGCGCTCTGCTGGCGGTCAACACTTAAGGATTCAACAGGAAGACTCGGGCGATGGTCATTGCGATCACAGGAGTACACGTTCTCGGTAGTGTATAAGTCCGGCAAGCTTCACAGCCGATCCGACTTTTTATCTCGACATCCTGTTGATTCACCCAACTCTTCTGAATAGAAAGCCGATGTCTATACCCTTGCCATAACAGATTTTCTGCGCATGGCTGACGAACAACGCCGAGATCCATCACTGCTATCTATGATGGACCATAATAAATCTGGCCATAAAGACAATTCACTGAGCCTGTTTTTGCTTCAAGACAACCTTTTGTACCACCACAACTTACAGCGCGTTGGCGAAGAACTTTTGCTCGTCGTCCCACGTCATATGCGCAAGGGCGTCTTGCAAGAACTTCACAATGTTCCAACATCTGGACATTTAGGTGTCTCCAGAAGCAATGACCTCGTTCGCCCAGGGGTATAGAAGTGCCTTTATCGTTCCGTTCGCCGCTACGGTGCAGCGTGTGACCTGTACCAGCGCCGGAAGGAGCCTATATATACATCTCTCCCCGCTGGTCACTTTCAACCGGTTGAATTCCCATCCAAGCATTTTCATAGGGGGGTGGGGGTGGATTTGATAGGTCCCTTCGCAACATAACCAACGGGAACCAAATGGATAGCAACAGCTACAAATTATGCCACTCGGTATGCAATTACTCGAGCGCTACCAACCAGCTGCGCTACAGACGTCGCCGATTTTCTTCTCTACGACATCCTTCTTCAGCATGGTGCTCCTTCTCACTTCCTCACGGACCGCAGCCGCTGCTTCCTGTCTCGTGTGGTTGACGATCTCTTTAGATCCCGTGCTACGTGGCACTACTTTACGACTTCTTACAATCCTCAGACTAACGGACTTACTAAACGCCTTAATCGCACACTGACAGACATGCTTACAATGTACATTTCTGACGACCACACCGATTGGGACACTGTCCTCTCGTTCGTATAGTCTTCGCCTACAACTCGTCGCGTCATGAAACTGCCGGCTACCCACCATTTTACCTACTGTTCGGCCGTAATTCCTTTCGATAATTTGCTACACACGACCCTCCGTCCACCACATCGTACGCGCAAGATGCATTTTCTCGTGCTCTCGTCACACGTACAGCAGCCCGCACCAGCTTACCTTCGTCCAGTGGGCACAAAAGTCGCTCTACGACCGCCTACTTCTAAATTCACATATAAACCCCAAAAAGTGGATGGAGGGACGGCCGCTGTGATAGCTCAGTGGTTAGAGCATCGAACGCGTTATTCGAAGGTCGTGGGTTCGATTCCTGCTCACAGCTGGTAATTTTTTCATCCACTTTTCTTTCTTCTTTCTTCCTATTTACATTCCATTGGTTCTAATAACTTCCCCTGTACATTCCTTGGCATTACTGTCTGTTATATCTCATTAATATTGTGTTAAAACACGGACATACGAGCCCTTAGGTATACACTTCTCTCCCTTATTTCATTGAACGAGGGTCTCGTACTGGCAGACTTGGTGTGTTTAGGTTGTATAAGAGAAACAATTAATCAGCTGCCCGCTTATAATAAGTTCACGTGCTACGTGACGCCAAACATGCGAATAAGAGTGTTTTCACACTCGTTGTTTGGCTTATAGATGGCGCTGACTGTCACTCCTACTTCTAAATTCACATATAAACCCCATAAAGTGGATGGAGGGACGGCCTGCTGTGATAGCTCAGTGGTTAGAGCATCGAACGCGTTATTCGAAGGTCGTGGGTTCGATTCCTGCTCACAGCTGGTAAGTTTTTCATCCACTTTTCTTTCTTCTTTTTTCTTATTTACATTCCATTGGTTCTAATAACTTCCCCTGTACATTCCTTGGCATTACTGTCTGTTATATCTCATTAATATTGTGTTAAAACACGGACATACGAGCCCTTAGGTATACACTTCTCTCCCTTATTTCATTGAACGAGGGTCTCGTACTGGCAGACTTGGTGTGTTTAGGTTGTATAAGAGAAACAATTAATCAGCTGCCCGCTTATAATAAGTTCACGTGCTACGTGACGCCAAACATGCGAATAAGAGTGTTTTCACACTGGTTGTTTGGCTTATAGATGGCGCTGACTGTCACTCCTACTTCTAAATTCACATATAAACCCCAAAAAGTGGATGGAGGGACGGCCGCTGTGATAGCTCAGTGGTTAGAGCATCGAACGCGTTATTCGAAGGTCGTGGGTTCGATTTCTGCTCACAGCTGGTAATTTTTTCATCCACTTTTCTTTCTTCTTTCTTCTTATTTACATTCCATTGGTTCTAATAACTTCCCCTGTACATTCCTTGGCATTACTGTCTGTTATATCTCATTAATATTGTGTTAAAACACGGACATACGAGCCCTTAGGTATACACTTCTCTCCCTTATTTCATTGAACGAGGGTCTCGTACTGGCAGACTTGGTGTGTTTAGGTTGTATAAGAGAAACAATTAATCAGCTGCCCGCTTATAATAAGTTCACGTGCTACGTGACGCCAAACATGCGAATAGGAGTGTTTTCACACTCGTTGTTTGGCTTATAGATGGCGCTGACTGTCACTCCTACTTCTAAATTCACATATAAACCCCAAAAAGTGGATGGAGGGACGGCCGCTGTGATAGCTCATTGGTTAGAGCATCGAACGCGTTATTCGAAGGTCGTGGGTTCAATTCCTGCTCACAGCTGGTAATTTTTTCATCCACTTTTCTTTCTTCTTTCTTCTTATTTACATTCCATTGGTTCTAATAACTTCCCCTGTACATTCCTTGGCATTACTGTCTGTTATATCTCATTAATATTGTGTTAAAACACGGACATACGAGCCCTTAGGTATACACTTCTCTCCCTTGTTTCATTGAACGAGGGTCTCGTACTGGCAGACTTGGTGTGTTTAGGTTGTATAAGAGAAACAATTAATCAGCTGCCCGCTTATAATAAGTTCACGTGCTACGTGACGCCAAACATGCGAATAAGAGTGTTTTCACACTCGTTGTTTGGCTTATAGATGGCGCTGACTGTCACTCCTACTTCTAAATTCACATATAAACCCCAAAAAGTGGATGGAGGGACGGCCGCTGTGATAGCTCAGTGGTTAGAGCATCGAACGCGTTATTCGAAGGTCGTGGGTTCGATTCCTGCTCACAGCTGGTAATTTTTTCATCCACTTTTCTTTCTTCTTTCTTCTTATTTACATTCCATTGGTTCTAATAACTTCCCCTGTACATTCCTTGGCATTACTGTCTGTTATATCTCATTAATATTGTGTTAAAACACGGACATACGAGCCCTTAGGTATACACTTCTCTCCCTTATTTCATTGAACGAGGGTCTCGTACTGGCAGACTTGGTGTGTTTAGGTTGTATAAGAGAAACAATTAATCAGCTGCCCGCTTATAATAAGTTCACGTGCTACGTGACGCCAAACATGCGAATAAGAGTGTTTTCACACTCGTTGTTTGGCTTATAGATGGCGCTGACTGTCACTCCTACTTCTAAATTCACATATAAACCCCAAAAAGGGGATGGAGGGACGGCCGCTGTGATAGCTCAGTGGTTAGAGCATCGAACGCGTTATTCGAAGGTCGTGGGTTCGATTCCTGCTCACAGCTGGTAATTTTTTCATCCACTTTTTCTTCTTTCTTCTTATTTACATTCCATTGGTTCTAATAACTTCCCCTGTACATTCCTTGGCATTACTGTCTGTTATATCTCATTAATATTGTGTTAAAACACGGACATACGAGCCCTTAGGTATACACTTCTCTTCCTTATTTCATTGAACGAGGGTCTCGTACTGGCAGACTTGGTGTGTTTAGGTTGTATAGGAGAAACAATTAATCAGCTGCCCGCTTATAATAAGTTCACGTGCTACGTGACGCCAAACATGCGAATAAGAGTGTTTTCACACTCGTTGTTTGGCTTATAGATGGCGCTGACTGTCACTCCTACTTCTAAATTCACATATAAACCCCAAAAAGTGGATGGAGGGACGGCCGCTGTGATAGCTCAGTGGTTAGAGCATCGAACGCGTTATTCGAAGGTCGTGGGTTCGATTCCTGCTCACAGCTGGTAATTTTTTCATCCACTTTTCTTTCTTCTTTCTTCTTATTTACATTCCATTGGTTCTAATAACTTCCCCTGTACATTCCTTGGCATTACTGTCTGTTATATCTCATTAATATTGTGTTAAAACACGGACATACGAGCCCTTAGGTATACACTTCTCTCCCTTATATATATATATATATATATATATATATATATATATATATATATATATATATATATAGGCCCGAATTCCCATACCCTACTGCTTGCGCCCCAACTTTACACATGACCGTTATCCTACTGTAATCAAGAAAATTATAGTTCGCCTAAAATTTTCACAGGACTGCTGCAAATGCTGCCTACTACGGCCAGTAGAGATATTAAAGTTTACGTGTGCTCACGTACACGCAATTAGTAACCATTACCAGCGCTGATACACTGAGTGTATATGAGAATGACAATGATTACTGTGATATACTTTAACCAAATATTTGTGGTGCACCTGAGACAAAGAAAAATAAATGACAAGAGGCAGAATGGGGTGCCAGCCCCATCCTGTTTGGCACTTTATCCTGTCTTTCTTCGTTTTTTCTTCTTTGTCTTAGTTGCACCACAAATATTTCGTTGAGCTATGTACAAGCTATTTGTACAGCAGTGAAAAAAATCACGGCATATCCACGGAGTGCATGATGATGAGTCGGTCGAAGCGGCCGTCCGTCCGTTCGTTCTTGCTTCCCTCCGTCCATCCGTACATGTGTCCGTCCGTCTGTGCGTCCAACCATGTGTCCGTCTATGCGTCTGTCCGTCCACGCATCTATCCATCCATCAATCCGTGCGTCCGTCCATGCATGATCTCTGTCTGTCTATACGTCCACCCCTTCCGTCTATCTAGCGAAGTACCGCCATTTCGCTTCCTTTCATCATATATTCAGCATATAGAAGTACCGTCATCCAGTGGACATTCCAAGGACTAAACGAGAGGTGGCACTTGCGAAATTTCTTACGGCCTGCGCTTCGTGTCTACTTCCCACCTTTCACCGCCTCTAGTTCATGCGTATATACTAGTTCACTATATTAATGCACTGCAGGCCAATCCTCGCTAAACCTCGCTAAAACCAAAAAAATTACGCCTCACGAGTTTAACGTGGCAACGCTTCCTGGTCAGATAGTGCTCAAAGTGTGCCCTTCTGATTCTAGTTTTTTTTAGTAAGCATCAAATTCAAGGCAAAACTTATTGGAGATTAGGTCATCAATACTCGTCTCTAAGTTACTTATTCAGAAACAACTATCTCTTTTATTTATGAATAATGTGAGCGGGCTTTCTCCTCAATCAAAAAGGGTGCACTAGTCCGGCCGTGGAGGTGGCTACCCACTACTCCTACATACATCGCGGACGCACGACCCACGGCATAGGGAGCTTCTCCCCCAATATCAACACGTAGTTATGGCATGTAGGCAGTAAATACCACATTTACTTCTACAGTGAGAGCTGTTATGATGATCACAAGGGTAGTTTTTGGCGTCGTAGTTGTCCGCTGGTGCTGGTGTGCGTAAACCCTATCGTACGAACTAGGAGTAAAATTAAGTAAACGTAATAGACGTTAAGGACACAATGGGACTCGAACCCGGGTGTCCTGCGTGCCAACCCGGTATTCTACCACTGAGCCGTGCAGGTGTTTGGAACTAAGTCGGAAGCAGGCCTGATTTCGGGAAATAAATCTCGTTAATATTAGTAATAAAGTGTTTTAGAATACAGCCAGGCGTCACTTAATGTGAATCTCATAACGAGTGAGTTGTTGAATTCCTCGATCCCTTGCAAGCGCCTCAGGCATAATTTTTCATGGTCGTCAGCAGTGGCGTACCAACTCTTTTCTGAGTGTAGGGGGGGGGGGGGCAAATGTACCTCACTCGTCACCAGAAATATATATATATATATATATATATATATATATATATATATATATATATATATATATATATAGTAAGAGAGAGAGAGAGAGAGAAGTTTATGGACACGCTCGCAGTTGTATATGAAACTGCCATCACAGAGCTGACACGACGCGCTTTCTTAGATACTACAAAGTCTTAAGCCCAATTTATGCGTCCAAAATGCAACGTTCATCTTGCTATCACGGATATTTCTCCGATTGTGCTTTGGCAGTTAATTAACATCTAGATACCACAATGGTTTGTCTAATAAATTTACCATGGAGGTTAGTCGTCGGTATGGAGATGTACCAAGCGTCAACGAAAATACACCCAAGTTACACGGGGTATTGCTGCCAAACACCAAGACATACATTTGGCAAACCCTCCTCTATGAATGAACAGTAAATATTGTGTTACCCCTAGAAAGGCACATTTTACTTTCAAATTATAGGCCGATTCCCGTGACGTAGGGCTCAACCATGTTATTTACACGAGTGATTGATGTTCAATTTTTTTAACAAATATTGCACTTTCTTGCATATATTCAGGCTTTGTGTGTATTATAATTTAGTCTGAACACTACTTCTGCAGCGTGCAACCGATAATATTATTGCTATTGTTCTATTACTGTTATTATTTTATTATCAACTTCTCAACCTTTTCAATTAAAATGTATAATTTGTAGTGTTACGGGCGCACTACATTGTTTACACTCATCGTATATGTATTAACATTTCTAACGGGCCCCCAGGCAACATCATAAATACGCCAATACAAACGAGCTAAATAATGTTTTTCTTTGCAAGAACCGATTTTGGGCGAATATACTGCCAAACTACCCTCATTGCTTCATATCTAAGTGGTCATTAGCTGTATTTGGTTGTTGTAAATAGTCTTTGTCAAGTACACAGCACCAGTTTGTTACGCGAGGCAAAAATTGACGCGAAAATGATCCATAGCGTAATGACCACTTATGAACGACCACGTAAAATTAAATTCGATTCGGCATATTGTTTACCTTTTGTTCTTCGGCATTTAAAATTTTCTGTGTGCCACAAACTCGCCTGCTTGTTAAAAGGCATCACGAAGCTGGAGAGCATCTCCTTGTAAATGCAATTCAAGTAGGCTAGCTGCCAATTACATATGGAGGGGCTATTTCTTGGAAGTAGCGAGATGGATTAGTAGCACAATAAAATATTTCTACTTGGAGCATAATGGTGTTTAGTAGCTTGTGTGCTTATATATCTCTGTGAGCTCACACTCTCTCACAAAAAGAGAAATAGAGAGAAACAAGCAGCGCTGCACGTGTGTGCTTCTTTGCTGTCCGAGATGTATTTTAACTAAGCCTCCATTGTGCTAAAAACCATGGTCTCACCTTCTGCGTTGTCCGGGGTCAAGTTGTGGGGCAAGCTTAAAAGCTGAGCTTTCTACTGAGCCCAAGTCCACTGCTTTATTCATGGCTCTTTGCAAGCGACCGCTATGGCTCCAAGTTACTGTAAGCAAGGCTGATCAGGCTTATCAGAGGTTAAAGCGGAAACAATTTTTGGCGTTTCAATACGGAAAACCTAAACATCAAGAACGATTCGTCAATTAATCGGCTCACAATAGCTTCGACAAAGCAGCGATGACGATATATCCATTTCGAAGAAAATTATTTTCTGGAAGCAGTAAATGGTTTTACCGGTTTAAAAAAAAAGGTTGCTCATTCCCATCTGTAACTGCTTCAACAAGTCACAGCAGAATAAATGCATGAACAAAGGATGTAATATTATAGTGCCCCTGTTCAGCGCTTGCCTGTTCTGCATTACTACAGCTGAAGACTCGAAACCATCGCATAGGCAGCCCACACCGCAAAAAGCCTACAAGGAAAATTAGCACAGCGGAAATGTCGAAATTTCACTATGTTGTAACATTGCCTCGTAACTTTTTCATTCTCCCGTAAGAACGTAGATTACTGCTGTGATTCGCTTTTTGTTGGTTTTTCCAGCCTGCAGCCTAGAGGGACCACTGTCTAAAGGAAGGGGGGGGGGGGGGCTGAGTCCTTCCAACTTTCCCATAGCAACCACTAACTGAAACGTATAAGCAAATGTGATACACTGGAGGCTGCGCGGTTGACAAAGGGGAGTTATTTCCTGTCATTTGCTTGGTCGTGCACAAACAACAGTTGTTCAGAAGTGCTCATTGACCAAACTTAAAAGACTGCAGTAAACGTGGAGCTGGTTTATACCAGAGGGTTCCAACAAGCGCACACCTCGATACAATACGAATGATGGGAGGTATGGGAACATAGCACACTTCTACGAGCTTGTTAAACATCCATTTATTGGTGCTCATGGGTGGTTATACAAGCAGTGCGTTAAAGCAAATAAAACTGGAAAGCGTTATATTCCACTTTTTTTTGGTGGGCTACGCCTCAATAGTTGGCTGCATAGGATTTCTAGCGGAACTAATAAAGCCTCGCCAATACGCTCCATCTGTCACAGTGCCCTGCTTGACAGAGCTACTCAGAGATTGGGTTCCTATAGATATGGCGCGATTCAGAAAATACGACTGGAAGTAACGACTTCAGCCGGGACCCCTTGATTTACTTTCACATCTCGAGCAAAGCATGGGCAAAAGCGTCACAACGTGGTGCACTTCAAGAAGAGGCTGTCGCGCATTCGGATGCCATGCAGGGTGCATTCGTGTGATCGCACAAGAAAACGGAAACGCTGTTTCGCTTACTGGTCACGTCCTCTCCACGCCTAACATTCGCAAGGTAACAACAACTCCCTCCCCTTCCTCATATCTACACACACGCACACGTTCTTACCGTGTGTAAAGGCAAGCGATGGTCGACTGAGCGGCGTCTTCAATAGACCGGTGCTTGGTCTCATTGAACCCAGACAGCGTTGCAGAAGATAGGGCGTTGGCATGAAGCAGCGGCTGGCATTCGTTGCGCGCTTGTGTAAACTGCTTGGTATTCATAAAGTGAACCGAATGACGGTCGGCGTATCCAAGACAGCTAGGTAATGGCAAACTGTTATGTCGGGTGGTCAGCATAAATTTGTGAGTGTTCTCCCGTAGACTTGTGAGTATGGGCACGAATGATGTCCTTTCATTTTCTCGCACGTGTCTCCATCTGAAGGCAGCGTCCGACATTGTGTCACGGAAGGCGCAGCAACCGACTACAATGATAAAGAAGCGCGGTGTTGTTCATCTTCTAGACCGCTGCTATCGTTTGCAGCGAACATGCGCTACATGTTCGTCACTTCGTCATTCCCGTAAGGCGCGTGCCTCGGAGGAGGAAGGGCCATCGTGGGTGTTTTCGGCGAGTAGTCGCACAATACGTTGGGTGTGAGTGAAATAATGAGACTGTGCGAACACTGAAGATTGAGTGCCCTCGACTCTCTCGGTGCATTTTGGTGCCGAAGCTTGGATGACGCTCTTTGAAAGATAAAGAGATTTGAGGGAGGGCTATAGAGGTGCTGGCGCCAGACGAATAATATGGGTTCATTTTAATGCTTTTCATGTCCAGTTCATTTTTTGGGGAAATTGTGGAGCTATCTTTTAGACTACAAGGTAGAAAGAAAAATTACTTGTACAGGACCCACCGTGGTGGTCGTGGCACTCGGCTGCTGACTCGCAGGTCGCGGGATCGAATCACGGCCGCGGCGGCTGCATTTTTGATGCAGGCAAAAGCGCTTGAGACGCGTGTGTTTAGATTTAAGTGCACCTTATAGAAACATAGGTGTTCAAAATTTACGGACCTTTCACTAAGCGTCTCATAACAATCTCGTGGTTCGGAATGTTAAACCCCAACATTTTTTAATAAATAAATCACCTGTAAGCGCTTGTCCTCTCTTCCTTTCTGTTTATTCGTTCGCTTGAGCTGACAGTTATACCAAACCTGTAAGAGACGCTTCACCGTGTCGTGTGTGCATGTGAGTGTCCAAAGCTTTAAGCCAAATAGGTTGAGTATATAGCTCGATCGAATCGTATACCTACCTGTTCTGTAAACCAAAAGTGACAATTTCCTAAATGGAAAAGACAAAAAATACATTCTCGGCATATTGTGTAGAAAGCGAAATTCATGGTGTAGTATAACTAGGAGAAAACTGCTATGGCAGGGTTTGGAAAGATCCCACTAAAACGACACTCCAAACAAAAATAGATACCGTGATTATTGGTGGTAATATGCTGTGACGTGTCTCGTTTTTTGTTTACGCTTTCCAGAGAGGAACTCGCCAGGCCAGAGCACGGTGACGTTGAATGTCATGGTGCGTATACAGAAAGTGACACGTAAGTTGTGCGAGCACCACTTGAGAACCATGCGAGGTCCAATAACTTGCTAAGCACGCTTCGTTGGTTTCATGGTTTATGCACGCGTACGAAGAGAGGCACGAAATTTGTAGAAGCGTGACGAATATTCAAGGGCTTCAACGTGAGATATATATGGTGTATATCTTTAGGTCACACAATTAAATGCTCAATGGCGCCCTTATTCGGCGAAAGAGAATGCATGAATGACATTGTAAACAGGCAGAGCTCTTCCGCTTATTTTTCTTTGGTATTATGCGTTTTAAAAACAATTGTTATATACTTTTCGAAAGCATCTCTTTTTATGCCTACGAGCTCTGTCGGAGAGGTTTGTGTAGTGTACGCAAAATAAATAAAAAACAGCACAGTCACTCACATACATCAATGTGGTCACCTTCAACATTAAATAATTCAATCATTAATACTGCTAGCCCTGAAGAGGGCTGGCACAGGGCGAAAGGTACAAAAAGTTTTCAGGTGAGATTTGCTACAAAGTTGTGTTGATAGTTTGCAGGGTTGTTACGAAGAGCATAGAGAAATATACAAAAAATGACCGCAGTTTCCAGAGTGCGAACACTGATTAGCGGAGCATATATGTTGAACTGCGATAAATGTGGTTTGTAATTTGCGACATGCGTGTGTGTTATGAGTGAACATGAGTGAACACGCACGCACGTATGCTGCGAAAGATGATGTTTATTGATGAGACGCTTTGGGTATTTTGAGCAAGATGGCTTTATGGTCCGTAAAGTGAAGGGTGAGTGGGTCTGGTTGCAGTGGTCGAAGGTCGAAATTTGCAAAGACGTGGTCGATGGACGTCCCGCGAACCATGATCGGATGATGTTTGCCGTCGTGAGTAGCTCGTTTCAGCGAGTGCCGCGATTCCATGTAGTCGCCCACGCAATTGTCCTTGATGACGTCGACGTTTAGGTCGCCAACTATCACAAAGGGTCGTTGTTGCGGTCGTTGTTTCAGGTATTCTTCCACGGCTTCGTCGACGTACTTCTCAACGGCGGCATACATTTTCACCAGCGACATTGGACGTGGAGTGACCGCACAAACCAACCGACAAAAGGCGGCGCGCCCCGACACTCGGGTATTTATAGCGAGAGCCGGCCCCGGCCTGCGCATGCGCGCGTTAGCATACAGCTGGCGCACGTAAAACTAAAGGTCACGTGGCGCGTGGAGGGGAGAAGCGAGCGCAGCGTGGCTGTGTTGAGAGGAGGAAGGGATGTACAGATAGCTGGCGGAAGAGGAGGGTAGGTTGCGGTCGGCGACGGCGCATCACTAGCCCCTAGTATAGCATGCTCCGGAATTAAATGAATTGACAAAAGGATACTACAGAATGCAAACAAGGAGCTGAGTAAAGTGCACCGTGTTCAATAGCAAAAGACAAATGTACGCAGCATCGCCAGACTGTTGAAATCATTTATGCAGGATAAAAGCTGTATGTAGCCACAGTGTCATACATAGAAAACCCGTCTTACCTTATCTTCAAATGAGGTTAGCGGAGAACATCTGATTGTGAATTGAGGTAACATCTTCCATTCATCGTTAACATGCGGGAAGAAACTGAACTTAAAACAGTCGTTACGACAAGCACAGGGCGCGTTGTACATATTTTGACGATACGTGTAGTTAGACATGATTCGCTGGTTCTACCACTTCTTTCGTTGCCACAAGCACGTTTGGAATTCTGTGAAGCACTTTAGTAACAATGCTATTCCCATTGTTATTGAGTAGTCGTGCTAATGAATAGTCGTTGCATCAGCGAATTGCCACCGCCAGATACCACTGTGTCTGAATGCAGGAACAGCGCAACCTAGAAGTAGTTACTTCGTAACTACAGAAGCGAAAAAAAAACAAGGACAGAAAAGAGCACTGACTTTCAACAAAGATTTAATATCGGAGTGGTGTACATATGTAGGCGAAAAATGAGAAAAAGGGGCATGCGTAGAAGGGTGAAAAGGGGTATCATTAAAGGCTGCCTGGTAAATGCTCTCAAGAGGTCATGCCCGCACTCGATGCAATGCAGTTTCAAAGCACAGGTAGAGCGCCTCTTAAGCGCTGGTTACTCGAGCGCCCTGATTTCTGCTGTTGCGGAAAAACTTTTGAAGCAAATTAAAAATCAAGGAGGGCGATCTCAGCCTCAAAGCGCGTCTGTTCCCATGAAATGTGTTGCAGTTTCGTATCTGCATAACGTGTCGCATCGGCTGAAAAAAATCGGTAAACGCGTTGGTGTCACTGTTATTTTTTCCGCCCAAAAAAGCTTGCAAAGCTTTGTAAGCTGGTGAATAATCCAGCTGCTATTAAAGGAAGATGCATTGTGAAACACAGAATGCGCTTTGTACCTTGTGTTATTGGTGTCGTAAATCTCATTGCGCTTTCGTGCGGAATGGTATACGTAGGGCAAACCGGAAGGTGCCTTAATGACCGTTTAGGAGAGCCCAAAAACAATGTACACAATGTGGTTCAACGACACCTCGGAATCCACTGCCGAGACTGCGGCTGCGTGCCAGTTTTTGAGCATTGCGAGGTATTAGGCAAGCACAACTCCCAGGCCTCGCGTGAGATAATTGAAGCTTATCAAATAAACAAGTTTGACGGTAAATGTGTAAGTTGCCGATTGGTTGCGTTGTTGCAAAAAGAGATTGCGCATCTCGATCTTTTTTTGAGTTACATATGTATTTGTTTTTCAGCCCATTCAACAAGAGACAAGAGTTTTGCTGACATTGTATCGCAGTGCTTGTTCTTGCACCCTTCTACGCATGCCCATTTTTCTCATTTTTCGCCTATATATGTACACCATTTCGATATTAAATCTTTGTTGAAAGTCAGCGCTCATTTCTGTCCTTGTTTTTTTCGTTTCCGTAGTAACTACTTCTAGGTTGCGCTGTTCCTGCATTCAGTTATGTCCTACCAACTTGCCCAAGCTACCACGCTTCATACCACTGTGTGTCACAAGAAACGAGATAAATAAACAAATAAATAAATAAATAAATAAATAAATAAATATCACAGGGCGATAATTACAGCCACTACTGGAGACATTTTCAGCAGATCAACGCAATTGCGTGCCAGAATATTCGCAATGTCATCCCTCAGAGACCCGTGGCGACGCGTTATCGTGGTCACAAAATTAAGCACCGCTCTTTAATACTAATTTGGTTGCGCGATGGGCACACCCGATCTCTCATATGGACGCTTCAGATATTCTATACATATAAAAAGCTGAATTTGTTGATTAACAATTAGCAGGGCATAATTATAAGGCTGTCAACAAACACGATCAACATGAGCGAATGTTAATTTCTTCTACGGAGTCTTGGTGTTGGCTCATCTTCGCGTTTATTCTGGCCTATTCCACAACACCAGCTGGACGTCGTATTTGTAAACCTAGGTTTCGTTGCCCGTGATGAACATTAGCAGGAATTCACCTGTGTATTTCGAATTTTCGCAATCTCTGCACCGTTACCTAGAATGGAGAGAGCTGTACATTGTGTCTCATTTTCACTCGCACACTGCATAAACTTTTGGGACCAGTCAGGTATTGGTGCTTCAAGAAGTTTTCAGGCTTTCTTTTTTTTTAATCCGGTGATTGTGTCACGCTTTCGAGATTTGCAGGCGAAGCAAGCGGTGCCAAAGAAACCGGCTGCCGGGGACAGGCAGGCTCTGAACAATTTCGCAGATACCGGAGCACAGGGTGAGTGAGAATACTGGTGCGTAACAAAACCAATATAAATACTTGTATTCCATAATAATATAAGGGTAACAACCAGAGTGACCAGAGCCATTTTCGAGGCATGGAGCCGGTAGGAAGGGGGGATCAACTGAGGGTGAGGGGGCTGTTTTAGCGGAGCTGCAGAGGATGCAGAAGCAATTTGATGAGCTACGTGTGTACTTGGAGCGACATGTATAAAGTGAGTTTTTTGGCGCAGACTTTGACTCGGGGTTGACAATAATCCGTGTTTTTTGTCTATTTCCCCCCCCCCCCCCTGTAAATATATAAAAGTCTGCGAAGTCTCTACATGTATATAAAGACGTATTGCAATGCTACAATACATTAAAACACTCATTTCGAAGATACTCTCCCTACATGTTTTGAGGTATAGGCGCTGGCTTCATCGCTGGAGGGCATCCCACTGCAGACAGGCCCCGAAAACTCAGCGCTAGTTTTGTTTTCAGAGAACATGTTCGCTCGTAGCGGCTGCTTGGCATCCTAAGATCTGGTTGAACCAAGTGCGATATTGTGGATGTTCGCATTTGTTGCCTTTGCCAGTTTTTTAGCATAAAATAGTTCGAATCAACTGTAAAAACAGTCATCATCTGTCATGTGTCTTTTCTATTTCTTATTTTATGAATCTCGAATCGGGCAAAGCGCGGGAAGACTGGCGTTAGCAGTTACCTCTGCACCTCCTTGCCACTGCTCAGTGCCAGATATCACATGCATGCCGCATCGCGCTCGGTTGTCTCGCTCAGTTAGCGTGCAAAATATGAATACGACAAAGATAAGGCATTTGATGTAGCGTACAGTCAACGAAAGCTGCAGTAGGCCGGGTTAATCAGGTCAACCATCCATTAGACGAATATGGCTAAATAGTTGCATCACATGATTTGTGCGGCTCTACAATGTGCTAACCCTGGGATTTACAGATCCGCGAAGGTTTTTGTGGCTTCCAATAGCACCAGGTGAACACATTTTGACCCATTATTTGAGCAGTTATATATTTTGCATGAGTATATGAGCGAACCCAGCTCCCTGCAAGCCTGACTTTATTGTCAGAATTACAGTGTCACTAAACGAATTGGTCAAGGCGGCGGATTAGTTGTTGTCGGCGAAATGCGTTTTATGAAATGCTCGAATTAGTGTTGGCTCAGCTAATTAGTTTTTGTTTTTTTTGGTTTTGCAAGTAGCTCAAATGATGCCAAGTAACTATACGCTCCTTCCTGTTGATAAAATTCATGTAGCCGGGGTTTGAGTCTTTAGTTCATAAGTGTCAGTCAAATACATGGAATGGACTAAATGCTTCCAAAATCAATACAGTGCATGTAGCTAGAGTCATCATTTTGACAAGGAACTTTTGTTAGTCAAGGCGACGCCGTGTCCCTGACGAGGAATGATCAACTTGCTCAAACTCTGTTTCCAGCGACGTTCTCTCTTGAAAAAGACAGAACATCCTCTGCTACTATCAGGGACTGTTACGGAATTTCGATGACTCTGGTGTTGTAAATTGTTTGTTGAACATCTTACGGTAATGACACGCCATCAAAGGACTTCAAGATTGATGAAGAAGAGAACGTATAGTGAAATAGAACATGCTCTTTAACATGGATGCTGGGCTTTGTGTCTTTTTCACTTGGCGCTTTCAAGGGCTGAAGTGCGGTTTTCCCACACATGAGACCAGTATATAGACTTCATGAAAACCGTTGTGTTACATGGTTGGTGTAATACACGCTATATTTCTTCCTGTCGCCATCATTACACATGCACAGCATTGCCGTGCACATTATTGCAAACAAGAGGATACCAGCTCAAGCTGGCTTCTATGTATTACACTAATGTTCTCTCTAAGTTCAATTTAGGTAAGAGTTTTGCTCTGCTTGCCTTTCCATCATTAGGCGTAATTTTTTACAACCGGACACCACCTGACATGCCCACGCTGGTTGAAGACAGGGAAGGCATCCAGTACAATCCGGCTCAGCTTGTCAAGTACACGGAGTAGGCCAGCGTCACGACCGAAATGCCGAGCAGCTCGGTAGCTACCAGAGGTCTCATCTGGCCAGTTGTGAGTATTACGAGTATGAATGCCTGCGCCAATTTCTCGCGAAACTTTGTTCGACTCAGAGAGGCGACCTCACAGGAAGAGTATACGCGTCTTACCATGCTTTTCACGCAAACAACGTTTGTTCTGAAAGTCACGACACGTGCATGGGCTGTGGAATATTGATCGCGAGTAGCCATTTAAGGTTCGGAGCAGCATGTCTACTCAGAACCTTTCATGGCTCTGAGCAACGGCTGCAAGAGTGCGTGCATATCCGGTATTTTTGGCCCAGTTACTGAGGAAGCAAGCAATAATCATGAAGTGCCGAAGACAAGTGGCTGACTTACTTCGACTATGTTCGCCTTATTTGCACTAGTATTTATTGCGCGTGTTTCTATGCATGTTCACTGTCACAGGTGGTATCCCTGCTGTACTACTATAATGTGAAACGCCACTTGGGACCACTGGCACCAGCGGGATATCCTGTCGTGTGCATTCCGGTAACATGCCGCTTGTAGTTTTCATGACGTCCGCATTGAACCATATATGTTCCACAAACACACAAACAAACACACACACACACACACACGCACACACACACACACACACACACACACACACACACACACACACACACACACACACACACACACACACACACACACACACACACAAAACCATAGGCCTGTTATGAGTTGAATTGGAATTCTTGGCAGGATGAGCCAGTTGGTTCATGCAGTCACTTCTTGCAGCCGTGGGACCCGCATCACCCAGGCTTTGCCACTCTCGGTGCCAGCTGAAAAGGATCCACGTGGAACGGTCCTCCGAGCAACCTCCTCTACACGTGGGAGGCAAGAGCCATGGACGACGACGGGTGGGTCGCGTTCGAAACCATCTCCCAGGAGACGCCCTTTGCAGCCGTCAGCATCGGGTGAGCAGCAGAGCCGTTTCATCACAGATCTGAGGATGTTGAAGAATAGAATCGAAAAGAAAGTGCGGCAGGAACGTCTAGTCTTGCAATTATCCATGAAAAAGTTTTAGGTTGAAATGAAAAAACGTTGCGCATCCGCTTATATACCATTTTTTTCTAGAAATGACCAACGTTTCTGGTACTTCGAGATAATGATCATCGAAATTGAATGGCGAAATCGAAACTGATTGCGCCTGGCGAAATTAGATAGGTGATGCCGACAGGGTGATCAACTTTTACTCTTGCGGTTAATTATTCGTGGCCACGATGGATCACTGCGTGTAACTCCTCCGCACATACAGCGCGATATGCAAAGAAGCTCGTGTCCCGAGCTGGCAGAAATGAATCCAGGATTCTTCACTACGATTGAAAACCCAAGCTAGCAGTGTATAAGTTGAGAACTATCCGAACCCCATGAAACCTCTTTCCTCAGACGGAAAAAAAATGGCAGATCCCACGTATACCTGAGAATCGACGTTATTCCAAGCATGCGGAGTGAAGGTGACCGTATCGCATTTTTTTATTGAGTGACACGTGATTAAATGACGCTAAATATATGTACAAATGTTGCACGCACAGACGTATGTGGAAGAGTTGTAGATGATGATATAATCAGCTGTTTGCACTTGCGCAATGATACCAACCTGAACATGCGTATTACCAACACAAGAAGCTGATACAAAGCGGTGATGCTCGCGAGGATGTTGGCCCCTGGCACGGCTACGTAAACAAACTTCAGCGCATCGCAACTAACTACAATTGACGTTAACCCGACGTGACGGCTGTACGAAAGGAGTACATACGTAATGTTTATAAAATTGGCTAGGCAGCACTGCAACCACTACTGACGTTTCACGAAGATTGGCGTCTATTTGAACAGTAGTTCCGAGACCTGGCATAGCTCTTTGGTAGAATGCTTCATTGCCATGCAGAATTCCTTGGTTCGATTGAAGCTGGAACCCTGACATTTATTCGATGCCTTCTTTGGGTCGACGCTACCGATGTGCGATAATGATTAACACTAACGCGTTAAAATTGCCCATGTGTGTTCTCGTCAATTCTGGGTAGATAAGAAGTGTCAATAACCTTTGGGACATACCCGCACATCACTGGCACATACCCGCCCGTGAGTATGTGCGACTGTGTGGCGGGATGTGTTTGGCGATGTACCCGACGGGATTGTGACATTGTTCATGTCTTGATGAGCGCGTCATATTCATCAATTCATCTTACTCTCCCATGCTAATTTTTATTCACGCCAAGTTAAGGGGTTGACCATGGGAGCACCCAAACGTAAGCGGCTAGATAGATAGATACGTTCGAAGTCCCCGAAATTCGCTAAGAAATGCCTCCCAATAAAAAAAGAGACAATGCTGAATTTTACATAGTCTTAGAAGAACTCGCGCATTCGCAATGGCGCCTCCTGTTACTATCGAATGTATCGCGGAAATTGTTGTAGACTACTTTGAAAAGGCTCTATCATTCGCGAGACATAAACCGGAGAATCGTCCCCAAACTAAATCTGATTTACCTTTTGTTCCTCTCTCTCTCGCTCTCAAGAGGTCGTCCGGTAATAGACTGTCACAACTGCCGCATTGTCTGGAGCAGAAATGTTGTGTTCCCGCAGGTCCTTGACAATATGTACATCTAGAGCGGATCTGCCATGAGACATCGTTCAAGAAACACGAGACTCTTCAGGTCACCGACTGACGTTTAGCGAGCCTGTGGTTATTAGCGGCTCCCAAAGTGCGTGTGGTGCACTTCATATCGCGTAAAATTGAGTTCACAATAAATTAATAAGCCTAACGAGATCACTATTGGAGTTTTATTTGTATAACCTGGCCGTGTAACGTATGTATACACTTATTTGGTGGTGACGCTCACCAGAGAAGGATTGGCCACCCTGGTGCAGTATCTGGCCACCACCTCCCACATGCATACGTCAAATAACTCACGGCCCTCACTCCCCAGCAGCTGCGAAGCAACTGACCATGGCGGCGGTCAGATCTGCAACGCAGCAGAGGGTGCTAAGAATCTCTGGACTACAGGCCGCCATTGGAACCTGAACTTGGCAACGTTTAACGCTAGAACCTTATCTAGTGAGGCAAGTCTAGCTGTACTATTCGAGGAGCTAGAGGGTGTTAAATGGGATATAATGGGGCTCAGTGAGGTTAGTAGGACAGATGAGGCCTATACTGTGCTACAGAATGGGCACGTCCTTTGCTATCGGGGCTTGGCAGACAGAAGAGAACTGGGAGTGGGGTTCCTAATTCACAGAAACATAGCTGGCAACATAGAGGAATACTATAGCATTAATGAAAGGGTGGTAGGTATTGTAATTAAACTGAATAAAAGATACAATATGAAGGTAGTACAGGCTTACGCGCCTACATCCAGCCATGATGACGCTTCAGTTGAAAGCTTCTATGAAGACGTGGAATCGGCAATGACTAAGGTAAAAATACATTATACTATAGTGATTGGCGACTTTAACGCAAAGGTAGGAAAGAAGCAGGCTGGAGACCAGGCAGTAGGAGATTATGGCATCGGCACTAGAAACGCCAGAGGAGAGCTACCAGTAGAATTCGCAGAACGCAATAATTTGCGGATTTTGAATACTTTCTACCGCAAACGAGAAAACCGCAAGTGGACATGGAAGAGCCCTAATGGCGAAAATAAGAACGAAATAGACTTTATAATGACTGCACACCCAGTAATCGTGCAGGATGTGGAAGTGGTGGCAAGGTACGATGCAGTGACCATAGAATGGTACGGTCTCAAATTCGCCTAGACTTGAAGAAGGAACGACAGAAACTGATACGCAAGAAGCCAATAACTGAGCTAGCACTGAGAGGGAAAGTACAGGAATTCAGAGTGTCGCTGCAGAACAGGTACTCGGCTCTTAGTGAGGAAACCAATCTTAGCGTAGATACAATGAATGATAATCTGACGAGTATCATTACGGAGTGTGCAGTGGAAGTTGGAGGCAGGGTAGTTAGACAGGACACTGGCAAGCTTTCCCAGGAAACGAAGAACCTAATTAAGGAGCGTCAAATCATGAAAGTGTCAAGTAAAACAGACAAAATAGAACTGGCAGAGCTTTCGAAGTTGATTAATAGACGTAAAGTATGCGATGTAAGAAGGTATAACATGGAGAGAATTGAACACGCTCTGAAAAACGGAGGAAGCGTCAAAGCAGTGAAGAGAAAATTTGGGATAGGCAAAAGTCGGATGTATGCACTAAGGGACAAAGAAGGCAAAATAACTACCAATATGGATAGGATAGTTAAAATAGCGGAGGAGTTTTATAGAGATCTGTACAGTAGCCGATACAACCACGACCTTAATACTATAAGAACTAGCAGTAACCCGGATGACACCCCACCAGTAATGATAGAAGAAGTCAGAAAAGCTTTGGAGAGCATGCAAAAAGGCAAAGCTGCTGGTGAGGATCAGGTAACATCAGATCTGCTGAAAGATGGAGGACAGATTGTGTTAGAAAAACTAGCCACCCTGTTTACGAGGTGTCTCCTGACGGGAAGCGTACCAGAGTCTTGGAAGAGCGCTAACATCATCTTAATACATAAGAAAGGAGATGACAAGGACTTGAAGAATTGCAGGCCGATCAGCTTGCTCTCTGTAGTATACAAGCTATTTACAAAGGTAATTGCTAACAGAGTAAAGAAAACATTAGAATTCAATCAACCAAAGGAACAAGCAAGATTTCGAACAGGCTACTCAACAATTGACCACATTCATACTATCAATCAGGTAATAGAGAAATGCTCAGAGTATAACCAACCACTATACATAGCTTTCATAGATTACGAGAAGGCGTTTGATTCAGTAGAAATATCAGCCGTCATGCAGACACTGCGGAATCAGGGCGTAGATGAAGTATATATAAACATTCTGGAAGAAATCTACAGGGGATCAACTGCTACCATAGTGCTTCCTAAAGAAAGCAACAGAATACCGATCAAGAAGGGTGTAAGGCAGGGGGACACAATCTCCCCAATACTACTTACCGCGTGCTTACAGGAGGTTTTCAGAAGCCTAGAATGGGAACAGTTAGGGATAAGAGTTAATGGGGAATACATTAGTAACCTGCGCTTCGCCGATGACATTTCATTGCTGAGTAACTCAGGGGACGAATTGCAACTCATGATTACGGAGTTAGACAAGGAGAGCAGAAAGGTGGGTCTTAAAATTAATCTGCAGAAAACGAAAGTAATGTACAACAACCTCGTAAAGGAGCAGCACTTCGAGATAGGTAATAGTGCACTTGAAGTTGTAAATGACTATGTCTACTTAGGGCAGGTAATAACCGCAGAGCCTAACCACGAGATTGAAGTAACTAGAAGAATAAGAATGGGGTGGAGCACATTCGGCAAGCACTCTCAAATTAGGACAGGTAGATTGCCACTATCCCTCAAGAGGAAGGTATATAACAGCTGTATCTTGCCGGTACTTAGCTACGGAGCAGAAACCTGGAGACTTACAAAGAGGGTTCAGCTTAAATTGAGGATGACGCAGCGAGCAATGGAAAGAAAAATGGTAGGTGTAACCTTAAGAGACAAGAAGAGAGCAGAGTGGATGAGGGGACAAAAGGGGGGTTAAGGATATCATAGTTGAAATAAAGAAGAGGAAATGGACATGGGCCGGGCATGTAGCGCGTAGACAGGATAACCGCTGGTCATTAAGGGTAACTAACTGGATTCCCAGAGAAGGGAAGCGGCTTAGGGGGAGACAGAAGGTTAGGTGGGCAGATGAGATTAAGAAGTTTGCGGGTATAAATTGGCAGCAGCAAGCACAGGACCGGGTTAACTGGCGGAACATGGGAGAGGCCTTTGTCCTGCAGTGGACGTAGTCAGGCTGATGATGATGACATTTATTTTTAAGTATGTATACATTTCTTTTTAAAAGGAACAAATAAATATATGAAAAAAAAATTTTGTGGCCTCACCGGCGATTCGAACATACCATTCCTTGCTCCTCAGTGCGCTATATTAACCAAGCAGATCACGCCGCTCATACTGTCCATCACACTAACGGCGACTTATTTGTATACACCATTCGCCACTGACCTACTGTCAATGGATTCATAGGAAACATTGTTGAACAAAGCATGTATTTCGTTTCTCTAAACATTGACGCAAGCGATGGCTTGATCAATAGAGAGGAGGGTTCGCTGAAGCACACGGAAATGGATACAAGGGGCATTGCAACGTGTCTCTGGCTCCACTTTCACTCTACAGCAACAGAATAAAATTGTTCGCATCAAGTCCAGGACTGTTCTGAATGTGGCTGGAAAGTGTCCTGCCTGTGAATGCGCACCGCCGCTATAACTTTAGACACACAAACTCAACTCGCTGCCCCAGATGAGATGTGGTGACTCTTGTGCCGTTAAAACATCGCACGGCTTCATCGTTACAACAGTGTACATGTCACCAGGAACCTTGTGGACTGACGTCCCGAACTTCTTGCTGCAAAACGTCCGTGCCACGTGCCTCCAGGTTGTGCCTCTTATAGTCACAGGAGACTTCAACGTTAGTGTACTTCAGCCTGAAAACTAGTGGCTTGTCACGTTTCTCCATGCCAAACTTGGACTTCGTCTCCATTTGGACGTCACGTAGTCAATAATTCACATAAACACCTGTTTAAATACTGTGGTTACTGCATTACTGTCAATTCAAGTACAATCAACCATGTTCACAACATTTCGCATGGTTCCTAAATCTTCTAATTCGTATAACAGCCTGATGTAATGCTATCACATTCCTTGCTTTAGCCTTGTGCCGAAACTATGACTTATTTTCCCTCGCAGATTATTTATGCAAGCCTTCGTTCTTGTCTGATCTTTGTAGGCTTAGTTTTATCTGTCTAAAGCGTACTGCCGTTTTTCTGATCCTCGGCAGCCCCATTCCTCGCAGTCTAGTTCTATTTACAAATCTTGATTTTTCGGCTCTCGCCTACTCCTCTTCCAGAGTTGGCCTCCGTAGGAAATAGCTGTGATTATATCTACTGTAAACCAAGAAGTTTTTTGCAAATTTCTTTGTCATGGTGTACGACGTAAACACTCAAACTTTCTTAGCTGCTCACAAAGATACAAAATTATTAACCATAAATAACTTGATCCCAGAGTCACCTGGGCTGGTCAAATTCTGCGACCAACTTGTGAAATATTTTGCTATTAAAATCTGTATTTCCAGCTTATTACTACTTCTTTTTTTCTGTATTGTCCTCTCTGGGCAAAGGGAATCGCCCACTTAGGCGGCATGCCTCCAAATGTTGGTCAGCTAACTTATGGCTGAACCCGCAATACGCTATTGAATCATTTCTTGTTCCTATTCCTTTTTGGTATAAACAGGAGGATACTTGGTTGTTCTGCAAGTGATCTTATCTAGTAGGGTAATTTGTGATCTATTGTGAAATGTGTGGCGATAAAATTTAAGTGTACGAGATACATTACTATTTCAATGTACTGATGTTTAGATGTCCGGTCCCGCCCATCTGATCCACTGCTGCTAAGTCTTCCAAAGCTTCATTGAGTTCCCGCAGGAGGACCATAAGCGGCTGGCAGAATGAAATCTGTGTTAGACTGCGTATTTTCACTGGGAGTCATTCAGCATTGAGGAAAGAAATGTCCACTGCTAAAGTGTTATCTTAATCAACAACGCTAAACCATCGCCTCGTCTCTTCAGTTGTGCCTATACAATGGGCCCCCATCATTCAAACATGTCAGTGCCATTATCGTGTACAGTGTATTCGATTACAAAAATATTTTAGGAAAGTGGTTGACCCATTCAGCCATCATTCCGATTTCGTCAAAGTATTTTTGCAGGCTCCCGCTGATGCTGAATGAATTATGAGTGAATTTGTGCTCACTGTCAACATTGAAAATATCTTTAGGCTCAGAGAAATTTCGGACAGCGCAACAGCCAATTGCCGTGGGCGCATTTTTGGCTTTCTTCAGCAGAATCTTTCCAAGTTTCACTATTAAATGTCATAATCGTTTTTTTTTTCTTGCTGGTGTTCTCGCTCGCCACACCACATTGCGTTCCCCGCCGCGGTTGTCTAGTGGTTATGGTACTCTACTGCTAACCCTAACGTTGTGGGACTGAATCCCGGCTGCGGCGGCTGCACTTAAGATGGAGGCGACCATGTTTAGTGCACATGTGCTTAGATTTAGGGGCACGTTAAAGGACGCCAGGTGGTCTATATTTTCTGAGCCCATCACTACGGCATCTCTCATAATCGAATCGTGGTTCGGAGACGTGAAACCTCAGATATTTTAGGGGCGAAGCTCCTTAGGGCATGGGCTGTGCGTCCCCTGTAGGCTGTATGTAGCCACCTCTAGTTTAATTCTTGCAGTGTTCACTAGATGGCGGTACCGTCACCTGTATGTAGCCACCTCTAGTTTAGTTCTTGCAGTGTTCACTAGATGGCGGTACCGTCTCCTGTATGTAGCCACCTCTCGTTCGTTCTTGTAGTGTTTACTAGATGGTGGTACTTGTAGCTGATGATGAAAAGATGCAAGATGTTATAAACTAGAAAGCGGTACTTGTAGTTGATGAAAGACGCGAGATCTTATAAAATAGGAATGATGTCACATATGGCGCGCGTCATTGGTTGAAGGCAATCGTTCGATTTAGTGCGGCGACGTACGCTAGGGGGAGCGATGTAATAAAATCGAGTGGGCAAAATGTACAGAGGATTCATGGTTTACCAGGTTTACCTCCGGAGCTTCGCCCACTCATCATCATTCACTTCGTGGATATGGCGGAATTTTTTTTAAATTAGAACGCATTGCGATTCAATATTTTCTGATTATACATGAACGAAAGGTTCTCGGAGGCTGTCCGTTTTAGTGATAAGTCTTGGTTTATCTTTTTATCAAACAAATCTCTTCCTGTCTCGGAATAAAAACTATCAACACGCGCAATACGCCGGCGACACTAAACATAGAAAGTAGCGTGCATGTGAATATTAATGCATTGTAGGCGCAATGCAAAACGAATGTAGAAAAATGCACTTTCTATACAGTTTCAATGAAGTTTGTACAAAATACAATAAAAGTCCTTTGCAGGACAAAAAGAGAAACCACCCTAGAGCATTCAACATACCATAGAAATGAAAAAAATTACGAAATTTTGAAACCAAACACGCCTCGGGGTTGAGTCGCTTTAAGGGCCGTTAGATATGCTGTCAAAAGCTAGACAGACAATGGGTGCCTATTTGGTTTGCTTAGAGAACGAAGTTCTGTAAGGTAACCAAATAGAACATATTCCAAATAAAAATCAGCTTAGAGATGGGCAAAACGACTCCATTGATGAGTGGCTTGGCACAGCTCAGCTACCAATGCAGTCCCCTTGCCCTGTTAGGTTAGAGTGCACTGTAGTTTGGTGTCGGCAAATGTCGAGGCTCGAGCTTTGCCGTTACCAGCCAGATCGGGCCAGGTAAAGTAGTTTTCACGGGAGGCTCACGCCTGGACTTCCGTGCTAGTGGCTGTGCCCAGGTCTGAGGTGGTGTCGCTCTGTGCTGAGTTCGTGAGATCATTCTAGATACGTTGTGCCGCGGCAGCACTAAAGACAACGGCCGGACTCTGCAGTCTGGCCATCGTTGTGTATACCTTCTGTATGTTCCATGTATTGTAACTAAAAAACAAGTACCTATTGTATGGGCAAGCTATTTGGGAACGTTTTATCAGAGACAAGTACTGAGCCCTTTTTTCTAGCATATGCGGCTACCTGATGGACTAGGTGCTTATATAGTTATTCTCGATATAATGGTCTTCATTTCTTGCATTTGCTACTATTTAAAATCAGGAATGTAATTTTGCAATCGCAGTGATAATAGTAACAATTAATTCATATAATAAATATATGCCTGTTACTAATCATCGGAAGAGCGATCACAGAGTTCAGAGGCAGGGCAAAGTTGTTGAAAGTTCTCAAAGTCAACTAGACGAAAGGTCGGAGTGTATATAGTCTCGCGAAGAATCGTATGTAGACACGTTCTTTTTCCATGGCTCTGTCATGGCTCTCAGTGGTCATGTGACGTAACTTGGACATGCGCAGCTCAAATTGTTAACGTCTCAGCTCTCGTCGTGTCACTCTGTATGATGCGAGAGGTATACTTGATATTGTCGCAGCAGCGTAGTATTGGTCCATTGGGCGAGGAATTGGGTCTAAGTTTATTTGTTTGACGACATATCTGGCTTGAAAAAACACAGTTATGAATTCCCTACCGGGTGATATCCCCTTACCTCGAACTGTATGCTGTTACGCCTGCGAGTCCACACCGAACGTCCATGCCTCTGAAAAAGGCAATCTGTGTCAAGGCCAGCACGCGAGCCCGCCTGAAGCGAACTCAACGGCGTCATCACGCGGCGGTGCCTTTCTGTCGCGCACACACAGTGAGCCTGTCGAAGCAATCGGCGCCTTCCTGTCTGGCGAGTCTGAGGCAATGCGTGCCGACGTCACTCGTCCTTAGGTGCAGCCACGTGCAGCGCAGTGGCACCAGATGACGCGGCCCAGCGGTGACCCCATTGGAGGATTCTGACCTCATGGCCAGCGGCGCTTCTGGTCTGACATTTAGTTACTCAAAGAATACTCCCGGTGCATATAAAAAAAGCCCCGCGGCGCGTCGCGAGAGTAGATCTATGTGTCCGAGAAAAGAGAGCTCGGCTCTAAGCTGTCGGCCCCAGTGCCGAGATTGTTACGCCTCTGTATACATGCTGTACATAAACCTTGTTTAACTCACCGTCGTCTCGTCCGCTCGTCTATCAGCTCTGCGCAGAAGCAGTCGCGAGCTGAGAAACCTACGCTACCAACGGCTGGTGACCTTCCCGACGGAGTTCGAAGCAGTGGCGCCTTCGGGACCGTGTTGGCGTCGCCGTCTTTCGTAACAATGCATGAAATGAGTAAGCGCTTAGAAGCTCCTTTGCACCTTTACTTTGAGGAATAGAACGATACCAGAAAGCAGATTGAAGCATCTCCATCCAGATCCGGCGAGTACAACCCACGTAGTCCAATAATAAGATTATCTGGGGTTTTACGGGCCAAAACCAAGATATCATTAGGAGAGACGCCGTACCGGAGGGCTTCGGAAATTTCGACTATCCTGATTTCTTTAACAAGCACTGACACCGCACAGTACATGGGCCTTTACCATTTCGCCTCCATCTAAATGCGACCGTCGCGGCCTGGATCGACCGCGCGCGACCTTCGAAGTTAGCAGGCGATGACGTTAACCACTGCTCCATCGCGGCGGACTACTCACGTATTCCGATCGCCACCCCTTCAATAGGTGTACCATCGTTAGCAAGGCGTGCAGCATTAGAGCACGAAAAGAAATTAATACAAACGGCTCATAATAAGTTTGTTCAAACATTCGTAAAAGCTGATTGGTTAATCTCGTATATGGTGTCACCTTTCAACGCTCCAATTGCCTGTAGGAGCCCGGCTCGCACCGGCGGTTTGTGACGGCGCGGCTCCCGCTGTACGTGACGCTGGCTTTCCCGGCATTTGTCGCAGTCGTGGAGGATGCGGCCTTTCGGTGGACGAGCGTGGAGCGGCGCTCGCAGCGGGAGCTGAGCTTCGCGTACGGGCCGGCTATGTGGTCCGAACGGCCTCTTGGCACGCGAACCCCACCGAAGGCGAAGGTTTCAGTGACAAGGGTGTTCTAACTCGCGATGGCAGGCTCAGTGTCCACTTGCTCACCAAAGCGCTCTTCCACGGTAACTGTCGACACGACCAAGAAAGGTCAATTTTTTAAATCTGAGCGTTTGAGCCGGCTTGCTACCGTTATTTCCGTGCTGTTGCGCGTGTGGCTTTAAATTTGAACTTGCTGTGAGAAGCACTTGACACTATTTTATTGAAACTTGCAGAAACCATGCACTGCGACATAGGCGTGCGCACGGGGGTGGAGGTAGGAGGAGGCGACCCCCCCCCCCCCCAGAACAACCTAATGGAGGGGGGGGGGCACAAAGTCCGAACCTTAGTATTCACTAAGGGGTAGACTTGGCACCCTTAAATAATACTCGTACTTCATGCGGTCCGAAGCCAACCAGCCTGCACCGAAGCAGCACTCTTGGATGAAAGTATATTACACTGTAAAGAAAACCTGCAGGGGGCCATACCCCGAGGTCTCGGCAAGTCTTGTTGCTTGCGTGATATTCCCGGAAAAGGTCGCGTGTTGAGCCGACACTACTGCTAGCTTCAAAACTTCGCTTGCCAAGGCTGACTGCGTGATGTCATGCTCCCGAAGAGGCCCTCGCAATCCGAACTGCCGAACGGAAAGGGCAGCAGCAGTCACGTGCTCTTGCAGGGGTGGTGGGGTTTTTCGGTGACGCCGTCGTCTGCATCGCAACTCACGTGACCGCGATGTTGAGAGTGAGCTAGAGTTTCCAATGTGCATTTTTATGCTGCTGTTGCACTTTAGAGATGATGCAGTATTTTAGAAGATTATCGTGAGCGTTGGTCTTGACGGGAGTTTAGTTTATATCGCCTACAGTCGAAAGCTGTTGTTTTCAAAGCTCGCGACCACTTCTCCGAAAATGCTTTTCACTTTCCTTCACCACTGTGCTGTTACGTCTCTCAGCGATGGAAGGCTAGATTCTAAGACGAAAACGGCAGTGCATACGGCTCTCAATGCGAGGGCAGCGGTGAGTGGTGAGTGGAAAAATAACATTTCACTGTTTCTTTACGTTTTGTGCACCAAACTTACGGTATCGAGAAAGGAAAACAGCCTGCCCATGGTGATTATCCGGCCGATTCGCACCGTTGCTCTCTTACTTTCAGCGAATTAAACATGAAGGGAAGAGCTGCACGTTTATTGTAGATGCACCATATTGTTCTGGGTGTATTTAATACTTTACTGTAGAAAAATATTCCCGCAGTCACTGAAGGGGTGGATGTTGTACTTTTCGAACACCGCGACACCGCAACATCCACTTCCGGCGGCAAAAAGGGCCAAATAACCCAGTGATTATTAGCAGCTGTTCGACGAGTCATAATGACAATGCGAATCGCACACTTGGAATATAGAAGCGAGTGTAGCGGCCCGCAAGTTTGCTCTTAATTAGAAAAAAAATGCCCCCCCCCCCCTCCCCCGAAGGGAATGGTGAGGAAATGCGAATGCATTGCGCAACGTCCATAACGGCATTTCACATGTGAGGACTCAGCGTTAGAAGAATGTTTGCTTTTTTTTTACTCCGTGCAGTCAATAGAACCGTTCGTCGCACATGACGTTTTTCTGTGGTGAGGAACGAGATCTGCGTTTTCGTTTTTAGTAGGTAGCGCACTCGGTTAAATAGTAACGAGTTTTATCTGGGCGGGTTTGCAAGCGAGCGGGCGAGCGGAGAGGGCAGCGGATTGTGACCCGATAAGAGAGGGATAGCTGAGACTCGCTTCAGCTGATCGAATTGCTGCGCCGCTTGTTGATCAAGCTTGAAGCAGCTGAAGTTGATTGCGTTGTGAGGTAACTTCCCTGCTGATTGCATCCTCACAGCATGCAGAGACTCAAACGAGGTCGTTCTGTCTTCTATTGCTAGCGTACAGAGAGTTTTTGAGTCCAGAGTCACGGGTAGTTTGCAAGACAGGATCGCATTAATTCAAGAGATTAACGATCTCTAAGAACAAACGTATTTCTGTGCTTTTCTCGCTTTTTTTTTATTTCATGTAATGGGCCTGCCGCGATTCGCAACTGGAATCACAACGTCAACAATACCCTGTAAAATTTTCGGTTTCTTTTTTGTTTTTCTTCTCTCAAACCAACACGCATTAATTCGTCCACAGGTTTACATTTACTGAAATAGTTCCAGCACAGGATGCTTATAAGTGACTTTACGATTTTTCATGAAGCCTGATCTTCTCTACGGCTTTCTTCAGTCTGTTGAAGCCCACGGAGACAAGTGGTGTTTCTGAACGACCCTTGCACGTTGGATTGCTGTAGAAGAGCGCTGTGGAAGTAAAAGCAAAGCGCAGCGTCTTTCTCGATGCTATATTCAAGCCAGTTAAACTAGTCGTAGCAGCCCGCGCAAAACCTTCGCGTATCGCCTGCTGACTCTTTTTGCGGGTAATAATCCAACCGAGGCTGAATAGGGCCATGCGTAAGCCTGGTGCGCCTGTCAATGTGATGGTCGTCGGACGGCAACGGCCGCGAAGGATCATCATCACTCGGTGCGCAGCTTAAGGTCTTCGTGGTAGAGCACTCTTCTTCGTCGCTGTCGATTTGATTGATATGTGAGGTTTAACGTCCCAGAACCACTATATGATTATGAGAGACGCCGTAGTGGAGGGCTCCGGAAACTTCGACCACCTGGGGTTCATTAACGTGCACCCAAATCTGAGCACACGGGCCTACATCGGAAATGCAGCTGCCGCAGCCGCGATTCGATCCCGCGATCTGCGGATCAGCAGCCGAGTACCTTAGCTACTAGACCACCGTGGCGGGTTAACCAGCTGAACTAACTGTCGATCGAGCAGAGGCTTTGTTGCGGCACCTCCCGAATAAAAGTGATGTCACTGTGAATATAATATCGCAAGATGATTTTTATGAGGTCGCAAGGGTTTAAAACAAACAAATCTTCGTTTTTCTTACGTGGTTTGGTGTCAGTGATGTGAATTCATGACGGGATGCTCTACATCGAAAAAAATGGGGGGGGGGAAGAGGGGGTCGCCACCGAAAGGACGAAGGTGAGGCGAAGCCAAGCGATTGAGAATCTGGGTTTTTAGCAGCAGCGTTATATTTCCTAGAAATATATTTCTAGACACTCTAGGACCGTTAATGAACCATGTGCATGAAGCTTTAGCGCACACACATGAGGACAAACACGATAGAGACACAGTGACCAGGGCAGACTAACAACTGATTTGTAATTTTTGATATTTATATTTGTTTTATAATAAATTCTATGTGTCTGAGTAGGTGACTCGCATGCTTAACACCAGGGACTGGACTTCGCGTCAGGCAAGGTTACCGATGAGGCCCTCAAGTGTTTTCCCGCGCACATGGGGGACATTGCAACCATCAACACCCGCAGCCGTAAAACCAGCAGCCGCAATACAAACAGGCAAAGACTCACCAGCATCCCGCCTAACCATAGCCGCCCACCTCGTCGCGAGTCAACTTACCCGCTGCGACGCAGCCACCCAAAGAGCAGCCGCCAACATGGTTGGCAGGAGCACCGGTGGAGGCACGACGTTGGCCATAGGTATTGACACCGCCGCATTTACCCCCCCCCCCCACCTTCGCTGCTGCGGCAACTGAAGTTGGTGCAGAAGAGGCAAGGCAACAGAGGTGTGCCGACTGCTATTCAGAAGAGTTTCCTGCCATGTACCATGACGTGCTTGGGCGCTATAGAAAAGACCAGAAGAAATTTCCGCCACCCCATGGACGTGCGCCCGGACAGGTCGCAGGCGGTGGACCTAACGCAGGCGTTAACCACTGAACCACCGAGGAGCACCTCCTTCACCGATGAAAAGGCAAGCTATTGATATCTACCACTTACCGCTGCTCACTGGCATATGGGGGAGGGGGGAATTATCGTGTTTTAAGCATTACCAGCAAGATGGCGCATTGAGCGCGTGTCGCGACATCGTGCGGCGCCATGCGCTGTAATCTCCCACGCGTACTTCGCCCTTCTCAGAGGGGGGGGGGGGAGCGATGCTTCTTCGTGCGCCCTTATCTCACAGTGGGGAGGACGGGAGGATCGTACGTCTTGGCTCGCCTCGGGCTTTACAAGGAACGATTCTGTTGGAGTTACCGGGCCGCACAAAGGTTACTGCAATCTCCGTTTGCGAAAAGCGTGCGCTTTTCAGACACAGCGAAATAACAACTGAGAAGCTTATTCGCGTGCATCGATCTGTACCGGTGAGTACGTTTCGTGCGTCATTTGTGCGTGAGAAACGCGGGGCACGTTTCGAGCTGCTTTTCAATCTGCGCGTGACCTTTTAATTTGTTGCTATCGTGTTCATTGCTTCGCCTTTACAGCAAAAAGCTGTGACTTTTTTGGGATACATTTTTTATTGATTTGTGCAATTCTTAATACCGACTCTGCATCGTGTCTTGCTGAGGACGTTTAATGCACTACCACAAAATCAGTGAAGTCTGATTAAGAAGCGTTGTCTTTCTGCATTTTATTTATTTATTTATTTACATATACTGCCAATCCCAATAGGGATTATTGCAGGAAGGGCACATACATTGTGAAAGGGCAAGGTTATACAGAGGGTACTCACTGAAATATTATAATAACGAGTTAGACAAAGCCGACAGAAATACATTTGATGACTACATCTGTACCACTAAAATACATTCAGCAGCATAGGACATCAATTCCAACAGGTACTGAAAAAAGAAAAGTGAGCACTTCAAACAGTGGACAAGAAAAAAACAGGGTTCGTCAGTTCTGAAGACAATAAATAACATTCGAGCAGAGATGAAAAAGTTTCCAATGAGTGACTGTTTGTTATACTGATTGGCAAGTTATTCCACTCGCGAATTGCTAGTACAAAAAAAGAATATTTCAGACAGTCCGTCCGGCACTGATATTCATTCAGTGTCTGAGAATGCTTTTGTCGTGTTGGCCTTGTTTCTTTAAATGACATGTACTTTGAACTGTCTATGTTTAGCTGTTGGTGAACTAACTGATATAGAAATTTCTGATGTGCCAGTTTAGCACGGTTTTTTATTGTTAAGAGAGCTACTTTTTTTAAAAGTTCTGTGGGTGAGTCAGTTATTCTGTACTTGTTATAGACAAATCTTATCGTTTTTCGTTGTATTCGTTCTAGGGCATTTATGTTTTGCACTAGGGGTACAAATTCACGTGGTTTTACGGAGCATTCACGTGGATGTACATTCTGTTTCACACTTAGGGGAAATCTCAGATCACATGACACGTGGTGCGGAAAGAGCTGTACTCGCCTGAGCAGACGATGCAGGCAACGGCCCTTCTAGTGTCTGCACATGTGCGAGCTGCTGCAT
The DNA here is from genome assembly GCA_013436015.1 of Rhipicephalus annulatus. NCBI lineage: Eukaryota > Metazoa > Arthropoda > Arachnida > Ixodida > Ixodidae > Rhipicephalus > Rhipicephalus annulatus. Next base: position 22,880 of record WOVY01010252.1, on the reverse strand, counting down.
ATGCATGGCTGAAGTGCTGGCCGCACCGCGATTCGTAGGTTCCGAGATTTCCCTTAATATGTGCGACCGACTGTGCATGTATTCCTTTATTGGAAACATGGGTGTGTAGCCTAGTGGCAAAGTCACTCGCTTACGGAGCATAAGGGATATCCCATCATCAGAAATAAGCACTTTTTTGCTTGATTTATATATGCTGAAGACATAGGGTCTGACCAGCCACTCGTAGCGTTGAAATCAGCGCAGCAGCTCGGCCGCCAAACCCCGCCGGCGTGTCCGCTCTCATGTTTGTTCATGGCAAGGCGCTTAGCGTTCATGGCCAACCTCCTGACCACAAGCGCCCAGCGAGCCTCGGTCCGCCCTTTGACGGCTGCGGGACTACTACTTATTTATAGAGTGGGAAATGATTAGAGTACGTCGTACTCTACAATGGGAGAGCATGGAGCCATCCCGTGGGCATTCCTATCGTTGTCACAAAGGAAGGGGAGTTGGCACCCGAAAGCGCCGCGTCCCAGAGTACATGTCACTCATCATCCAGTTACGTTCATCCCAGTTGGGGTCCGGCCCCTGGTTAGAGGACGGGTCCTTTTTTGTTTTGTGTGAACGGCCCTACCCGGACAAGGGTGCCGCATCCACACGGCGCGCAATGAACCGTGAGGACACGACATATCTCGCGGCCCCATGCCACGAGGTGGCCGGTACCTTTCCCAGGCAAGGGAGCCACTCTTTAGTGGAGCTGACGAGATCAGTGCACATGAAGATGTGGCCTTTCCATAGTGACCAGAGGTCGAAGACCCCCGTATTCCGCGCTCAAAGCGAGCGGTTGCGCTACTCCCCCGCGGCACGACGAAGACGATCGGCGTGCGGGAGAAACACGTCGCAGGCTTGTGCCCGCTGGCTGCCTGCCAGCGACGAGTGGTTTGAATTACGCGCGCGACGGAGCAGACACGCCGAGGGCGGGGCTAGCGAGGGAAACGAGTTTAGCACGGAGGGAGAAAGAGGGCAAGAGGGCATGCACCGAATCCGGTGCGGGCAGGTAGCTTTACCTTTCTGGTTCGGTTTCTTCTAGGTTTTTCTTTGCTGTTTTTCAGTGCCTTTGTATTTGTGTTGTTTGTTTTTGGTTTTCTTACTCATGTTCTGCTCTTGTGCCATGGTCACTGTCTCCTCTATATATTTTCGTGCTCTGCCCAATAAACTCAGTTGGAAGTTTGCGCTCGGGTCTTTCGTGTCCTTCTTGTCTCTGTGTCGTCGTTTTGTTCTCGCGCAATAACTATCGTCATGCCATACCAACTAGCCCAAGCTGCCACACTTCTAGGTTAGTTGCCCTTTAGACTTACTAAAGATCACTGCCGGTCGGTGGCAGGTTTCGAGAAACTTCCTCGTGCCTAGGGGATACCACTCACGAAACAGATGCAACCATTCCTCCTTCCGCATTTTTGCAAGCACTTCGTGAAGGCCCGGCAGCCTCACCCGGTAAACGGCCTCGCATCGTGCCAACCAAACTTGCTATAGGCACTCGACGAGAAGAAGCACGAACTGGTTGACCGCGTGAGAAGGGAGCGGATTTAAATACCGGACTGTGGGATATGGAACTCCCGGAAGCTGAAATAAGTCAGCTATCTTGCGGAGTAGGGCTTTTGGAAGGGCGCACTCGTGAAAGATGTGAACCACGTCCTCTCGACTGTTACAAAAAGACAAACACCTCGCTGAATGTTTGGTGTGAAGGGTCTGTACATTATTGGCAGACACCCCCTTGCCCGACGGTACATAAACGAAGCATGCTTGGCGTCGAGAAAGCTGGCAGTGATGAGATGCCAGTTCGGCTTGTGCAGGGACAGGTCAAACACCTTGTAGCACTCAGATGGAGGGGGGGTATTGAGGCCGACTAAATCTTGGAGTTGCACCTCGACTACGTCACACTCTGGATGGACGCGCTGAATCTCCGCGAGTGTTCTAGCCGCGCTTGCGTAAAAAGCTGACGGGGTTCCTGCATGGGGCACGCAGTGAGAGAGGGCGCCCGCCGAGAACTGCCGTAAGCGCGTGCTAAGGAAGAACGAAGCGAAGCTTCGAGTGAGTGTCATGTCCGAGTCTAACGCTACACGGGTCCATCTGACGTGAAGCGCTCTGGCCACGAGCCTCAGGTCGGGGACTCCGAGTCCTCCCCGATCTCTGGGCAGCTTTAGGACCAGGCGCCCCACGTAAACACATGAATCACTCCATAGTAAATCGAAGAGAGTCTTTTCCAAGCGATTCTTGGTTCGACTCGCGACCGGCATAACACTAGCCACGTAAGTTAAAATCGAGAAGAGCAATGATTTTGAGATCGTTACCCTTGCAGTCAGCGGACAAGAGAGTTTGCTGAAATCCTGGATTCTGATTTCAACCTTGTCTTCCGCTATCCACCAGTTTTCAGGAGTCAGGTCTCCCGGTTCGAAGTGGAAACCTATGATGCGCAGCCTCGCCTTCAAGGGTAAGCCGTGTACTGGCTGCGCGCTACTTGGAGCTGAGTTCAAGTACATTACGGCACTTTTCGACCGATAAACGCGTGCGCCGCTCGCCTCGCAGTACTCGTCTAAAACCTCCAAGATGGTGCAAAGGGTTGCCTCGTTTTGGACTATGATAGACAAGTCATCCGCGTAGGCAAACAGCACGATGGTAGGGGCGCCCAGTGGAAGGGGGAACTGACAAAGTCGGCTGTCGCCAGTCAGTTTCTGCAGAAGCGGTTCGAACGCGAGCACGTACAGGGCAGGCGAGAGCGGGTAGCCCTGCCTGACCCCCCTGCACACGTCGAACGACTCCGAATCCTGTATGATGACAGCAGACGTCGGCCGAGAATACAGAGCTCTAATCATGCTAACGAATCTGTCACTAAATCCTGCCTCGTTTAAAAATTGGAAGATGAAGTGATGGCTTATTCTGTCGAACGCCTTTTCCTGATCGAATGAGCATAGAATACCCGGGACGTCCCGTGCATTCGCCCATTCAATCAAGTCTCTAATCGCGAAGCCGTGTAATTGGCAGGATCATCCTTTAACGCAGCATGCCTGGTATGGTCCCAACAAAGTACTGAGTACTGGAGTTAGCCTAACAGACAGGCATTTGGCTATGACCTTGTAGTCGCAGTTGAGAAGTGTGATAGGGCGCCACGCCCGAACGTCGGTGCGTCTCGACTCGTCCTTACAAAAGAGAGTGATCAGCCCCTTCCTCTGAGTCGTTGACTGCGTCCGTTCACGCAGCAGCCTATTCACCAGAGCGGTGAAAGGCTTCCCGAGCACTTCCCACAGTTTGACGTAAAATTCCACCGTCAAACCGTCGGTGCCGGGCTACGATTACCCTTCATAGTCACTAAGGCCGCGTGGAGCTCCTCCTCCACGATGGGGGAGTCGCAGAGCTCGAATACCTGATCGTTTTTTACGAACGGAAAGTCGGCCGAGGGCGGAGTTGGCTCGGCGTAAAGGTTCTCGTAGAACCACTTTGCCACCTCAAGTACCCCGTCCGGCGTTGCCACTAGACTACCTACCTCTAAATCGATGAGGGACGTCAGAGGCATGAGGGTCCTAGCTAGGTGTCGCCGCAAAATGGTTCGACTACACCATGCCTCCATTTCCCATCTCTCAGCGCGAGCGACGGCCTTGAGGCCATCCAAGAGTCGCTGGAGCGCTACTTTTAGCTCTTTTCGAAGCGACGCGGACGCAATGCCGGGGCTGCGAGTTTACAAAGGCGAGCGGATAAAGCCCCCCACAATGCACCGCGGCTCAGCGCTCTTGGAGGCTATGCATTTCCGGCGGCCTAACTGTGTCATCGCGCTGTCGCTACCCGCACTTTCGCATAGTGTTGCCGGAGGCTGCTGCTGCAGCTAGCGGGGGGTCGCGCCGGTCGCGCTCGCGGGAAGGAAGCCCTGCCAAGGCATATGGCCCTGCAATCGGATGCTCGCGCAGTAATAGCGTGCGGCTCGTCTGACCGAATGCGCTGTGCTGTGTTAGATACTCGTGAATAAAGCGTGTGCCCCCACCTCTCACTGCCGAAAAGCCGCGCCATTCAGGACGCAATGAAGCCGAGTCTCCAACTACGCCTGTTGCCAAGTGCTCGGAAGGAAGCCCTGCGCCGAGTAGGATACTCGCGAAAGAAGCGTGTGCGCCCACCTCCCACTGAACGAACGCCCTACGCCGAGTTGGATACTCATGAAGAACGCGTGTGCCCCACCTTTCACTGCCGAGTCACAAAGCCGCGCCGTTCAGGATGCATTGATGCCGAGTCGACTGACTACGCTTGATGCACCTAGGCCTGCTGCGAAAAACGCCACACCGGAGATTACTGCACTCCGCTTGGTGAGTTTTTGTTGATTCTCAGGATGCGGTTATTGAAAGCGCGTTTCTGATACTGTCTTTTCAAATAAGGCTACGAACTGTGCTCGGGCAGCAAGGACAGAAATGTAGTGGTGATACATGCGTGCGATCGTAAAATCCTTAAAAGCCTGCGCGCAAACTTTGTCGTGCGTCACTACAACACTGTCGAAGCTGAAAGTAAAGCATGCAGCCTCAAGACATTGTCTTTAGTCGAACTAATTTAAGACAAGAGAATTAAACTTATTGAAGAGCACTTCGCGGATGTTTTTTTTATGGCTTCACTGCAATACGGCCCCGTGCTCAGGTGAAGGCAAGTTAGACTTGCAGTTATCCTCGCCCGTTTGTGGTTGCCGCTTTTTTTTCGCCCCCTGTGTATTATGTGATCTGAAAATAATCTGCCACCCTTCTCTATGAAACTGTCGAGTGCACTCCATGAGGCTCTACTCTGCATGATGTCTCCTTTGAGAGGCTTCAATAAAAGAATGTATTAGGGCGAAGCTTACTAAAATCACAGCTGCCAACTGTTGTAACCACTATACCCATGCAAAAATAAGTATGCAATACATGAGATAACAATTTATTAACACAAAAACTGTCCCATGAGAGAACACTGAAGTATTTACAGGAGAATGCCACAACAAAGATAACACTTTATGCGTCAAGCATAGACGTACGTGAATGTATACATTGGTGAGTTCATGTATGAACAGACATAGTAATAACTTTGAAAAGCATAATGAACTCTGCTTGCAGTACAAGCTGAAGGAAAAATGACAAGGGAGACAGGAAAGAGCGTACTCTTTCCTGTCCCCTTTCTCGTTTTTCCTTCAGCTTGCACTGCAAGAAGAGTTTTCAAGTATGAAACCAACTATAGTCTGCAAAGAAGTATTGATTCAAAAAGCACAAAGTCTTTGTTAGAATTTTAGTGGAAGCGGCATGGCAGGCACGTATATTAAATGGACATTGTCGACACGATTCTGTCATGCCAATATGTGTAAAGTACACAGATGCAGCATGGTGCATCTACAGGCAATATCAATTTGACTTTCTGTTGACCAGAAAGCGCTATACTGCACTTAGGCTCAGCCATCTTCAGACTAGAGTAGGGCGCTGTTGTTTTGAGCTAAAACTGAAAATTCAAGTGGCACATCGGAACTAAAAATGTGGGCTCGGTAGCTGGCCATCATATAATGGTGCACTGGATGATGTGGTGTTCACAGAAGGGCATAGTATTGCTGACAGCACAGGTAGTTTGCCGGGTTAACGCAAAAGTGTGCATTGCAGGGAACTTGGTGGTGACAAGTGGTGTTCTGGTACCGTTTTATACATTTAGTGATGTGGGCCGACAGCACTGAGGAGCAACCCACCACATCTAGTGGCGAACTGCAGGTTGCGTCATTGAAATCCCGGCCATGGTGGCAGTCTCGATGCAGCACATTGGAATAAAAGAAAAAGGATGAGTGCACTATACAATGGGACGGCGTGTCATAACACAAAATAGCTCAATCGGTCGCTATCAAGCAAGGTATCAAATAAGAATAAACAGCAAACAACAAAATGAAGAGGGTGAAATAAAAGAAACCATGCTAAGTTGTCAATACACTGTAATGTTGCTAATTAGACGAGTCGGAGCAAGAAAAGTACGGTTAAAGTCTAGAAAAGCGCGCGACTACACTTTCTGGAAGCTGATAGCAGTTTCTTTAGGTGCCTTCTGGGAGAACCTCATAGGGTACTTCAGTGATTCGCTGTAAAACCTTGTAAGGCCCGAAATAGAATCATAGCCCATAAACCTTCTCCAAAAATATGTATGTGCCCCAACGGGTGTTTCATAAATGATATTATTACTGGTAGATGACAGAAAACAGGTATATTTACAATGTTTTTAGTCACAGTAATGCGGGTAAAAACAACTAAGATGGCGAGAGCAGGCACCACATAGTCCTTCACTTTTTCGTCCTCTCTATGTGAGCGGCACATAACGCTACCCTCCGGCGGTGAAGGCGCTGACTCAGTGCAGTCAGAGAAAGACAGTATAGTGGTGGTTATTATACATGTGCGTTGTGGCAGCCCGGTGTATGACATGGCTTCAGACGTACAACGTAAACGATGTTGGTACGGGGTTGAGTCGAGGAGGACAAAGACAATTCAATTTCTTATCTCACGTCGGTCACTTGGCGGTGCACAGGGTACGGTTCGGAGGGCGGGAACAGTAGCTTTGTAAAAAGCCCAATACAGCGTGCTGGAGACCACAGCACAGGAATCCTGGAGAAAAGTGGGTGTTTATATGACTGCTCTCGTAACGAAATTGTTGGCCCGTTTGCGAGTCGGTTTTAGCAGAACGCACACAAGTTGACGTGTATGGTCGGCATGGGCTTTAGCTTATTGAGCATATTCAGTGGGTGGGCATGTTGAAGGAGGCATCATTGGTGTCCATAGGCAACATTGGATTTCAGCCAAATAAAATAAAGGCGAACAGCCTCGTGTTACGACGTATATGTTGCACAAGACTAAGCCATCTTGTGTGTAAACCATGTACGGCTCCGTTGAGGTTCGGGTACGGCACGAGAGTTCTTTATGTTCTTTATGTTGGCGTGCAACGAACTTTTTGAAAAGGTGTTTCATTTTTTTGTTTACATACGTCTTTTTTTGTTACGTACGTTTACATTCTTCTCGTGTGTGTCAAATCACACACTGGCCCTACACCTGACGTTTGCAAGCATCAAAGTCGAATCCCAGCGATTGGTCTTGCTGCTGCACTCTTAGTTGGCCGGCCACTTCTCCACGTGACCGTTATCAGTCCCGCAGAAGGGGCCTGGGTCTCGGAGGTGGGTCACAACGTGACTGGGTGCATTCGGCATGATGGACTGTCCAAGAATACGCCCGCTGCGAAGTTCCGTTGTGTGCTCCTGATATGCCCAGCACCTCCACCAAAGATGTTACGGAGAGATGACAGAAAACGAGTGTATTTACAATATTCACAGTAACAGTACTGCGGGTAAAAACGCCCACGATGGCCAGGACAAGCACCACCTAGTCTTCTCACTTCTTCGTTTTCTAGGTAAGCGGCACATCACAATACTGTCAGTGTCGTGGTTTTTAGACATTACCCCCCCCCCCCCCGTCCCTCAAAAAAACGCAATTGAAGACCTCATAACTCCTGACGGTAAGACGAAACAAAAGTCACTCATGGTGGAATAGCACAATGTTACTGCACAACATTGATGAGTATCTGATTGTGACTTGTAAGGGCCACACCTGGTGGATCCAAGGGACTAGTGGGATTAGTGTGCACCATTCTTTAACATCAGCTTTGACAAGACTGTATGCATGATAGTGAGGTAGTAGTGCAGAGCAAATGCATATGCCTGTGGCTAAGGTGACCAATTGTAAGGTTATGATATTACAGCTAATGTGAGGAGTCGTTCTCAATTTGGTTCAATAAAAGATGAAGCATCAAGTGCAGTGGTGGCGACGAGCTGCTCCTTCGCTTAGATTTAGGTGCACTTTAAGAAATCCCACATGGCCTAATTTGATGTGAAGTCACCCACTGTGGGCCCCGTCACGGTGGTCTAGTGGCTAAAATACTTGGCTGCTGAGCCACAGGCCGTGGGATTGAATCCCGGCTGCGGTGACTACATTTCCGATGGAGGCGGAAATGGTGTTGGCCAGTGTGCCCAGATTTGGGAGCACGTTAAAGAACCCCAGGTGGTCGAAATTTCCGGAGCCCTCCACTACGGTGTCTCTCATAATCATATGGTGGTTTTGGGACGTTAAACCCCACATGTCATCTGTCGCCCACTGCGGTGTGCTTCACAATCATATCATCGTTTCGCCACATAAAACCCTAGAAATTATGTTTGAAACTAAGTTGGCTCTGTGCCTAGAACTGCCGTGCGCCCAATTGGTTGGAGGCAGCTGCCATTCAGTGCAGCCTTGCACCAGGCACATTTTTCTCTATGTTGTGGCTCAAAGAATGGGGCCTCTTCTTTGCTCTCTTGGCTGCTGGCTCAACTGCTGGGCGCCCTGTAGGGACCCTCTTGGACCTCCTTAAGCCCTGGCCTACGCCTAGCAGTGCTGGTCGGTTGCACCCTTATGTGACGGGCCCGGCGATGTCTTGGTGCAGCGGTAGCCTTGAGTGCCAGCATGTGTCCTGTCCCATCGCTGCTGTTCTGAACACGAGCAAGCTCCTCTCCAAGGCCCTTCACGATATCAAGGTAAGCTGGATTGTGTGCATTCATAGAATGCACCCGCCGCAACTGGACCTCCAGGAACTCATATGCATGTTCTTGGGCCTGTACCAAAAGTGGCGAAAGAAATATACTTCACGTGTACAGCACACCAACAAGAACTGCCCAATTATTTCGCTCCTCTCTAACTGCAGACAACTGCTCGGGAATAAAGCTCAAGCTGAGGAGTCAGTTTAAGTTAAGTTTTCCCTGTCACCTGTTTTGACTATTCTGCTAGTAGAACTGCTGCTAATACCAACAATTGGTGACCTGTAGTCCCAAAAATGGAACAATACGACACCGGTAGTGTTGAAATCTTGAAGTCGCCCTCAGAATGATGACATCCACCAATATGAAATTGCAAATTCGTTAGTGCGGTGGAGCACAATAATAAGCTTACAGAACTAAAAGAAGCCTTGACTACTGTTCAGTAGCATTCCCTATGTTTAATTGAAAAGTATTTCAGGGCCTTTTCAAGGGGCTTGTCCTACCTGGGCAAGTTGGGCCGCATCAGGTACCGACGGTACAGGTGTGACGTGTGTGGCCTCTTGCGTGCTGGTGCCTTGCATTGGTTGGAGTTAGCCTGGCTCCTCCTGCTGGGCACTGGTACCTTCCGTAGTTCTGGCACTACTGCTGGGCTCCTCCTCTTGGAAGGGTTCGAAAAATATCCTGGAAGGTCACTTTTCGCCCAGGGCCAGCTGTCCCAGTTGGTAGCGGTCGTCAGTACTCAGTGCCGGAGGATTTGGAAACAGTCCTCCGTACTTTTTCTGCACCAAAGCCTGTTGCTTACAAAATGCGCCTTGCTTACCAAAAAGACACGTGCATAATCCTATGTCGGCATAGACTTCATAACTGGAGCTGGGGTGGGTGACACTAGGCACAATGTACTGTCACTGGCCTACCACTTGGATGGCCTCAGCTGCATCTTTTGGCATTCTCGACAGCAACCGCTTGTACAGCAGTTGATGGGCTGCAACACGGCTGTAGGCGTGGCGGAGGATACGGCTTTCAAAATATTTCTCCCACACCAGAGCATCCGAGTCTACAAGTGCGACTGCGTTAAATGCTTCGACTCTGTTCAGTATAATGTCTTTGAGCACGCATATGGTTGCCTCCACGACATTGTTGGTGTTGTGGCCCCTTGTCAACACGTCCAAACGGTAAAGCTGCACCCACTCTTCTTGTCGGCGCAAGAATGTCAGAACTCTAGACACGAAGGCCTCGTGTTGTAGGGCCTTCAGTTCGGCAGTGGCAGCTTCATGTTTTTCTGCTGTGTCTGCATACATGACTTGTAGATAGCAGGAAATTTTTCAATGAGGTGCTCGTATTTGCATATTTTCACTTTTTTAAAGTGCACCATAATGCAGATTCATGAGCCTGCTTCACTGTCTCCATTTAAGTCACTTTGTGATCTGCACATGTTTGTCCCAGTTCAAAGGACCAGTAAACAACCCCCAAGGACCAAAATCAAAAATATGTGCACCTTTGCTCCGTGAACATGCTGCCTCAAGGATTTTGCGAATGCTTTATTAAGGAATTCACAGGGGTTAGAACATTGTTTTCAGCTAGTTTCAAATTTTCGCGCGGTCTCGCCACCATTCTCTTTCAAAGGGAGGAAAAAGCGTAGCCTGCCGTCGTGACTGGTTTAACCCAATCGATGAGCTGCGTGCTTCGTCAAGTCGCCGATCGGCGATTTAGTGTCACTGCGCATGAAAGAAGGATTGGTCAGGTGTAGGAAAGGAGCGCGAGAATTGTTTTTCGAAATGGAGGCTGTGCACGGTGCGCAGCGCTGTAATCTGGAAATTGATTGCCGCAGTCTGCTCTACGAATCGCCAAGCGGAGTTCCATATAAGTTGATGCTGCTAACATTTTCTGTACGCTTGTGCGAATAGGGAATTTTAGGTTCGAAGTAAATTCGAAGCGAATAGTGATTTTGGTCGAATAATTTCTAATTGAATTGTAATAGTATATATATTGCATATTATAAACAAAAAGGGGCATATTTGTGATGCCCAAACAAACTTGCACAGATCTTTAAAAATATAAACAGGGCCTATGCAAAGGCCATTTTTTTTCATCAAAGAAAGTGGCAACAACTTTGAATTGTACAGCATTCGACTTTTGGTACAGTCCAAGTAATAGCCAGTAAAATATGCTGCGTTTTAATTTTTTTACTTAGAGCATATAAGTCTGGGTAACGAGCTTTTCAACTGAAAACAAAAAAAAGCAGAATCGATGTCAGGGTAATTCTTTATTAAAACGTTGAAGTGGGGCTTTGCTGCAGTGCGAATTTCTCTTGATTACGTGTTTTGACTGCTTAGCACCAGTTCACTGCAGTGAAACCACTTTTACTTGTGGTCTAAAATGTTTGGGTAAGTGCTTTCATGGTTTAGCATCCCTCCACTGCCGTGAAACCACCTTTACAGAGTGTTACTTGTGGACTAATATGCATCTATTTGTTCGTTTCAAATAATTCAAAGTTTTCAACAATTTAACTTCGATTCAAAGCAAATTTGATTACTGAATTATTCATTTGAATATTCGAAGCATTTGAATATTTGTACAAGCCTAATTTTATGGCATTTGAAATCATTTGAACCCACCAGACGTTTACTGGTGTACTTTTTAAATGTGATTAAAAAGGACACAAATGCTGTCAGCGTTGTCATCTGCATATTAGGGCATCTTGTGCGCCATACACTCCAAATTATATCACGAGGAAGTGAAGATAATTCATGAACTAGCCTTGCATGACAGCTGTGCTTTTTATACACCTATGCTGCAATGCCAGCGCCATCAAGTTGGAAACACGAAACGAATGCCAGCATAGCAGACCATTGTGAATTTGTTCACTAAGTGCAGATGCAACAAATGCACCTCGTATCTTAGAGCTAGAGTTACAACTAGATTGCAAAAAAGCTTGCCAGCTGTAATGCAGACATGAATCGTCTCCTCTGGTCTTTGTCGACAGAGTTGTGAGATGTCGTCAGCCAGCGCCACTCCGCTTGTGCCACATGAAAATGACACAAAAGGTGCCTTGCTGACGGCCATGTCTGTTGCAGGGCGGCCTTCTCAATTGTCACTCATGAGTACCTGTGGGGCCTGGCAGACAATGCAATAAAGTTGAAAGCTGTCCATAGTTATAAAGGCATAGAAAAGTCGTGGATGTTGTGAGCACATTTTTTCGTGGGTGAATCTAAAAATATAAATAGCCTTGGCTAATAATATTCTATTGAATTTGAGTTCGCTATTTGCTTTTTAATAAACTATAGAGAGCAGTAACATTTATGGTAAGTTTCAAGGTTAAAGATAAGTGTAAATTTGCATCTGTTACCAGTATTTTAAAAAGAGGAAAGAGTGTGGGCAAAAGGTTGCCGAACTTGCTCATTGGCCAACTCACACGGACTCACTCAGACTCACATTATGAGTCTGAGTCTGGATAAGCAATATTTTTGTGAGTCGAAATTCGAGAGACTTTGTTTGAAGAAAATTTTAGTGAGTGTGAGTCCGAACGAGTTTGGCTAAGCAAAATTTTGGAGAGTCTGAGTCCGAGTGAGTCTAAAGCGCAAAATATATTTCTTGAGTGAGTTCCACTTTCTTTCGCCGACTTGAGGTTCCACCTAGACATTTTCAGCATTACTCAGCCTTACCTAGATTCACATTTATACTCACATCAATTAACAGGTATTCCAAAGCAGTGTTGTTCATACACCGTTTCAATATTTATTAATTAGATGTGTGAACTATACAAGGGGGCGCCTTGACAGTCCCGAACTAATTCTTCCAGGGAATTTCTTGACTATTATACCTTATCATCTCTTCCAAGAAAAATGACTTTACTGATTTGGAAGCACTTGGAACTCGTTTTCGAAGATGTTGTGTTAAGCGGCACCAAGGAGAGCACCGATTACGTCAGATATTGGTGTTAAAGAGCATTAACACCACAATCAAAGAAGCTAATTCTAGGCTGATAAACTCATGAGTTGACTCAGTAGTACTCACTCAGACTCAGGTCCAGCCGTGAGTCGAGGCTGAGTGTGTGTGGTTGAGTAATGTTTCGGTGAGTTTAAGTCTGAGTGAGTCCGGCTTAAGAACCTGTATGGGCCTGTACAAAGGCTTACAGTATTGTTAAATAAATAAATATGTGTGAACGAGAGTTTGTGTGAGTTCAGCTCAAAAAAATTTTTGTGAGTCTGAGTAAAATGAGTCCAAAGTTCAAAATACAAGGTCCAATTGATTTACCTGCACCAATTGAAACCGGTTCACGGCTGTTCATGCAAAGTTCAGAAATTGTGAAGCGCAAGTTCAGTGGTGCAGGCACAGTGCAACACCCAAAACGAATGACGATGTGCTGATGCAGGGCTTACTTCTGTTGGCTTAGTTAACACCGTTAAGCTAACACTGACCGATGGCGAAATGATTATGCATACAGTTTATGAGGCACTAACTTCTTTGCAAAAAACGCATCGTGTTAGTGGAGGCAAGTACGGTGCCTACACCAAAGTGTTGCATCGTCTGCTCAGCTGCACGCGCGGCTGCACCAAGCCGGCACTGTCAGTGTGGGAGGGGCGGCAAAATCGTGAACCAGCGCTGTACCTCTTCTGCACCTTTAGAAATGAATGGCAGGGTTCAGAGGTTGTCAATGCTGCACCGCTGAAACGAATGGCAAGGCGCAGAACATCGTGAACTGGCTCACGTGGTGCAGGCAAATTGAACAGACTGATATATATTACATGAATGAGCCTGAGTGAGTTCCACAAGTTATGCCAACCTATGGTGTGGGCACATGTTTTAGCTGGAGAAATGCTTATCTAGCCTGAGTGCAATGCACAGAACAGGCACACTTCACCCACAATGATGGTGTCACATGAGAAAGATTAGAATTCATAGCCAAATGTATGATGATGATGAGAGCATGTAGGTGATTTCTAAAAATGCCCACAAGAACCACAGAGGCCCTCTCCTGTGGCTTAGTCTGTGCAGTAATATTTACTTTTGTTTTTGTCACAAACAATTTCTGTCCTGGTACAACTTTTTTTTTTGGTCCAGCCTAATGGGGCTATTTGCTATTGTGCCATTGCTTACACTATGCGAATTCAGAAATGTCTTCAAAAGTAGTTACAGAAGTTCCGTAGGAAACTACAGGTTTTCCCGCTCATTTTAATTCAAGTGGCAGCTTAGATAATCTGCACAATCTGAGCGCCAACCCCTTTAATCCATGTGCCAAACATTTAAACCAAGCCCCAACATATTTAATCCAAGCGCCAACTCAATCAGGCCGCGTGCCTGTGTTTTTAATCCAAGTGCCACCGTGTTTAACCCAATCGCCAATGGCTTCAATTCAGGTGCCAGTCAGTTTAATCCATGCACAAAAAGCACAATACGGGGCGTAAAAATGGCAGTGCATTTGAAATGCAGTTTCTATAATATAAAATACTATAGTTGGAAAGTAGAATAAATCATTATTATTAGTATTCGCCGCTAGTATTCGTGGAAACAAAAATTCCGTGGTTCGCTTGAGCCATGTTGGGAGTGCTTATACTGTGCTATGTACAAGTTTGTAGATGAGTGCTTGGCCCGGGTGGAGTCATTTTAATAGCAACGAAAGAAAAAAGCAAGAATATTTTGTGTTCGTCAACAAAGCTCATAATTAGATTTGTATAGCATTACATGTCTGGGCCAGGTCATGTAATGCGGCAGACATAATATTGTTATTGGAGTGCCGGGATGCATAACAAAATATGAAGAACTTGACTGTGGGCAGTGATGAGTCAGAAACAGGTACATGCTCAATACATTAGGGGGCCATCACAGGGCAGAGCAAATTAGAAATAAGTTAAGAAGCTTTCGTCCTGCAGGGCACATAAGACGTAAACTCGTGACCCTGATGTGGCAAACGGAAGTCATATTTTATATTCATATTAGTTATCTTTTTATTCAAACAAAAGTATGTGTATTCGATGAATGCGTGTTTCGAGCAAACACGCTTCAAGAATACTAGCGTCGTCTTTTACATGAAAACAGGAGTATCTCCTTTGATGCTTTTATAAAAAACTTAGTTCCACATGAACCGAAACAAATACAACTTTAGTTTTAAATGGTTGTTTCTGATTTCAAGAACGAATGAATATCAAATCAAATCAAACTTTATTTATTTACCAGACAAAAACTGGAGGGTCGCCAAGGCTAAAAGCCGCGAGAAGGGCTTGACAAAGGCCCTGGTGACTACCCGTCTATCACCGTTATCACCGGGCTGAGCAGACGACTGTGAATGCCTCAGCGAATAAGTAGCCGAAAGCCGTCTTCTTAGCAGACGACACGAATCTATGCATATGCGATGGTGTACATGGTTAGCCAGAATAATGTAGTAGCGACGAACCATAGACTAACATGGACTCTATGAGCAAATACTTTTAGTACCCATAAATGCAATTAACACACACTGTTCTTTGTTTATTTTGAAGCTATGACACCAAAATGTTAGGAGGAAATAGCAATGCGCATTTCATTTCATAAGCGCAAGCATGTATAGGCGAAGGAAAAGTTCTTCCTGTGACTTCATGTTTACGTTATTCTCACATTTATACTGTATAAAGCGGCAAACTTGTGTTTCTAGTGCATGGATTAAAATGACTGGCACTGTAATTAGTCATTGGCGATTGGATGAAACTCACTGGCATGCGGCCTCATTGAGTTGGCGCTTGGATTAAATGTTTGGCACATGGATTGAATAGCTAGGCGCTCAGATTATTTCAATGGCGTGCAGGTTATTTAAGCTGGCACTTGCATTAAAGTGGGTGGGAAAACCTGTAGTTCGGTTACTGAATTATATTCAAGCCACGCATTGAGCACTGGCCTCTACATTTTCTTCACTAGTTGCTCTTGTAAGTTTGTCAACGCTATTGTAGAGCATTGAGATGGCATTAATACATAGCAATTCACTGCGCACAAAATTTACAATTTTGTGCCTACTTCCTTAATTACTGGTTGGCCTCCAAAGCAGAGAGGATGGGCTTCCTTGAGGAGCTTGAAAGCAGCCAGGTAGCCATCGGTGCTCTGCTCCTTGTGAATTAGTACTGTGAGTGGGACAGCACCAGTCTTGGTCGCAGTCAGCACCACTGTTACTGTGCATTTGGTGGTGTCGCATGAGGCAGTCGAATCGACAAAGACGATCTCCCTTGCCAGCTCGAGGTTATGAGCTCGTCGCATGATGGGGGTAACCACGACCACTGCCCAGCAGGCACTGCTGCCACCACGGGTCGCACTTATGTGAGTGCCTGGAAAGCTATGTGGAATGGCAGGTGGTCTTTTAAGAACAATCTTCAGGCGCATAACTTTTACTGGCCATTTTGCTCTCTGTACAATGCAAAGTGTTCCTGCAAAATAATTTTTAGTTCTAGCTTCACCTTGCCTTTTAAAAACGTCCTGCAGGCTTTTTTCAAGCAATCATAACATTACCTCATTGTCGGAGTTTGTTGCCTCACAAATCGATTGCAGCAAAAATATTTGGACTCCCTGAAGTACGAGTGGAGTTCAGGTTTACTGCAAGCTTTTCGTACTTCATTTATTGATTCTCCACGAGCACACTGTCAGCTACAGAGCGATTAATGACAAAGGGGAAGAAGCTACATCAGCGAGCATTGTTACATATTAGTATTAGAGAGAGCAGGGAAGATGAGCAAAATCAAGAGAGCATGGACCCATGCATGTGCCCGCATTCCCTTATAAATGCGGAGCATTTCTTTGCGTACTGCATGCACTTTCGGTATCTATCTATCTATCGATCTATCTATCTATCTTATCTATCTATCTATCTATCTATCTATCTATCTATCTATCTATCTATCTATCTATCTATCTATCTATCTATCTATCTATCTATCTATCTATCTATCTATCTATCTATCTATCTATCTATCTATCTATCTATCTATCTATCTCTATCTATCTATCTATCTATCTATCTATCTATCTATCTATCTATCTATCTATCTATCTATCTATCTATCTATCTATCTATCTATTTAAGCCCTGCCCCGGTGGTCTAGTGGCTAAGGTACTCGGCTGCTCTCCCACAGGGTGCGGGATCGAATCCTGGTTGCGGTGGTGGCATCTATCTATCTATCTATCTATCTATCTATCTATCTATCTATCTATCTATCTATCTATCTATCTATCTATCTATCTATCTATCTATCTATCTATCTATCTATCTATCTATCTATCTATCTATCTATCTATCTATCTATCTATCTATCTATCTATCTATATGTCTGTCTGTCTGTCTGTCTGTCTGTCTGTCCACCTACCTACCTACCTACCTACCTACCTACCTACCTACCTACCTACCTACCTACCTACCTATCTATCTATCTACCTACCTACCTACCTACCTACCTACCTACCTATCTATCTATCTATCTATCTATCTATCTATCTATCTATCTATCTATCTATCTATCTATCTATCTATCTATCTATCTATCTATCTATCTATCTATCTATCTATCTATCTATCTATCTATCTATCTATCTATCTATCTATCTATCTATCTATCTATCTATCTATCTATCTATCTATCTATCTATCTATCTAGCCACTTACATCTGGGTGCTCTTGTGATAATCTCCTTAACTTGGTGGGAACCTAAATTAGTATGAGAGGGTTTGATGATTATGACACGTGGGTCAAAACACAAATAACATTACATATATTGTTAAACACTTCTTGTTAAACAGTGGCACATACCTGCGGGTGGGTATGTGCCACGGCTGTTTGACACTTGGTATCTACTCAAAAACAACGAGAACACACATGGGCCATTGTAACGCGTCAACGTTAAAGGGACCCTGAATCACCTTTTTAAGTAGCCATGGAATGGATTCACTAAAAGAGCTTATTGCTTCACGAATTCAACGCTGCAAAAAGTTTAAGAACACGTCCAGTACGAGCGGACTCGCAAAGATTTGTCATGCTGCAATCGCATTCGCTCTGCTTTCATCCCGGCAAAAGCTCTGGGAGCTAAGCATGGCATGGGCAAAAAAAAACAAAAAAAACAACGTCACACGTGCCTTTGTCATTGAAGACTTTTTCTTTGTTGTTTTTTTTTCGTTTGAATACGTGGCCTTTTCTGTGTGATCGCGAGCGCACGCGGGGACAAGTTGCGGCCTCTCACGGCGATCCCTGTAAGGACCGAGCGCGCCATGTTAAAATCGACGAATGGCTGATAGTTGGCCTTTGAATGATTTTTCAGCTTCCTCCGTCATTTGTTGAAACGAGAGAAAGCAATTTTTAGCGGACTTTGATCATTTATTTATTGTAAATTCCAAGCCACGTGCTGCACTATAATGTTCGGCTCGCGTGTTTTCGGGAGCCTCTTCTACCAATTGGCAACATTTTCTGGAAATGCTCAAAAAGTGTTGCAGGGCCTCTTTAAGACAAAACTAACAGCGGCAGTGTTGACTCGACAAATGCAAAGAAAAATGTTAGGGTGCCAGCTGGGCCCCGCCGCGGTGGTCTAGTGGCTAAGGTACTCGGCTGCTGACTTGCACGTCGCGGAATCGAATTCTGGCTGCGCAGGCTGCATTTTCGATGCAGGCAAAAATGTTGTAGGCTCGTGTGCTCAGATTAGGGTGCACGTTAAAGAACCCCAGGTGATCGAAATTTCCGGAGCCCTCCACTACAGCTTCTCTCATAATCATTAGGTGGTTTTGGGACGTTAAACTCCACATATTAATCTATCAGGGTGCCAGCAGGAGTCGAACCCAAGCATAATGCGAGGCAATCGAGAATTATACCACAGAGCCATGCTAGATCTCGAAACTATTTTTCAAATAGACCGTAATGTTCGTAAAACGTCAAATGTGGTTGCAGTGCTGGCTATGCAATCTCATAAAGATTGCACATTTACTCCTATGCTACAACCTTTATGTTGTGTAAACGTCCATTGTAGTTAGGTGCCATGCGCAGAAGTGGATTTATGTACCAGTGTCCAGGGCTACAATCCTTGCAAGCACAAACCCTTCATATCAGCTTATCGCTTCTGTTGTTGCTAATACTCATGTTACTGATGGCACCATTGTGCAGGTGCAAAACACTGGTTATAGAAACATCTGCAACTGTTCAATATGCATCTGTTCCTGCAACATTTGTACATATATTTAGCATCATTTCCATAGGTCCACACTTTGAGAGACTACTCACTCATACTCACTCACCACAATTTTTTCAGCCTTCACCCTCACTCACGTTCATACTCACGTGTACTCCCACTCGTAGGCCCTCACTCACGTTCATAGTCACGTCTACTCGCACTCATGAGTACTCACTAACGTTCATACTCCCTCCTTGTCACACTCAGAGTACTCACTCACATTCATACTCACGTCTACTCCCACTCGTAGGCCCTCACTCACGTTCATAGTCACGTCTACTCGCACTCATGAGTACTTACTAACGTTCATACTCCCTCCTTGTCACACTCAGAGTACTCACTCACATTCATACTCACTCGTTCTCGCACTCAAAGTACTCCCAGTCGTTCATACTCATGCCTACTCACACTCACTCCTACTCACTCATGTTCATACTCACTCCTTCTCACACTCAAAGTACTCACTCACGTTCATACCCACTCCTTGTCACACTCAGAGTACTCACTCATGTTCATACTCACTCCTACTCACACTCATGAGTACTCACTCACGTTCAAACTCACTTCTACTCACACTGAAAGTACTCAGTCACGTTCATACTCACTCTTACTCATACCCATGAGTACTCACTCACGTTCTGCCTACTTATACTCATCAGTACTCACTCATACTCACACTCACCATGTTCAAATGAGTATGAATGAGTGTGAGTGAGTGTACTCATGAGTGAGTATGCCGAGCTATAATCATTTCATAACATGTCGCTGAAAAAAAAATTACAACACGGCCACCTTCCCTCCGCATGCTTCACACAATGTTAATTCCCAAAGTACATGGGATCTGCTGAATTTTTTTGTTAGTTTTCGCATCTGTCAAATAATGTGTTCTCTGTTTCGGCTCTACTTCTCAGTCTTCAACGGTATGGCACCGGGACCAGGATAAGATAGGTTTAAGACACCTGACCATCTTCCTGAACAGTAAGAGCAATCGGTGCCATTAAGCTAGGTGGAATGTGCCGCCATCCGAACGAACAGGAAGGAAGCGGAGCAAGCTGTTCAAAGAAACATATCAAGCCGTTCATCCAGTGATCAATATATGTCATAATTCAGTGTTCGTGCGGCTGTGTGTCTGTGGCACAGACTGGGTGGTGCATCAGTTATAGGCCTTGCAAACATGTCAATTCATGTAAAGATTGGTGTTTGTAGTAATTTAGCCACACATTGTGCTAGGCATTGGTGCATCATACCTCCGTCTGTCGGATGTTAGAGTCCTAAAATGCTGTTGTCAAAGGCTCGCACGGGAGATATTTGAGGCTTGTGCCATTCACCAAAGGGGCCATAGATGTGTGAGCACTCCGCTACTTAATCTGTTTGAAAAAAAATCAATTTGATGTGACGCACATGACTGAAGATTTGTAATCTAACCATTTTTTTGTATCCGCGTATCTTTGATTTTGTTGATTAAAATTTCAGTTGGCAGTCAGCGGCCATTTTTGTATCGCCTTCCTTTGTCCCGTTCTTGCGCTTCACGCTTCTTTTCTTTTTTTGTTTTCTCCCAAGTTTAAATATTCTCTCTAGATTGACCTGTGTGGCTGACACTCTGTACCGCTCTGGTTGCTGCTGCTTTCATGCTTTCTGACATTTCAACATTTACTTTAATGACATTTACAACCAATCCTTTCAACTAATAGCCAAGAAGGACAAAATGCCTTTACAAAGATAAATACTTACATTGAAACATAGGCCGGCCAGTATGAGGCATCTCATTTCTGTTTTCATGTTTTATATTTCACAATTTGTTTCCATGGGCTGACTCGCGAGTTTCATTAATGCTGGTTCCCTGTGAATTGATGCTCATGCAACGTGTCAATTGCTCTAGATTGCCAACTTATGCCTTGAAACAAAAACCTTTTAAAAATATGTCAGTGTCACTTTCAAAGAAAATAAATAACGTTTTCGTTATTTCTTTGATCTGGTCATGTATATGTTCTTCTTCCCCCCTTTCCTATTCATCATTTTGGTTTTCCTATCAATCTGATCTGGTTTTCTGGTTTTGCCACTTGAAACTCCGACCATCTGTGTACCTCTTGGGCTTTAAGTTTGCCATACTCAAGGTTACTCCAAGTATTTGATGTTTCTGATTTCACAGGAACATAAATTCATCAAAACGTTGTTGGTTTCAAAGTAACAAGTACATAATTTCTTACTTCCCTAGCAAATAATGGTAAATATATGCCCTGACTGGCAGGTGCAACGTACAATTAAGCCACTGGCATGAATGACAAGTACATGAGGCTTTGGGCTGAATGTGTCTGTAATTTGTCATAGCTACAACTTGACCATTCACACTTTGAAAATGAGTGCTTATGAATAAAGTTTTACGTAGAGGACAGATTCTCCGACAATTTCAGACATACCTTGAGCTGCATACAAGAAGCCCTTTCCTCTAGTTTCAGCACAGGGTCGATGTGAGTACCACCAAAACAGGCCTCCCTGCAAACGCTGTGCCAGTGATAGAGTGTTCTTTAAGGCGGATTTAAAGCTGCATTGGCCAGCTTTGCAAGGCCATCATCTTCCATAGAGAGCTTGCTCTCATGCAGTCTCCTGCTTCACAAGGGGTCATGCCTTCGCTGAAGTAACGCAGGAATGTTTGCCTTGTTGACCTGGTGCCCCGAAGTAGCCGCAGAGCATCCGCTGAGTCGGTGCTGTGGCCTGTCGCCGATTCGTATCACTGCAGAAAGAGGCACCTCTCTATGCAGATACTTGTCCCTGTGTATGGTGTTAAACGTGACCAGTTTTATTTTTACGTCAACTTTGGCCATGCACTTGGCATTGCGTGGGCCACTCTTCTTGTTCTTGGTGTGATGCTGGCAGCGCCAAATTTTGTGAAAAGCCATCCCTGCATGACACACATGTGTGCAAATGGGGATAAGCTCTTTCATAATACGCTGCTTTGTAAAATATAATTATCTAAGTAAGAATAACTAGAAGTACAAAACTCTTTTCACAGTTGCACTGCCGTAATAGCTATTCTTTATCACATTTGCAGCTGGCTGCCCGTATGTTGTATTCTGTGCAATGGCATGGCACCGCACGATTGTATGAGCACCATATAAGTGGTTGTTGCACATTTGACTGCGGCACCCCAGAGGTGCTTCAGCCGCCATGCCATCGAGAAGATGATGGTAGTGTTGAGCAATCATTTGGCTCGGTGCACGCCAGGAGACGACACTGTTAGTAGCCCCATCACTGCAGGCGTAATTGGCAACTGGGCTGGCCTTAGAACATGTCCAGACTAGAGGGGATATGTGCACAAGCTTACCATGGCTGTGCACTCACAAGGCTACATTTACAACAGTGGTCTCACCAGACATTAGAGAGACGTTAAGGGTAAATATCAAGTTGGCGTGGATTGCTGAAGTAGCGGTCCACAACGTCGTAGTGCTACTTCGATGCCAAGGGAAATACTGACTTTGAAATAAGATCATGTTTGAGTGATCCGCACGGTGTTATTGCGCTTCAAATTGCCCTCCTGAAAAATGGGGCTCCTGACATAGTTGCCTTGCCCAACATTGCCTGACTTTACTGCACAGCCGCCGATGCTAGTACCAGCAAAGCAAGAGTAGCTGGAGCCACAGAAGCAGCAATTGGCCATTGAAGCTTACCGCGAAAATGTTGTTTGTGAACCTTGCAATGAGACATTAGCTTGCGACACTGGTGCAGAGGCATGCCACTCAGCCACTTCAAGTATGGGGTTTGTTTTGCAGCACTCAGTGGAAAGTCGCATTAGTTACCTTGCTGCAGTTTAAGTGGCATATACTGTTCGGCATCTGGTCACGGTCATGTGCATTTTTTTCTTTTGTTGAACTTTCCGTCGCGCAACTTTTTTTTTTGATCTGCAGTGGCAGCCGGGCTTGGCAAAATGGTCATTTTACGTTTTTTCTCGTGCAACACACATAGACAGCCGGAGAAAAAACCCGATTGCAGCATCACAGCTATTCAAGTCTCTCATAGACCCCGCCTCGCTTGCCTCCTTGCACATGCCCGCCTTGGCAGCACGCTCCTGCAAGTGGCTGTGCTATGAGGTGAGACATTTAAAACAAAAAGAAGCATACTGTGCGGTTACACGAGCATTCTGTCCACAACTTGCATGGGCA
>WOVY01010251.1:0-84722 GCA_013436015.1 Rhipicephalus annulatus | reverse complement strand
CAGAAGTAAACAAACCGCCAGGCGTGGTCGCTTGTCATAGCGCGGAATGAACGCGCCGACGGGCTTAAACAAGACATGCAGGCGAGTGATGCCTTGCCAAATCATACTGCTAGATGTTCCGCCATCATAGGTGGATGGTTAGTTGCCCTTAGACTCACTATAGATCACTGCCGGTCGGTGCCAGGTTTCGAGAAACTTCCTCGTGACTAAGGTATACCGCTCACGAAAGAGATGAAACCATTCCTCCTTCCGCACTTTTGCAAGCACTTCGTGAAGGCCCGGCAGCCTCCCCCGGTAAACGGCCTCGCATCGTGCCAAACCAAACTGGTATAGGCACTCGACGAGAAGAAGCACGAACTGGTTGACCGCGTGAGAAGGGAGCGGATTTAAATACCGGACCGTGGGATATGGAACTCCCGGGAGCTGAAATAAGTCGGCTATCTTGCGGAGTAGGGCTTTTGGAAGGGCGCACTCGTGAAAGATGTGAACCACGTCCTCTCGACTGTGACAAAAAGGACAAACACCTCGCTGGATGTTTGGTGTGAAGGGTCTGTACATTATTGGCAGACACCCCCTTGCCAGGCGGTACATAATCGAAGCATGCTTGGCGTCGAGAAAGCTGGCAGTGATGAGATGCCAGTTCGGCTTGTGCAGGGACAGGTCAAACACCTTGTAGCACTCAGATAGAGGCGGGGTTATGAGGCCGACTAAATCTTGGAGTTGCACCTCGACTACGTCACACTCTGGATCGACGCGCTGAATCTCCGCGAGTGTTCTAGCCGCGCTTGCGTAAAAAGCTGACGGGGTTCCTGCACGGGGCACGCAGTGAGAGAGGGCGCCCGCCGAGAACTGCCGTAAGCGCGTGCTAAGGAAGAACGACGCGAAGCTTCGAGTGAGTGTCATGTCCGAGTCTAACGCTACACGGGTCCATCTGACGTGAAGCGCTCTGGCCATGAGCCTCAGGTCGGGGACTCCGAGTCCTCCCCAATCTCCGGGCAGCTTCAGGACCAGGCGCCCCACGTAAACACATGAATCACTCCATAGAAAATCGAAGAGAGTCTTTTCCAAGCGATTCTTGGTTCGACTCGCGACCGGCATAACACTAGCCACGTAAGTTAAAATCGAGAAGAGCAACGATCTTGCGATCGTTACCCTTGCAGTCAGCGGACAAGAGAGTTTGCCGAAATCCTGGATTCTGGCTTCAAGCTTGTCTTCCGCTATCCGCCAGTTTTCAGGAGTCAGGCCTCCCGGTTCGAAGTGGAAACCTATGATGCGCAGCCTCGCCTTCAAGGGTAAGCCGTGTACGGGCTGCGCGCTACTTGGAGCTGAGTTCAAGTACATTACTGCACTTTTCGACCGATTAACGCGTGCGCCGCTCGCCTCGCAGTACTTGTCTAAAACCTCCAAGATGGTGCAAAGGGTTGCCTCGTTTTGGACGATGATAGACAAGTCATCCGCGTAGGCAAACAGCGCGACGGGAGGGGCGCCCAGTGGAAGGGGGAACTGACAAAGTCGGCTGTCGCCAGTCAGTTTCTGCAGAAGCGGTTCGAACGCGAGCACGTACAGGGCAGGCGAGAGCGGGTAGCCCTGCCTGACCCCCCTGCACACGTCGAACGACTCCGACGCGATCCTGTATGATGACAGCAGACGTCGGCCGAGAATACAGAGCTCTAATCATGCTAACGAACCTGTCACTAAATCCTGCCTCGTTTTAAAATTGGAAGATGAAGTGATGGCTTATTCTGTCGAACGCCTTTTCCTGATCGAATGAGCATAGAATACCCGGGACGTCCCGTGCATTCGCCCATTCAATCAAGTCTCTAATCGCGAAACCGTGTAATTGGCAGGATCGTCCTTTAACGCAGCATGCCTGGTATGGTCCCAACACAGTACTGAGTACTGGAGTGAGCCTAACAGACAGGCATTTGGCTATGAGCTCGTAGTCGCAGTTGAGAAGTGTGATAGGGTCGCCACGCCGGAAGGTCGGTGCGTCTCGACTCGTCCTTACAAAAGAGAGTGATCAGCCCCTTCCTCTGAGTCGTTGACTGCGTCCGTTCACGCAGCAGCCTATTCACCAGAGCGGTGAAAGGCTTCCCGAGCACTTCCCACAGTTTGACGTAAAATTCCACCGTCAAACCGTCGGTGTGCCGGGCTAACGATTACATTCATAGTCCAAGGCCTGGCGTGGAGCTCCTCCTCCACGATGGGGGAGTCGCAGAGCTCGGACTACCTGATCGTTTTTTACGGAACTGAAAGGTCGGCCGAGGGCGGAGTTGGCTCGGCGTAAAGGTTTCTCGTAGAACCGCTTTGCCACCTCAAGTACCGCCGTCCGGCGTTGCCACTAGACTACCTACCTCTAAATCGATGAGGGACGTCAGAGGCATGTGGGTCCTAGCTAGGTGTCGCCGCAAAATGGTTCGACTACACCATGCCTCCATTTCCCATCTCTCAGCGCGAGCGACGGCCTTGAGGCCATCCAAGCGTCGCTGGAGCGCTACTGTTAGCTCTTTTCGAAGCGACGCGGACGCAATGCCGGGGCTGCTAGTTTACAAAGGCGAGCGGATAAAGCCCCCCACAATGCACCACGGCTCAGCGCTCTTGGAGGCTATGCATTTCCGGCGGTCCTAACTGTGTCATCGCGCTGTCGCTACCCGCACTATCGCATAGTTTTGCCGGAGGCTGCTGCTGCAGCTAGCGGGGGGGGTCGCGCTCGCGGGAAGGAAGCCCTGCCAAGGCATATGGCCCTGCAATCGGATGCTCGCGAAGTAATAGCGTGCGGCTCGTCTGACCGAATGCGCTGCGCTGTGTTAGATACTCGTGAATAAAGCGTGTGCCCCCACCTCTCACTGTCGAAAAGCCGCGCCATTCAGGACGCAATGAAGCCGAGTCGCCAACTACGCCTGTTGCCAAGTGCTCGGAAGGAAGCCCTGCGCCGAGTAGGATACTCGCGAAAGAAGCGTGTGCGCCCACCTCCCACTGAACGAACGCCCTACGCCGAGTTGGATACTCATGAAGAAAGCGTGTGCCCCACCTTTCACTGCCGAGTCGCAAAGCCGCGCCGTTCAGGATGCATTGAAGCCGAGTCGACTGACTACGCCTGATGCACCTAGGCCTGCTGCGAAAAACGCCACACCGGAGATTACTGCACTCCGCTTGGTGAGTTTTTGTTGATTCTCAGCATGCGGTTATTGAAAGCGCGTTTCTGATACTGTCCGTTTTAAATAAGGCTACGAACTGTGCTCGGGCAGCAAGGACAGAAATGTAGTGGTGATACATGCGTGCGATCGTAAAATCCTTGAAAGCCTGCGCGCAAACTTTGTCGTGCGTCACTACCACACTGTCGAAGCTGAAAGGAAAGCATGCAGCCTAAGACATTGTCTTTAGTCGAACTAATTTAAGACAAGAGAATTAAACTTATTGAAGAGCTCTTCGCGGATGTTTTTTTCATGGCTTCACTGCAATACGGCCCCGTGTTCAGGTGAAGGCAAGTTAGACTCGCAGTTATCCTCGCCCGTTTGTGGTTGCCGCTTTTTTTTTCGCCCCCTGTGTATTATGTGATCTGAAAATAATCTGCCACCCTTCTCTATGAAACTGTCGAGTGCACTCCATGCGGCTCTACTCTGCATGATGTCTCCTTTGAGAGGCTTTCAATAAAAGAATGTATTAGGGCGAAGCTTACTAAAATCACAGCTGCCAACTGTTGTAACCACTATACCCATGCAAAAATAAATATGCAATACATGAGATAACAATTTATTAACATGAAACTGTCCCATGAGAGAACACTGAGGTATTTACAGGAGAATGGCACAACAAAGATAACACTTTATGCGTCAAGCATAGACGTACGTGAATGTATACATTGGTGAGTTCATGTATGAACAGACATGGTAATAACTTTGAAAAGCAAAATGAACTCTGCTTGCAGTGCAAGCTGAAGGAAAAAATGAGAAGGGAGACAGGAAAGAGCGTACTCCTTTCCTGTCCCCCTTCTCGTTTTTCCTTCAGCTTGCACTGCAAGCAGAGTTTTCAAGTATGAAACCAACTAGTCTGCAAAGAAGTATTGATTCAAAAAGCACAAAGTCTTTGTTAGAATTTTAGTGGAAGCGGCATGGCAGGCACGTATATTAAATGGACACTTGTCGACACGATGCTGTCATGCCAATATGTGTAAAGTACACAGATGCAGCATGGTGCATACACAGGCAATATCAATTTGACTTTCTGTTGACCAGAAAGCACTATACTGCACTTAGGCTCAGCCATCTTGAGACTAGAGTAGGGCGCTGTTGTTTTGAGCTAAAATTGAAAATGCAAGTGGCACATCGGTACTAAAAATGTGGGCTCGGTAGTTGGCCATCATATAATGGTGCACTGGATGATGTGGTGTTCACAGAAGGGCATACTATTGCTGACAGCACAGGTAGTTTGCCGGGTTAACGCATAAGTGTGCATTGCAGGAGAACTTGGTGGTGACAAGTGGTCTTCTGGTACCGTTTTATACATTGAGTGATGTGGGCCGACAGCACTGAGGACCAACCCACCACATCTAGTGGCGACCTGCAGGTTGCGTCATTGAAATCTCGGCCACGGTGGCAGTCTCGATGCAGCACATTGGAATGAAAGAAAAAGGATGAGTGCACTATACAATGGGACGGCGTGTCATAACACAAAATAGCTCAATCGGCCGCTATCAAGCAAGGTATCAAATAAGAATAAACAGCAAACAACAAAATGGAAGAGGGTGAAATAAAAGAAACCATGCTAAGTTGTCAATACACTGTAATGTTGCTAATTAGACGAGTCTGGAAGCAAGAAAAGTACGGTTAAAGTCTAGAAACGCGCGCGACTACACTTTCTGGAAGCTGATAGCAGTTTCTTGAGGTGCCTTCTGGGAGAACCTCATAGGGTACTTCAGTGATTCGCTGTAAAACCTTGTAAGGCCCGAAATAGAATCATAGCCCAAAAACCTTCTCCAAAAATATGTATGTGCCCCAACGGGTGTTTCATAAATGATATTGTTACTGGTAGATGACAGAAAACAGGTATATTTACAATATTTACAGTCACAGTAATGCGGGTAAAAACAACTAAGATAGCGAGAGCAGGCACCACCTAGTCCTTCACTTTTTCGTCCTCTCTATGTGAGCGGCACATAACGTTACCCTCCGGCGGTGAAGGCACTGACTCGGTGCAGTCAGAGAAAGACTGTATAGTGGTGGTTATTATACATGTGCGTTGCGGCAGCCCGGTGTATGACATGGCTTCAGACGTACAACGTAAACGATGTTGGTACGGGGTTGAGTCGAGGAGGACAAAGACAATTCAATTTCTTATCTCACGTCGGTCACTTGGCCGTGCACAGGGTACGGTTCGGAGGGCGGGAACAGTAGCTTTGTAAAAAGCCCAATACAGCGTGCTGGAGACCACAGCACAGGAATCCTGGAGAAAAGCTGGGTGTTTATATGACTACTCTCGTAACGAAATTGTTGGCCCGTTTGCGAGTCGGTTAGCCGAACGCACACAAGTTGACGTGTATGGTCGGCATGGGCTTTAGCTTATTGAGCATATTCAGTGGGTGAGCATGTTGAAGGAGGCATCATTGGTGTCTATAGGCAACATTGGATTTCAGTCAAAAAAAGTAAAGGCGAACAGCCTCGTGTTACGACGTATATGTTGCACAAGACTAAGCCATCTTGTGTGTAAACCATGTACGGCTCCGTTGAGGTTTGGGCACGGCACGAGAGTTCTTTATGTTGGCGTGCAACGGACTTTTTGAAAAGGTGTTTCATTTTTTTGTTTACATACGTCTTTTTTGTTACGTACGTTTACATTCTCTCGTGTGTGTCGAACCACACACTGGCCCTACCCCTGACGTTTGCAAGCATCAAAGTCGAATCCCAGCGATTGGTCTTGCTGCTGCACTCTTAGTTGGCCAGCCACTTCTCCACGTGACCGTTATCAGTCCCGCAGAAGGGACCTGGGTCTCGGAGGTGGGTCACGACGTGACTGAGTGCACTCGGCATAGCGAGGGCTGGATCAGCAGAATTGTCTGCCGGCATGATGTACTGTCCAAGAATACGCGCGCTGCGAAATTCCCATGAGTGCTCCTGATGTGCCCAGCACCTTCACCAAAGATGTTACGGAGAGATGACAGAAAACGAGTGTATTTACAATATTCACAGTAACAGTACTGCGGGTAAAAACAACCACGATGGCCAGGACAGGCACCACCTAGTCTTCTCACTTCTTCGTTTTCTAGGTAAGCGGTACATAACAATACTGTCAGTGTCGTGGTTTTAGGACATTAACCCCCCCCCGCCCCTCAAAAAACACAATTGAAGACCTCATAACTCCTGACGGTAAGGCGAAACAAAAGTCACTCATGGTGGAATAGCACAATGTTACTGCACAACATTGATGAGTATCTGATTGTGACTTGTAAGGGCCACACCTGGTGGATCCAAGGGACTAGTGGGATTAGTGTGCACCATTCTTTAACATCAGCTTTGACAAGGCTGTATGCATGATACTGAGGTAGTAGTGCAGAGCCAAATGCATATGCCTGTGGCTAAGGTGACCAATTGTAAGGTTGTGATATTACAGCTAATGCGAGGAGTTCGTTCTCACTTTGGTTCAATGAAAGATGAAGCATCAAGTGCAGCGGTGGCGATGAGCTGCTCCTTCGCTTAGATTTAGGTGCACTTTAAAGAATCCCACATGGCCTAATTTGATCGGAAGTCACCCACTGTGGGCCCCGTCGCGGTGGTCTAGTGGCTAAAATACTTGGCTGCTGACCCGCAGGCCGTGGGATTGAATCCCGGCTGCGGTGACTACATTTCCGATGGAGGCGGAAATGGTGTAGGCCAGTGTGCCCAGATTTGGGAGCCCGTTAAGGAACCCCAGGTGGTCGAAATTTCCGGAGCCCTCCACTACGGCGTCTCTCATACTCATATGGTGGTTTTGAGACGTTAAACCCCACATATCATTCAGTCGCCCACTGCGGTGTGCTTCACAATCATATCATCGTTTCGCCACATAAACCCTAGAAATTATGTTTGAAACTAAGTTGGCTCTGTGCCTAGAACTGTCGTGCGCCCAATTGGTGGGAGGCAGCTGCCATTCAGTGCAGCCTTGCACCAGGCACATTTTTCTCTATGTTGTGGCTCAAAGAATGGGGCCTCTTCTTTGCTCTCTTGGCAGCTGGCTCAACTGCTGGGCGCCCTGTAGGGACCCTCTTGGACCCCCTTGTAAGCCCTGGCCTACGCCTAGCAGTGCTGGTCGGTTGCACCCTTATGTGACGGGCCCGGCGACGTCTTGCTGCAGCGGTAGCCTTGAGTGCCAGCATCAGTCCTGTCCCATCGCTGCTGTTCTGAACACGAGCAAGCTCCTCTCCAAGGCCCTTCACGATATCAAGGTAAGCTGGATTGTGTGCATTCATAGAATGCACACGCCGCAACTGGACCTCCAGGAACTCATATGCATGTTCTTGGGCCTGCACCAAAAGTGGTGAAAGAAATATACTTCACGTGTACAGCACACCAACAAGAACTGCACAATTATTTTGCTCCTCTCTAACTGCAGACAACTGCTCGGGAATAAAGTTCAAGCTGAGGAGTCAGTTTAAGTTAAGTTTTTCCTGTCACCTGTTTTGACTATTCTGCTAGTGGAAGTGCTGCTAATACCAACAATTGGTGACCTGTAGTCCCAAACATGGAACAATACGACACCGGTAGTGTTGAAATCTTGAAATCGCCCTCAGAATGATGACATCCACCAATATGAAATTGTAAATTCGTTAGTGCGGTGGAGCACAATAATAAGCTTACAGGAATAAAAGAAGCCTTGACTACTGTTCAGTAGCATTCCCTATGTTTAATTGAAAAGTATTTCAGGGCCCTTTCAAGGGGCTTGTCCTACCTGGGCAAGTTGGGCCGCATCAGGCACCGACGGTACAGGTGCGACGTGTGTGGCCTCTTGCGTGCTGGTGCCTTGCATTGGTTGGAGTTCGTCTGGCTCCTCCTGCTGGGCACTGGTACCTTCCGTGGTTCTGGCACTACTGCTGGGCTCCTCCTCTTGGAAGGGTTCGAAAAATATCCTGGAGGGACACTTTTCGCCCAGGGCCAGCTGTCCCAGTTGGTAGCGGTCGTCAGTACTCAGTGCCGGAGCATTTGGAAACAGTCCTCCGTACTTTTTCTGCACCAAAGCCTGGTGCTTACAAAATGCACCTTGCTTACCAAAAAGACATGTGCATAATCCTATGTCGGCATAGACTTCATAACTGGAGCTGGGGTGGGTGGCACTAGGCACAATGTACTGTCCCTGGCCTACCACTTGGATGGCCTCGGCTGCAGTCTTTTGGCATTCTCGACAGCAGCCGCTTGTACAGCAGTTGATGGGCTGGAACACGGCTGTAGGCGTGGCGGAGGATATGGCTTTCAAAGTATTTCTCCCACACCAGAGCCACCGAGTCTACGAGTGCGACTGCGTTAATGCTTCGACTCTGTTCAGTATAATGTCTTTGAGCACGCGTATGGTTGCCTCCGCAAAATTGTTGGTGTTGTGGCCCCTTGTCAACACGTCCAAACGGTAGAGCTGCACCCACTCTTCTTGTCGGCGCAAGAATGTCAGAACTCTAGACACGAAGGCCTCGTGTTGTAGGGCCTTCAGTTCGGCAGTGGCAGCTTCAAGTTTTTCTGCTGTGTCTGCATACATGACCTGTAGATAGCAGGAAATTTTTCAATGAGGTGCTCGTATTTGCATATTTTCACTTTTTTTAAACTGCACCATAATGCAGATTCATTAGCCTGCTTCACTGTCTGCATTGAAGTCACTTTGTGATCTGCACATGCTTGTCCCCAGTTCAAAGGGCCAGTAAACAACCCCCAATGACCAAAAATCAAAAATATGTGCACCTTTGCTCCGTGAACATGCTGCCTCAAGGATTTTGCGAATGCTTTATTAAGGAATTCACAGGTGTTAGAACATTGGTTTCAGCTAGTTTCAAATTTTCGCGCTGTCTCGCCACCCTTCTCTTTCAAAGGACGGAAAAAGCGTAGCCTGCCGTCGTGACTGGTTTAACCCAATCGATGAGCTGCGGGCTTCGTCAAGTCGCCGATCGGCGAATTAGTGTCACTGCGCATGAAAGAAGGATTGGTCAGGTGTAGGAAAGGAGCGCGGGAATTGTTTTTCGAAATGGAGGCTGTGCACGGTGCGCAGCACTGTAATCTGGAAATTGATTGCCGAGGTCTGCTCTACGAATTGCCAAGCGGTGGTCCATATAAGGTTGATGCTGCTGACATTTTCTGTACGCTTGTGCGAATAGGGAATTTTAGGTTCGAAGTGAATTCGAAGCAAATAGTGATTTTAGTCGAATAATTTCTAATTCAATTCTAATAGTATATATATTGCATATTATAAACAAAAAGGGGCATCTTTGTCATGGCCAAACAAACTTGCACAGATCTTTAAAAATTGAAACAGGGCCTATGCAAAGGCCATTTTTTTTTTCATCAAAGAAAGTGGCAACAACTTTGAATTGCAGCATTCTACTTTTGGTACAGTCCAAGTAATAGCCAGTAAAATATGCTGCGTTTTGAATTTTTTTTACTTAGAACATATAAGTCTGTGTAACGAGCTTTTCAACTGAAAACAAAAAAAAGCAGAATCGATGTCAAGGGTAATTCTTTATTAAAACCTTGAAGTGGGGCTTTGCTGCAGTGCGAATTTCTCTTGATTACGTGTTTTGACTGTTTAGCACCAATTCACTGCAGTGAAACCACTTTTACATGTTGTCGAATATGCTTGGGTAAATGCTTTCATGGTTTAGCATCCCTCCACTGCCGTGAAACCACCTTTACAGAGTGTTACATGTGGACTAATATGCACCTATTTGTTCGTTTCGAAATAATTCAAACTTTTCAACAATTTAACTTCGATTCAAAGCAAATTTGATTACTGCATTATTTATTTGAATATTCGAAGCATTTGAATATTTGTACAAGCCTTAATTTTATGACATTTGAAATCATTTGAACCCACCAGACGTTTACTGGTGTACTATTTTAAATGTGATTAAAATGGACACAAATGCTGTCAGCGTTGTCATCTGCATATTAGGGCATCTTGTGCGCCATACACTCCAAGTTATATCACGAGGAAGTGAAGATAATTCATGAACTAGCCTTGCATGACAGCTGTGCTTTTTATACACCTATGCTGCAATGCCAGCGCCATCATGTTGGAAACACGAAACGAATGCCAGCATAGCAGACCATTGTGAATTTGTTCACTAAGTGCAGATGCAACAAATGCACCTCGTATCTTAGAGCTAGTTACTACTAGATTGCAAAAAAAGCTTTGCCAGCTGGAAGGCAGGCATGAATCGTCTCCTCTGGTCTTTGTCGACAGAGTTGTGAGATGTCAGCCAGCGCCACTCCGCTTGTGCCACATGAAAATGGCACAAAAGCTGCCTTGCTGACGGCCATGTCTGCTGCAGGGCGGCCTTCTCAGCACTTCAATTGTCACTCATGAGTACCTGTGGGGCCTGGCAGACAATGCAATAAAGTTGAAAGCTGTCCATAGTTATAAAGGCATAGAAAAGTCGTGGATGTTGTGAGAACATTTTTCGTGGGTGAATGTAAAAATATAAATAGCCTTGGCTAATAATTTTCTATTGAATTTGAGTTCGCTATTTGCTTTTTAATAAATTATAGGGAGCAGTAACATTTATGGTAAGTTTCAAGGTTAAAGACAAGTGTAAATTGGCATTTGTTACCAGTATTTTAAAAAGAGGAGAGAGTGTGGGCAATAGGTCGCCAAACTCGCTCATTGGCCAACTCGCACGGACTCACTCAGACTCACATTATGAGTCTGAGTCTGGATAAGCAATATTTTTGTGAGTCGAAGTCCGAGAGAGTTTGTTTGAAGAAAATTTTAGTGAGTGTGAGTCCGAGCGGGTTTGGCTAAGCAAAATTTTGGAGAGTCTGAGTCCGAGTGAGTCTAAAGCGCAAAATATATTTCTTGAGTGAGTTCCACTTTCTTTTGCCGACTTGAGGTTCCACCTAGACATTTTCAGCATTACTCAGCCTTACCTAGATTCACATTTATACTCACATCTATTCACAGGTATTCCAAAGCAGTGTTGTTCATACACCGTTTCAATATTTATTAATTAGATGTGTGACTTATACAAGGGGGCGCCTTGACAGTCCCGAACTAAGTCTTCCAGGGTAATTTCTTGACTATTATACCTTATCATCTCCTCCAAGGAAAATGACTTTACTGGTTGGAAGCACTTGGAACTCGTTTTCGAAGATGCTGTGTGAAGCGGCACCAAGAAGAGCACCGATTACGTCAGATATTGGTGTTAAAGAGCATTAACACCACAATCAAAGAAGCTAATTCTAGGCTGATAAACTCATGAGTTGACTCAGTAGTACTCACTCAGACTCAGGTCCAGCCGTGAGTCTGAGGCTGAGTGTGTGCTGGTTGAGTAATGTTTTGGTGAGTTTGAGTCTGAGTGAGTCCGGCTTAAGAACCTGTATGGGCCTGTACAAAGGCTTACAGTATTGTTAAATAAATAAATATGTGTGAACGAGAGTTTGAGTGAGTTCAGCTCAGAAAAATTTTTGTGAGTCTGAGTAAAATGAGTCCAAAGTTCAAAATACAAGGTCCATTTGATTTACCTGCACCAATTGAAACCGGTTCACGGCTGTTCATACAAAGTTCAGAAATTGTGAAGCGCAAGTTCAGTGGTGCAGGCACAGTGCAACACCCAAAACGAATGACGATGTGCTGATGCAGGCCTTATTTCTGTTCGCTTAGTTAACACCGTTAAGCTAACACTGACCGATGGCGAAATGATTATGCATATAGTTTATGAGGCACAAACTTCTTTGCAAAAAACGCATCGTGTTAGTGGAGGCAGGTACGGTGTCTACACCAAAGTGTTGCGTCGTCTGCTCAGCTGCATACGCGGCTGCACCAAGCCAGGCACTGTCAGTGTGGGAGGGGCGGGAAAATCGTGAACCAGCGCTGTACCTCTTCTGCACCTTTAGAAATGAATGGCAGGGTTCAGAGGTTGTCAATGCTGCACCGCTGAAACGAATGGCAAGGCGCAGAACATCGTGAACTGGCTCACGTGGTGCAGGTAAATTGAACAGACTGATATATTTCATGAATGAGCCTGAGTGAGTTCCACAAGTTATGTCGACCTATGGTGTGGGCACATGCTTTTAGCTGGAGAAAATGCTTATCTAGCCTGAGTGCAATGCACAGAACAGGCACACTTCACCCACAATGATGGTGTCACATGGGAAAGATTAGAATTCATACCCAAATGTATGATGATGATGAGAGCATGTAGGTGATTTCTATAAATGCCCACAAGGACCACAAAGGCCCTCTCCTGTGGCTTAGTCTGTGCAGTAATATTTACTTTTGTTTTAGTCACAAATAATTTCTGTCCTGGTACAACTTTTTTTTTGGTCCAGCTTAATGGGGCTATTTGCTATTGTGCCATTACTTACACTATGCGAATTCAGAAATGTCTTCAAAAGTAGTTACAGAAGTTCCATAGGAAACTACAGGTTTTCCCGCTCACTTTGATCCAAGTGGCAGCTTAGATAATCTGCACGCCATTGAAATAATCTGAGCGCCAACCTCTTTAATACATGTGCCAAACATTTTAATCCAAGCCCCAACATATTTAATCCAAGCGCCAACTCAATCAGGCCGCGTGCCAGTGATTTTAATTCAAGTGCCACCGTGTTTAATCCAATCGCCAATGGCTTCAATTCAGGTGCCAGTCAGTTTAATCCATGCACAAAAAGCACAATACGGGGCGTAAAAATGGCAGTGCATTTGAAATGCAGTTTCTACAATATAAAATACTATAGTCGGAAAGTAGAATAAATCATTATTATTAGTATTCGCTGCTAGTATTCGTGGAAACAAAAATTCAGTGGTTCGCTTGAGCCATGTTTGGAGTGCTTATACTGTGCTATGTACAAGTTTGTAGATGAGTGCTTGGCCCGGGTGGAGTCATTTTAATAGCAACGAAAGAAAAAAAGCAAGAATATTTTGTGTTCGTCAACAAGGCTCATAATTAGATTTGTATAGCATTACATGTCTGGGCCAGGTCATGTAATGCGGCAGACATAATATTGTTATTGGAGTGCCGGGATGCATAACAAGATATGAAGAACTTGACTGTGGGCAGTGATGAGTCAGAAACAGGTACATGCTCAATACATTAGGGGGCCATCACAGGGCAGAGCAAATTAGAAATAATTTAAGAAGCTTTCGTCCTGCAGGGCACATAAGACGTAAACTCGTGACCCTGATGTGGCAAACGGAAGTCATATTTTATATTCATATTAGTTATCTTTTTATTCAAACAAAATTACGTGTATTCGATGAACGCGTGTTTCAAGCAAACACGCTTCAAGAATACTAGCGTCGTCTTTTACATGAAAACAGGAGTATCTCCTTTGATGCTTTTATAAAAAACTTAGTTCCACATGAACCGAAACAAATACAACTTGAGTTTTAAATGGTTGTTTCTGATTTCAAGAACGAATGAATATCAAATCAAATCAAACTTTATTTATTTACCAGACAAAAACTGGAGGGTCGCCAAGGCTAAAAGCCGCGAGAAGGGCTTGACAAAGGCCCTGGTGACCTATCTGTCTATCACCGTTATCACCGGGCTGAGCAGACGACTGCGAATGCCTCAGCGAATAAGTAGCCGAAAGCCGTCTGCTTAGCAGACGACACGAATCTATGCATATGCGATGGTGTACATGGTTAGCCAGAATAATGTAGTAGCGACGAACCATAGACTAACATGGACTCTATGAGCAAATACTTTTAGTACCCATAAATGCAATTAACACACACTGTTCTTTGTTTATTTTGAAGCTATGACACCAAAATGTTAGGAGGAAATAGCAATGCGCACTTCATTTCATAAGCGCAAGCATGTATAGGCGAAGGAAAAGTTCTTCCTGTGACTTCATGTTTACGTTATTCTCACATTTATACTGTATAAAGCGGCAAACTTGTGTTTCTAGTGCATGGATTAAAATGACTGGCACTGTAATTAGTCATTGGCGATTGGATGAAACTCACTGGCATGCGGCCTCATTGAGTTGGCGCTTGGATTAAATGTTTGGCACATGGATTAAATAGCTAGGCGCTCAGATTATTTCAATGGCGTGCAGGTTATTTAAGCTGGCACTTGCATTAAAGTGGGTGGGAAAACCTGTAGTTCGGTTACTGAATTATATTCAAGCCACGCATTGAGCACTGGCCTCTACATTTTCTTCACTAGTTGCTCTTGTAAGTTTGTCAACGCTATTGTAGAGCAATGGGATGACATTAATACATAGCAATTCACTGCGCACAAAATTTACAATTTTGTGCCTACTTCCTTAATTACTGGTTGGCCTCCAAAGCAGAGAGGATGGGCTTCCTTGAGGAGCTTGAAAGCAGCCAGGTAGCCATCGGTGCTCTGCTCCTTGTGAATTAGTACTGTGAGTGGGACAGCACCAGCCTTGGTCGCAGTCAGCACCACTGTTACTGTGCATTTGGTGGTGTCGCATGAGGCAGTCGAATCGACAAAGACGATCTCCCTTGCCATGCTCGAGGTTATGAGCTCGTCGCATGATGGGGGTAACCACGACCACTGCCCAGCAGGCACTGCTGCCACCACGAGTCGCACTTATGTGAGTGCCTGGAAAGTTATGTGGAATGGCAGGTGGTCTTTTAAGAACAATCTTCAGGCGCATGACTTTTACTGGCCATTTTGCTCTCTGTACAGTGCAAAGTGTTCCTGCAAAATAATTTTTAGTTCTAGCTTCACCTTGCCTTTTAAAAACGTCCGGCAGGCTTTTTTCAAGCAATCACAACATTACCTCATTGTCGGAGTTTGTTGCCTCACAAATCAATTGCAGCAAAAATATTTGGACTCCCTGAAGTACGAGTGGAGCTCAGGTTTACTGCAAGCTTTTTGTACTTCATTTATTGATTCTCCACGAGCACACTGTCAGCTACACAGCGATTAATGACAAAGGGGAAGAAGCTACATCAGCGAGCATTGTTAAATATTAGTATTACATAGAGCAGGGAAGATGAGCAAAATCAAGAGAGCATGGACCCGTGCATGTGCCCGCAGTCCCTTATAAATGCGGAGCATTTATTTGCGTACTGCATGCACTTTCGGTATTTTATCTATCTTATCTATCTATCTATCTATCTATCTATCTATCTATCTATCTATCTATCTATCTATCTATCTAATCTATCTATCTATCTATCTATCTATCTAAGCCCTGCCCCGGTGGTCTAGTGGCTAAGGTACTCGGCTGCTCTCCCACAGGTGCGGGATCGAATCCTGGTTGCGGTGGTGGCATCTATCTATCTATCTATCTATCTATCTATCTATCTATCTATCTATCTATCTATCTATCTATCTATCTATCTATCTATCTATCTATCTATCTATCTATCTGTCTGTCTGTCTGTCTGTCTGTCTGTCTGTCTGTCTGTCTGTCTGTCACCTACCTACCTACCTACCTACCTACCTACCTACCTACCTACCTACCTACCTACCTACCTATCTATACCTATCTACCTACTACCTACCTACCTATCTATCTACCTATCTATCTATCTATCTATCTATCTCTATCTATCTACTATCTATCTACCTATCTATCTATCTATCTATCTATCTATCTATCTATCTATCTATCTATCTATCTATCTATCTATCTATCTATCTATCTATCTATCTATCTATCTATCTATCTATCTATCTATCTATCTATCTATCTATCTAGCCACTTACATCTGGGTGCTCTTGTGATAATCTCCTTGACTTGGTGGGAACCTAAATTAGTATGAGAGGGTTTGATGATTATGACACGCGGGTCAAAACACAAATAACATTACATACATTGTTAAACACGTCTTGTTAAAGAGTGACACATATCTGCGGGTGGGTATGTGCCACAGCCGTTTGACACTTTGCATCTACCCAAAAACAACGAGAACACACATGGGCCATTGTAACGCGTGAACGTTAAAGGGACCCTGAAACACCTTTTTAAGTAACCATGGAATGGATTCACTAAAAGGGCTTATTGCTTCACGAATTCAACGCTGCGAAAATTTTAAGAACACGTCCAGTACGAGCGGACTCGCAAAGATTTGTCATGCTGCAATCGCATTCGCTCTGCTCTCATCCCGGCAAAAGCTCTGGGAGCTAAGCATGGCATGGGCAAAAAAAAACAAAAAAAACAACGTCACACGTGCCTTTTGTCATTGAAGACTTTTTCTTAGTTTTTTTTTTCGCTTTGAATACGTGGCCTTTTTTGTGTGATCGCGAGCGCACGGGGCGACAAGTTGCGGCCTCTCGCGGCGATCCCTGTAAGGACCGAGCGCGCCATGTTAAAATCGGCGAATGGCTGATAGATGGCCTTTGAATGATTTTTCAGCTTTCTCCTTCATTTGTTGAAACGAGAGAAAGCAATTTTTAGCGTACTTTGATCATTTATTTATTGTGAATTCCAAGTCGCTTGCAGCACTATAATGTTTGGCTCGCGTGTTCTCGGGAGCCTCTTCTACCAATTGGCAACATTTTCTGGCCATGCTCAAAAGGTGTTGCAGGGCCTCTTTAAGACAAAACTAACAGCGGCGGTGTTGACTCGACAAATGCAAAGAAAATTGTCAGGGTGCCAGCAGGACCCCGCCGCGGTGGTCTAGTGGCTAAGGTACTCGGCTGCTGACTTCCACGTCGCGGAATCGAATTCTGACTGCGGCGGCTGCATTTTCGATGCAGGCAAAAATGTTGTAGGCTCGTGTGCTCAAAATTTCCGGAGCCCTCCACTACAGCGTCTCTCATAATCATATGGTGGTTTTGGGCCGTTGAACTCCACATATTAATCAATCAGGGTTCCAGCACTAGTTGAACCCAAGCATAATGCGAGGCAATCGAGAATTCTACCACAGAGCCATGCTAGATCTCAAAACTATTTTTCAAATAGACCGTAATGTTCGTAAAACGTCAAATGTGGTTGCAGTGCTGGCTATGCAATCTCACAAAGATTACACATTTACTCCTATGCTACAACCTTTATGTTGTGTAAACGTCCATTGTAGTTAGGTGCCATGCGCAGAAGTGGATTTATGTACCAGTGTCCAGGGCTACCATCCTTGCAAGCACAAAGCCTTCATATCAGCTTATCGCTTCTGTTGTTGCTAATACTCATGTTACTGATGGCACCATTGTGCAGGTGCAAACAACTGGTTATAGAAACATCTGCAACGGTTCAATATGCATCTGTTCCTGCAACATTTGTACATATATTTAGCATCATTTCCATAGGTCGGCACTTTGAGAGACTACTCACTCATACTCACTCAGCACAATTTTTTCAGCCTTCACCCTCACTCACGTTCATACTCACGTCTACTCCCACTCGTAGGCCCTCACTCACGTTCATACTCACGCCTACTCACACTCATGAGTACTCACTAACGTTCATACTCCCTCCTTGTCACACTCAGAGTACTCACTCACATTCATACTCACTCGTTCTCACACTCAAAGTACTCCCACACGTTCATACTCACGCCTACTCACACTCACTCCTACTCACTCATGTTCATACTCACTCCTTCTCACACTCAAAGTACTCACTCACGTTCATACCTACTCCTTGTCACACTCAGAGTACTCACTCACGTTCATACTCACTCCTACTCACACTCATGAGTACTCACTCACGTTCAAATTCACTTATGCTCTCACTGAAAGTACTCAGTCACGTTCATACTCACTCTTACTCATACTCATGAGTACTCACTCACGTTCTGCCTACTTATACTCATCAGTACTCACTCATACTCACACTCACCATATTCAAATGAGTATGAATGAGTGTGAGTGAGTGTACTCATGAGTGAGTATGCCGAGCTATGATCATTTCATAACATGTCGCTGAAGAAAAAATTACAACACGGCCACCTTCCCTCCGCACGCTTCACACAATGTTAATTCCCAAAGTACATGGAATCTGCTGTTTTTTTTGTTAGTTTCGCATCTGTCAAAGAAGGTGTTCTCTGTTTAGGCTCTACTTCTCAGTCTTCAACGGTATGGCGCCGGGACCAGGATAAGATAGGTTTAAGACACCTGACCATCTTCCTGAACAGTAAGAGCAATCGGTGCCATTAAGCTAGGCGGAATGTGCCGCCATCCGAACGAACAGGAAGGAAGCGGAGCAAGCTGTTCAAAGAAACATATCAAGCCGTTCATCCAGTGATCAACATATGTCATAATTCAGTGTTCGTGCGGCTGTGTGTCTGTGGCACAGACTGGGCGGTGCATCAGTTATAGGCCTTGCAAACATGTCAATTCATGTAAAGATTGGTGTTTGTAGTAATTTAGCCACACATTGTGCTAGGCATTGGTGCAGCATGCCTCCGTCTGTCGGTTGTTACAGTCCTAAAATGCTGTTGTCAAAGGCTCGCACGGGAGATATTTGAGGCTTTTGCCATCCACCAAAGGGGCCATAGATGTGTGAGCACTCCGCTACTTAATCTGTTTGAAAAAAAAATCAATTTGATGTGACGCACATGACTGAAGATTTGTAATCTAACCATTTTTTTTGTATCCGCGTATCCTTGATTTTGTCGATTAAAATTTCAGTTGACAGTCAGCGGCCATTTTCGTATCGCCTTCCTTTGTCCCGTTCTTGCGCTTTACGCTTCTTTTCTTTTTTTGTTTTCTCCCAAGTTTAAATATCCTCTCTAGATTGACCTGTGTGGCTGACACTCTGTACAGCTCTGGTTGCTGCTGCTTTCATGCTTTCTGAAATTTCAACATTTCCTTTAATGACATTTACAACCAATCCTTTCAACTAACAGCCAAGAAGGACAAAATGCCTTTACAAAGATAAATATTTGCATTGAAACATAGGCCGGCCAGTATGAGGCATCTCATTTCTTTTTTCATGTTTTATATTTCACAATTTGTTTCCATGGGCTCACTCGCGAGCTTTATTCATGCTGGTTCCCTGTGAATTGATGCTCATGCAACGTGTCAGTTGTTCTAGATTGCCAACTTATGCCTTGAAACAAAAACCTTTTAAAAATATGTCAGTGTCACTTTCAAAGAAAATAAATGACGTTTCCGTTATTTCTTTGATCTGGTCATGTATATGTTCTTTTTCCCCCCTTTATTTTTCATCATTTTGGTTTTCCTATCAATCTGATCTAGTTTTCTGGTTTTGTCACTTGAAACTCCGACCACATGTGCACCTTTCGGGCTTTAAGTTTGCCATACTCAAGGTTACTCCAAGTATTTGATGTTTCTGATTTCACAGGAACATAAATTCATCAAAAAGTTGTGGGTTTCAAAATAACAAGTACATAATTTCTTACTTCCCTAGCAAATAAGGGTAAACGTATGCTCTGACTGGCAGGTGCAACGTACAATTAAGCCACTGGCATGAATCACAAGTAGATGAGGCTTTGTGCTGAATGTGTCTGTAATTTGTCATAGCTACAACTTGACCATTCACACTTTGAAAATGAGTGCTTATGAATAAAGTTTTACGTAGAGGACAGATTCTCCCACAAATTCAGACATACCTTGAGCTGCATACAAAGAATCCCTTTCCTCCAGTTTCAGCACAGGGTCGATGTGAGTACCACCAAAACAGGCCTCCCTCCAAACGCTGTGCCAGTGCTAGACTGTTCTTTGAAGCGGATTTAAAGCTGCATTGGCCAGCTTTGCAGGGCCATCATCTTCCATAGAGAGCTTGCTCTCATGCAGTCTCCTTGCTTCTCTAGGGGTCATGCCTTCGCTGAAGTAACGCAGGAATGTTTGCCTTGTTGACCTGGTGCCCCGAAGTAGCTGCAGAGCATCCGCTGAGTCGGTGCTGTGGCTGTGCCTGTCGCCTATTCGTATCACTGCAGAAAGAGGCACCTCTCTATGCAGATACTTGTCCCTGTGTTTGGTGTTAAATGTGACCAGTTTTATTTTTACGTCCACTTTGGCCATGCACTTGGCATTGCGTGGGCCACTCTTCTTGTTTTTGGTGTGATGCT
Organism: Rhipicephalus annulatus; assembly: GCA_013436015.1. Taxonomy (NCBI): domain Eukaryota; kingdom Metazoa; phylum Arthropoda; class Arachnida; order Ixodida; family Ixodidae; genus Rhipicephalus; species Rhipicephalus annulatus. Next base: position 64,604 of record WOVY01010251.1, on the reverse strand, counting down.
GGCAGCGCCAAATTTTGTGAAAAACCATCCTGCATGACACACATGGGTGCAAATTGCGATAAGCTCTTTCATATACACTGCTTTGTAAAATATAATTATCTAAGTAAGAATAACTAGAAGTACAAAAATTTTTTCACAGTTGCACTGCTGTAATAGCTATGCTTTTATCACATTTGAGCTGGCTGCCCGTATGTTGTATTCTGTGCAATGGCATGGCACCGCACGATTGTATGAGCACCATATAAGTGAATGTTGCACATTTGACTGGGGCACCTCAGAGGTGCTTCAGCCGCCATGCCATCATGAAGATGATGGTAGTGTTGAGCAATCGTTTGGCTCGGTGCACGCCAGGAGACGACACTGTTAGTAGCCCCATCAGTGCAGGCGTAATTGGCAACTGGGGTGGCCTTAGAACATGTCAACACTAGAGGGAATATGCGCACGAGCTTACCATGGCTGTGCACTCACAAGGCTACATTTACAACAGTGGTCTCACCAGACATTAGAGAGACGTTAAGGGTAAATATCAAGTTGGCGTGGATTGCTGAAGTAGCAATCCACAAACGTCGTAGTGCTACTTTGATGCCAAGGGAATACTGACTTTGAAATAAGATCATGTTTGAGTGATCCGCACGTAGTTATTGCGCTTCAAATTGCCCTCCTGAAAAAATGGGGCTCCTGACATCGTTGCCTTGCCCAACATTGCCTGACTGTACTGCACTGCCGCCAATGCTAGTACCAGCAAAGCAAGAGTAGCTGGAGCCGCAGAAGCAGCAATGGCCATTGAAGCTTACCGCGATAAATGTTGTTTGTGAACCTTGCAATGAGACATTAGCTTGCGACACTGGTACAGAGGCATGCCACTCAGCCACTTCAAGTATGGGGTTTCTTTTGCAGCACTCAGTGGAAAGTCGCATTAGTTACCTTGCTGCAGTTTAAGTGGCATATACTGTTCGGGCATCCGGTCACCGGCATGTGCAATTTTTTCTTTTGTTGAACTTTCCGTCGGAGCAACTTTTTTGATTTGATCTGCAGTGGCGGCCGGGCTTTGCAAAAATGGTCATTTTACGTTTTCTCGTGCAAACACACATAGGCAGCCGGAGAAAAAACCCCATTGCAGCATCACAGCTATTCAAGTCTCCCATAGACCGCCTCGCTTGCCTCCGTGCACCACCTTGGCAGCACGTTCCTGCAAGTGGCTGGTGCTATGAGGGTGAGACATCCATAAACAAAAAGAAGCATACTGTGCGGTTACACCAGGCATTCTGTCCACAACTTGCATGGGCATGCGTTCCGGCAGTTTATTTTATTGGTTTAAGGAGCACGCAGCTATATTTTCTTGCTAATAAACCAGCAATGAGCTAGGAAATGTTCATAGTCTTGGTCTTTAGCTCATTCTTTATTATGACGAGGTGAACTTATGCAAGGCTGCCTTTAAACCTAATGAGGCGAGTTTATGAAACATACCCTTGCTTTTTCTCATACTGAAACTTTTTTTTCCTATTCAAAGGGGGCCTTCTAGTGTTACGAAAGGTTTGTGAATACGGGTCTAGTCTGGCAAGAGGCTACCAGTATCTTTAGAAGGGCATAGCACAGTTTGCCCTTTAATTATGCATGAGTACATGTGATGTATAATTACGAGTACCTCTATAATTGCTTATGTCTTAGAAAAAAAATTTAGGGGCAATTATCTGGCATCCTTCAGAAGTCCAGTGTTTAACTGGAACACTTTCAATAAGACCTTGCTGCACATGAAAAAATAAATATTAATGGTGGCTTTACAGTAGCGTTGTGTAATCTGAATGAGGAGCAAAACTGAGTGGTCTTTTTTGTTTTTCATTATTTCTTTCTACCTTATTTTTCTTTCTATTACTTTCTTTTCCCTTTCTCTATGCTTCTTTCTCTTTGTTTCTTTTTATTTCTCTCTGCTGTCTTGCTGTCAGTTCTTCCTGTCTCTTTTGGTCTGTTGCTCTCTTTCTATCTTTTTACGTCTTTATTTCCTTTAGTTCTTTTTATATTCCTGTTTCATTTTATGGCTGGCTGCCTTTCTCTTCCCCTGTCTCGAGTTTCACAAGCTCCACTTCACCAAGCAGAGTTTTCATTTAATGCTCACACCTGCTGTATTTGGTAGTGGGGCTTGCCCGGATTCTGTAGCCCATACCCACCTGCGGTTTTCTGCAAACACAAAGTTTTTACAGCTGGTTTAAAAGCCAACTCTGGAGATTTTTCAGCCATATCAAGGTAATGGTGTTTGTGCGTTTCTGAGACAATAGCTGAAGTTCTCAGAAAATAGGAAAAAGCTTTTAATAAGCAAAAAGGTGCAATACTGAAACCAACCAAGTGCACTGTCTATGCACGACACACTATTTGGTTAGAACCGGAAATCGCATATTGATCCCGCTGGCGCAGAGTATGAAAACTGTGAAAGCCGGGCCAGAAAAGTGCCGGCCAAACACCACAGAGGAAGGAAGGAAGCTTTTTCGTACCAAACACTGCCGCTGGATTTGCCCAGCCGTCATACTTCACGTTTGTTCTGGCTTCGGGTGGCTTGAAGCTGCTTTGTCATGAAACAACAATCAGCAACTGTTTGGCAGTATGCTTTACCACCTTAATCATTTAGGCTTACCATTTCACATCAGGTCACGACATGAAAAACTGTTTGTCCTTTCCTTCGAAACAATACTTTAACACAGGAATAAACGAAGACACAAGTTTGTCCGCCACCTGCAAGCAAATACGTGTTCTGCAAGCAGGAAAAGTAGGCAAACACGTGTTCTACTCATGATTCTCATGGTCGCCGAACAATCGCACTACTAGAGTCTCCTCTAGTTCATTTTAGGAAACTCTGACTTCAGATGACATGCAAAACGTGATGTTACACGGACAGTGTTGCCAATAATTATGGCAAGTCAGTTGATCATTTCGAGGGAAGCTTAAACATTCATTTGCAAACAATCAGTGCATCTCTCAATCCTGTCATTTGGCATAAATGACAAAAGACTGCGAAGGAACGTACCCACCGAATTCTATTGAGATCCATTGATGTCAAAAAATCAACCGGAGTTGATCTTCAAATAGCTGAGCTGTTAAAAAATCCTCCATTTTCATTTTGTTGCATCCTCTGTGCCTATTTATGAATCTCCCAACAAACAAGGTGGCTTTCAGATTACTGCCCAAACATGATGCGACGGCTTCTATGATCAGCTCAGTACAGTATGTTATGGTCACTTTCAGTGATGTGATCAACGAAACAGTTTCAGTGTAAATTTTTTTTCTGGGAATGCTAAGCTACTTGCAGCGCGAGCGAGCGAACATCGCCGCATATTGTAACGGCCGCGGTAACATTGCCCATCACGGGGTGTCAAATCAGCCAGTGGCCGTCCACCTTGAGTTTATGGCACGGTTAGGTTGACTGGCATCATTGGGGGGAGAGAAGAGCGAATGATTTAAAGGTGTTTAAGAAGTGTAAATTCTGTTTCTCGTGCTGCGCTATGTTTGGCTCACATGCACTGAGGAGCCTTGACTACCGATTGGTAGCACAACTGAATATGATGCGCAAGTAGGCGCGTAGAGGACACGGGACAGAGCGCGTTTTTTCGCCATGGTGAAAAATGGTCGAGCACTTGTTGTGTTTCGATTGCCTACCACTTTTTTTTTCGCCGAAAGACCGCGAAAACGACATCTTGGCGAACGCTCAGCGTTAATTGTGCCTCTTCTGTCGAAATGTTTCAGTATGTAGCAGTTTTCACATCTCGGCGCAATTGCCGCAGCAACCTCATCATCGCAAATGAAGCTGCCGCCATGACATCAATAAAATCGCCTTGTATCGCGGCGCGGAATTTCCAAACTATGATTTCAGCTGTAAGCCCTGTGTAAATAATCGCTCAAACGGCTGTAGTGCAGTAAATGGCATCGACAAGACAACCCACCAGTTCCCCAACACTCTGGACGCGCCAGACAATCCAAGAAGTGTCTGTCCTGTACGCTGTACGCTTCCATCCATTCATTGACGGCGTCTTCGTCGGCCAAGTTCACTCGGAACACGGACTCGTGTTCAGTAGACTGCTGGTCATCTCTTACGACCTCAAGTGGCTGACGCATCTCCTCCATTGTGCCTCGATATTGTGCAACAACGCAATCGGCACTCGTAGAAACTTGACTGTCACAACCACGGTGGTAGGACGAACTTCGTGGAGCGATCGCCTTCGTGGACTGGGTCAGTGGTCTGATGTCACCGCCGATCCAGCATGTACACTGTGGCCAGTGATGTTTCGTTCCACGTCGAAGAATTCCCATTCATAGACATGAAAATTCCCTATTTCGGGGATATTTCCCTGTTAACGTTGACGAAAGTTCCAGCATGCGGTGCTGCCATGCAATTAAGAGGCTGTTTTAATTAACAGAATGAACCGCGCCTAGCAGAAGTCGAGCGCGGTTTGATAAAGCAGCTCGATAAAGCAGCCTTCCAGGCGTATATAGCTGTAGCATATCCGACGTACCCCGATTAAGCAGCCTTGGAACGCTTATTCATCACATGTATATACGAGTCCTCGAACGATTTGTCTTGTGCTGACATATCTTGGGAAAGCGTAGCGTCCCCCGTCGTAGCGCGCGGTCGACGCGACACGATCAGCTGAGAGAAAAAAAAGAAAAGTAGGGGGGTGGGGCAGCGCATCACCTCCTGCGACTCTATTCAGTTTTTCCCGTTATCTCTAATACTGACACGCGATATATTAATTGCACAGCTGAGCACACAGCAAGAGAACGCGCCCCGACTTCTGCTAGGCGCAGTTCACTTCCGTTAATTAAAACGGCATCTTTATTTCACGGCAACTCCACGCTCGACTTCTGCTAGGCTCGGTTCATTTCGTTAATTAAAACGAATTATGTAATGCGCGGTTCATTCCGTTAATTAAAACAGAATTAAAATGGCCTCTTAATTGCATGACAGCACCACGCTCGTCTTCAGCTAGGCTCGGTTCATTCCGTTAATAAAAACGGCCAGCGACGCTCATGCACTCGCGAAATGCACCGCGGATGGCACCAAACTCTTACGAAAAAGACACAACTACAGGAGAAAATTTGTAGCCAAACTTAGCGGCAGTCTGGCAACAACCACCCCAAAGTCTGGCAACTAACTTATGGAACGCCAAAAGGAACCTTGCCTTTCCCTGCTTAACAGTACTAATTTCCGCCCTCATCTACGCAAACACTATAATTACACGTGTATGACGTACTGGCCACTTTTGAAATCATGACTAGCTCATCCGCTGCCGCACAACACAGCCATGGCATATTCATTCATATAGTGATAGTACACTGCACATTGCGGGCTTCAAGTCTAACACCAATAATGAACTAGAAATCGCTTCGCGTATATCAAATCTCAAGGGCTCTGCTAGCGTGGTGCATGCACCAGAACCGATTACAGCAGATGAAGGCGCACTGTGACCGCTAATTATCGGTCATCATATGAGAATTTAACCATTCCTGAAATACCCTGCATAATCGCGAAGATTCCTTTTGGCTCAAAATGACAGGCAAAAATTCACCGATAAAGCAAAAAATTTCCTGCACGGAACATCACTGAGTAACTGCGCCTGTGAGACATACTTCACCGTGTGTAAGCGCTTTAAAAGGTGGTTTCACTGCCGCATAGGCTGTTTGTGCAGTGAAACCAACCACTTTGGGGAAATTCGCAATGCCATGAAGCGACCTTTCAAGACTGAGTTAGGTTATAGTGCCTGCAACCCTGTTAATTTTAAACAGCGAAGTTCATTGGACATTTGTATTTATAGTGGCATCATATCATATCATCCATCTATATTAAAACACTTGTGTGCTCTTATCGCAATAAGTACAAAAATTTATTGAGAAAACTGAGTTCATGTGTGTTACCAAAAAAAATAAAAATCAAGCAATGCTTTATACCGCACGGCACGAGCAATGAGGTGACACTTCGCTTCCAATTTTCTTTGTCTATTTAAACAGAACCATCATATGCATCATTTATAAATTTGTTACACTGTTCTTGGGTCATCTCTATTCTCAAAATGTATATTCTGAATTTTCTTTGTTGTGGAAATTTTGGGTATACAGTGTTTTTATTTCGTAACTTGATAAGACTGATGTTTGGGCTAGTTGGTGATAGAGAATCAACATATTTGTACAGCGCAAGACTACGAGTAGTTACGACGTAACTACAGAAGAAGAGACGAGGACAGAAAGAGTGCTGACTTCAACTGAAATTTTAATTAATGAAAATGCTGGAAATATATACTTATGACGGAACACCACTGCGCAATGTATTGCATCACAGCAAGACAATCATCATCTCATTATATGGTTACAATGCCACAGCTCAGCACAAGCTCACAATCAATTGTGTCAAAGCCAGAAACTCGCTTTCTTTTTTAGTCAGAGCAAGCGAAGGCAAGCTGATACATCGATCACCCAGCATTTGCATTTCATTGGCCTCCATAATCTCTCGTGTTAGCTGCTGACGGTGTTTGGCTACAACAGTGCACTTTTCGAAGTGTTGGAGGGCCCTATTAAGTTTAAAAGCTTGTTATATGGGCCAAGTAGGAAACCTAAAAGCACAAATATTTTACTGTGTACAACTTGCAATGTAGTCATATTTAAATCATACATTTAATAGAAACTTGCTTCCACTTTTCTTCAACCCAAGAAAGCGTAAGTCAGAAAAACTTGTGGAGCTTGCTCAGACTCGGACTCAATAAATATTTTTCGGAGCCGCACTCACTATCACGAGAATTTGTTCAACCGGACTCGCTTGGACTCACTGTCTTTTTCGACCACAATGCCAGTGCTTTTTAACACCGAAATTTCACGTAATCGATGCTCTTCTTGGCACCTTTTCATATGGTGCCTTCGAATACGAGTTACGAGCGCTCGTAAACCAGTGACGTCATTTTTCTTGAAAGAGATGACAGCGCAATACATATATACTTGTCACCAACTTCGTTTAGTTGTAAATGGTAAGGGAAAGGACAAGGCCTTCGACCATGTAATTCATGCCACTGATCAATAAATATTGAAATGGTATATAAAAGACAAGGCTTTGAAATATGTGAGCATTGACGCGAGTATGAACGCTGATCTAGGTAAAGCAGATAGTAATGCTGAATACGAGTAGATATGACCATAGCTTGGCAAACAAAAATCGAACTCAGATTCCCTCAGGAAATGTATCTTGCACTTTAGACTCACTGGGACTCAGAATCGCCAAAGTTTGCCAGTGACGGACTCATTTGGACGCACACTCACAGAAATGTTAAACTGGACTCTCTCATTCTGAGACTAGCGCCTCGATCTGAGTTAGAGTGAGTAGACTTTGAAGTGAGTTCGCTGATATCTACAAGAAAGAGACATTCCTGGTATAAGAGCAGAAAAGGACACTGTTAAGAGGCGAGGAAATTACACAAGCGCATGTGATATTCGTACAAGCCTAGTTCTTATTCGTAAAATTCTTGAGGTTATTGGATTATAATAAAAATGCTTGATTTTAAATGATTCAACCAAATTACTACTTTTTCAACCTCACATTACTATTTGCCTATCACTAAACCTTGCGGTTCTCGCTTCTTCTGGCTGTTTCGGACAGGTGCATGGAAGAAGTTGTGGCCGAAAATCACATGCATGTTTTCTGACAGGGTGAACTGTTGGAGGCCTATATTTTTCAATCAAATGTTGAATGGTAGAACTGAAGATTACCAAGCATATACAAGCTATCTTGTCAGGTTTCATGCATATTAGGAATTCGCTGTGAGGAGGGCTCAACTTTTGTAATCAATTTCTTGCATTTCTAGTGCAATGAAGCTGTAATGTTATGGTACAATTTTTTAAAGGGACTGTCTACTGCACAGAACTTTTTGGTCATTGTGGTGAAAATGAGAAGATTGTTAATCTCATCAGAACCAATGAGCATGTTTTTGTACCATATAAAAGGAGTAATTTTGATGTTGAAAATCTACAAAGCAACAGCTGACACCACCCAGCAGCGATGTGGTTCTATTTATCCACACAGAAATGCTTGCAAGTAGGATGATTTTGCTTAAAAACAAACATGTTTCACTTGAAATTGCATTTCATTTACTTGAGGCAACTTTAGACGGCACAAGAGAGTATTTTTGCTTGTTTTATCTCGCGTTCAAAGAGGGACCGTGGAACTGCCAGCGAGACGGTCGCGTGCTTGCCTACGGCAGAGAAAAGCGAGTGCTGCGTCTGGCGCCGCTCTCAAAAAAAAAGTCTTCGGCAAGTATTAGCACAACTGACTTCAGTAAATTTTGAAACCTTGCCCATGGGTCCAATGTCATCTAGTAATGTTGCGCGAGCCTTTGTGCTTAAAGTGTACAACAGTACTTACCAAAGTTCTACATTGGAGAACATTTTGCCATCACGTTTCGCTTAATCGTGTTGCCCATGCTGGCTCTCATCACATATGCAACGCAGAACACCTAAACACAGCTTCAAGACAGCGGGGACCTTCTGCTGTTTTGTGAAAAACATTTCATGTTTGTTTTAGTTGCATGCACACTTGGCAGGAGTAAAACCACATCAGTTCGTTTCATAATGCTGGCGTACCAGTGTTGCTGGAACAAACTCTTCCCCTCAACTGTGGTGGTTTTTGAGGCTAACTAAACAAAGCTGGAGAAACTGCGGTAATACATTATCTGACAATTTCCATGCTTTATACAACCAGTACGGTGTATGTAGTGTTATTCGTGAAAGCCTTGCAAAAACTGCACACGGTTTCAGTTTTAGACTTTCACACCATTGTGATCACGTCCACCAGCCATCGTTCTGGGCGTTCATCACTTCGATGGAAGAAGACTGAACGCAGAATAAAGAAATTTTTTTTCAGGATTTCTACACACTTGCCAGAGAAGCCGTTGGAATGTTGGACACTTCAGACGTATGCTTTTTATTGCGGTACAAAACAGCAAAGCAGTGGAGGACTATCATAGTCACTTGAAAGTGAAAGACATACTTGGGGTGCTGCCTTGCATTCTGGCCTTCAGAGCTTGCATTTGAATGACTGAATTACTTATGAGCCCAGACTCGGAGAGTACACTGCACTTGTTTGCGCTTGTTTCATCATGAACTTTTACCAACACGCCCAACTGGCAGTCATCCTACATGCTTACTGAGCACTAAATAAAGCTAGAATAGATTTATCGTCATTGTACCCTACCCACCAGAAGCTTAAGATGGTCTCGTCTAGCCTCTCGATGCCCATGGGGTGTGTGAAAAATGACTGCAGACAGTTTTTATTTCACTTGTGTATTTATTTGCTTATTTGTAAATAATAAAATCAGTAATGTTCATTTTAATGAGTTTGGTACAATAAGGACATAATAGTAACACACTGTTAATACAAAATAATTGAACTCTCTCTTTTTTCTCTCAAATGGGGCTTTCATTCCTTATTGAGCCACCTTTGCTGCTTCTCAGTGCACAAGCTCCGCCATCCATTGCCAAGCACCCCCACAAGGCAGTCCTACATGCCCATGAAGCATAGAAAAATGTGAGCCAAGTTAACTCAATACTGTGTGCCCACAGTTGACATGCATCTCAATGTGCAGTACCCTATAGGTGTGCTGCTTGCCGAAAATATATCTGGTAAGCTTAGTGATCGAAATCCGTCATCCACAATGCACTTTTCGTAGTGTTGTATGCATTATGTCTTGGGGTCAATTTTATTGTGCTGCTTGTGTGCTTCTCTGTGTGTTCAATTTCCTGCCTTCTTTTTGACTTGTACTATAGTTCTGATACATCTAGGATTGCTGACTGTTTCCATTTCCTCATATTTCCTTGCAAAGTTTTGAGAAACTAGAATAAAAATTGTCTTGAAATGAGGTCACAGAACTCGCTACTTAAAAACACTTTGGTATCATTCTTACTTGCAAGCTGGCCAGCAAAAACAGTGTGAACATCGGTGCTAAGGGATTGAATGCCACTGGGTTGTAGTGCCACCATTGGCGAGGAGATTGCGTCATGATGGAAGAAGAGGATGCGCGTGATCACGTGCGATGCAGCAGCAATACTGGCGCGGGGGGGACCGAAAATAAAGAAAACATTGGTTGTGTGAAAACCTGTCAAGTCTTTTTCTCACATGTGCTACACAAGGTATACTAGTAACATTCTCTTCATTGTGGACATGTACTGTGATAATGACAGCAGCTGCCTTTGTGTAGTATTCATGAATGCTTTGTTGTTGTTACTAACACAAAACTGTCACATAATTTAACCTTTTACTTCCCTAAAATTATAAATGAACTTTAACAATTACAAGAGCAAGCCTGAAAATGTTAATACTTCATGTTACTTTGCCTGAAAAATGTTAGTTTTTGAAGCATGAAGTTGGTTTTGTTTAATCCCAAACAAGCGAACTCCACTTCTTAAAGGAGTGCCAGCCCCTGAAATCCGACTAAGTTGGCATAAAAAGGACTAAAGCATCGCCTTTCAGTGCTTGCAAGGAATGCTGCGTGACACGCTATGTACACGATTGTGTACACCACTTGATTTTTCTATTTGTATTTGTAGGGGGCTAAGAAACATCAAAATGTACTGACTTTATAATCTCTTCATTTGACTTCGTTTTGCAGCATACAGTTGCATATATATATTTATTTTATTTGCTCTCGAAATTCTTACGACATTAATAGAGGGGACTGGTTACAAAGTAGACAAGAAAAATGCAGCATGAAAAGTTATTAAACAAAGAATAAACTCATCATTATACAATGTTAGCTGTGTGAGGACAACAAACAAAATACATAATTCAGCCTGTAAATACAGAGTATTAGTCTATTTTTTATAATTACAGAATACTGAGTAAAGTTTATTGGAAAACAATTACTAATAGTGACATGTCTTCAGGTAGTTTTTTTCAATGTACCAATGTACAAGATGAAAACACTGGGAGTCGCATAATGCGATGCCAACCTTATGATGAGGTCACTGCAATGGGCTATATACTGAGGATTCAGGATTAGTTGGTCATGCAGGGTGGCATGACAGAATAATTTGGGAAATGAAGCCAAATGGGATATTTTCCAAGGGGGTGCAAAAGAAGCGAGGCTTCAGCTGGATTTCATTGAAGTTATACCAGCAATGCAATTACAGTGAGAAGGTTTCAAGCGGATGGAGTTATTCTGTACAAACGATTGTATCAAGTTGTCGTGGCAAGGGTCTCGCACAGAAGAGGCATATTCAAGTTTGGGACGTAATAATGTTTCATATAGGAGTAGTTTTAGTGTATATTGTGGTTTTGAAAAGTTGCAATGTATGTAGAATAACTTGTAATTGTCATTATTAGTAACATATTCAGTGTGAGGTGCCTGAGGTAAGTTCAATGTGATAAGAACACCTAACTATATATATGAGCTGACCCGATTGTGTAAGACCTTTACCTAGTATGTTAGCAAGATGTCTGCGTATCTTCTTAGGCACATTTGCTTACATTTAGGCACGTTTAAATCTATTTGCCATGTGCTGCACCAAGCTGCTACAGTGTTGAGGTAAGATTGGAGAAACGAACTGCCATTACTACTACTTACTTTATTGAAAATTACGCAGTAATCTAAAAAAGATTAGGTAAGATTGGAGGAATGAACTGCCATTACCACTAGTTATTTTATTGATTACGCAGTAACCTAAAAAAGATTAATGTTTGAAGAAGTTGATGTCAGGTTCAAGGTTGGCGTCGGGTATTTTTTTGGCACTGGAGCTGGGTTCATGGCTTGATGGGGGCGCCCAGAACATGAAAGAAACCACCTCCACCAGATGTCGCATAGTTGTGGTATGGACTAAGACAGCAGGCGGCATTTCCAAGATGAAATTTTTTGTTTGGCCATACTTGATGCCGAGAAACAGTCAAAGACTACAGCAAAGCACAAGTTCGGTTTCTTTTTGAACAAACCTCGTGTTATGCCATTAATTTTGTTGCAATAGAATATTCAGTGCCTTGAAATGTCAGTTTCAGACAAGTGCATACAGTTCTTCATGGGTGGTATTTGAAAGGGCTAAGAGAGCAGCTCACTTTTATTACTTTTTTTCTTCTCTCAAGAAAACCTTGCACCACTTGGGCCGTAGCCCAATCATTCGCAAAGTTTGAGATTAGCTACTTTGTATGACGAGACCTCAATGTCGAGGTGTTTCATGCATTTGGCACTGTAGTCACTGCCTGCATTGCTTCATTTATGGTGCTGGCAACAGTGCTGTCACCAGGGATATTTTAGGGGGAGAGAAAAACACATGCTCAGTACAATACTTGCAACAACCCTGAATGGCAGTGAAAAACTTGTGCAAAGACACATGCGACTCATGAGGCATATGAACATCGATACTTGTATAATGCCTTGCTGAATCGAAACTTCTTATAGAGATTAAATAAGAGGTGTGAGCATAACATTTCACAGCTCTGCATTTGGATATCCTCGCACTTGTCGAAATTTATATTTTGGGGCTTCTGGATTTATAGATGTCCACATCTCTTTGAGAAACATAAACTAGTATGCCAGCAGTCATCAAGCTTCTAATCTTCATAACTGCAAAAATATTAGAAATGTATGCAAAGGAATAAGCTATCTTTTATCCCCAATGCCAAAAGACATAATAAACTGGGTGTGTTATACTGTGTCTATAGGTGCTATTATGAATATTTTCATAGCATTACAAAGACTTAGCATCGATATGTACAGCTGACTGAAATGCGTGGCCTCCACATTTGACCAGAAGCTTCCGTTGGCAAGTATTGTTACATATTCAAGGCCACTTGTGGCAGCCTCAGTGTGTCTACTTTTGTTCAGAATGCTTCTTCAAAATTAAGAAATATATTGCTTTTTCTTTATACAACAGCTTATAAATCTTAGAGCCGGTTTACTATTTTCTCTGATTTTAACATTACATTGCAGTGAAACGCCAAGTTCATAGGCGGAAGAGGTGTATAGGCATTTTAGACAACTCGTGCAAGAGCTTCCAGAGCTTCGCAGAAAATAGACATTGCTGGCATTAACCGATATATTTGCCACCATGCCTGTGAAGGCTTTGCAAAACAATTTCCAGAACATATCTGCCTTTGCAGCATTTTCTACCTGGCATATGCTGTGTTACAAGAGGCAGTTGAACTATTGGCTGCATTGAATTTAATATCTGTTACTAAAGTAACAGATATAATTGAATTGTGAAGAGAGATATTGAATTGTGAAGTCTTATTGCATCTTATAATCCTTGCAGAATTCAGGCAGTCATATGCACGGATGATTATTTGAACAGGTACATGCGTAAGGACTGGCTCTCACCTATGCAAGGTTGGATGGTGAGGGGTCTAAGCAAGGAATGATCCTGTGATACTTCGAATGGCATTTCACCCCAGCAAAGCACTGTTTTTAAATGATGCAAAAATAAAACAATGTGTAATTTCAAGATCCTGGGTGACTTTTATGGTCTCATAGTTTCCTAAAAGAAACTCTGGAACTGCAGTCGTTCAGTGGCCATGGGAATGATGGGTACTTCACAGATTTGCCTAGTTTTCGTGTTTGCAGGCTTCCCATGCACTTGTGGCTGTGTTTATAGCTATGCATTGATTTTAAACCTTTGCTAAACTTTGCCTTGTGGCAAAGATAATTCAGGCCACACGGAGCTAAAAGAACAAACATTAGACACATTCGTGTACTACCTATCCCTGCCATGCTAGCTGAAGCGCTGTGCATTGCAGCTGCCACAAACACTAGCATCAAAGTTCCCTATGTTTCATTCAAAGCATGGTCTATGCTTTAGAACATCCTCCAGTGTATCTCTATGCATGGTCTGCACTCGTGATTTTATTTCAATTTCGTGTGACGACTATGTGGCACTTGTGGCCAGGTATGTTTTTTTTTTACTTGCCATCAAGTTTGCATGACTGCTTGTTGGACAAGGGCGGGTTGTAGAAAAAAAAAGAGGAAAACATCATGTCGAAGTGCTCGGTCGCATAATATAACGTTACGCGTGCCCCCATAGCTTCACCGCATTGCACATGGATGCTGCACTGAAGCGCCGAAAAAGAAACCACGGGCGCCTTTTTTCTGCGGGACGCACCACAAAAAAATTTGTTTTTGTTCGAACCTTACTTGCGCTGATAGGCAATATTTAAGTAGCAGCGTTCTTTTGCCTTAATGATGGCGTATTATCTTGTCCGTGTAATATACCAATGAGGCGTTGAATATACGAACGGGCGAGGCCGGAAGCTTTACTTGTTTTAAGCCGCACAATGGCGTTTGGAAGGTCTTCGTGTTGCATGGCATGTTCCCTATTCGTAATGCGTAGCTTAGAAGTCAGTGCTGAGCATCAGCTAAAGCTAATTAATGCTGAAGGGACGACCGTGACGTAGCGGAGTGTGATTTTTCCGAAATCCCCTTTCTGACCAGCGAGGAGGCAATGCTTGCAACAAGTACGTCATCGCGTCGTTTTGTGTTGATTTCATTCGACTTAGTAAACATCCAAACTTACATCATTGATAACAGGCCGGCAAAACTTTGGGCAAAGCGAGGAGTGAAGTGCAGCGGCGATACAAGGCGCGCGCACTGCTTGAAACATGAACGATTGCGAGATGTCAATCGTAGAGCGTTTTCCTTTTCTTGATCACATCGTTCCAGTGCCCACTTGCGTCATGAACGAGTCGGCTTTCGGTTGCGAGAGGCGACAGGTGGGCGCACACGATTTCTTCGCGAGTATCCAACTCAATTCGGCGCAAATCCAAAAGCCTTGGAAGGGTTTTCCTTTGCGAGCAAGGCCCCCGCTGGTGCAGCAGCCTCCCGGCAACACTATTCGAAAGTGCGGGGAGCTACAGCGCGATGACATAGTTAGGCCGGAAGAAATGCATAGCCTCCAAAAGCGCTGCACCGCAGTGCATTGTCGGGGGCTCTATCTGCTCGCCTTTGTAAACTCCCCGGCTGGTGGATTCCGGTCGAGACAGCAGGAGGATCACACCGGAGATGATTGTGATCTCCGCCTCCCGCGCTCGGCGCTTGCCCCACGACCGAAAGCATTCCGCGGCGCCGGCCTTCACTTCGTCCCACTTGTCGCCGTCTAGCTCTGGTGTTGCGTGTACCAGGACTACTTATTCTTAGAGTGGGTAATGATAAGAGTACGTCGTACTCTACAATGGGAGAGCACGGAGCAGTCTCGCGGGCATTCCTTGGTTTTAGAGTCCTGCCGAAGGACAGACAGGGGGGGGTGATAGAAAATGTGGGTAACAATTTAGAGTACTTGGTACTCTACAATGGGAAAGCTTAAAACCGTCCCCAAGACGCAAAAGAAACCACGAAGGGAGTGCTTAACGAGGCATGATTACCGATTGCACCCGGCATCGGCGAAGCTCAAAAAAATGCGGCCATAAAACGTGCGCCAGCTTTCACGGAGATCTTAGGCGCGCTATTTCACAAAGTGTAGTATTTTTAATTGATGTTTATTGATTCAAGCAGTGTTTGATATGTTAGTCTGATCTTTTATCGAGATAATTGTCATTTGTGGTGCGGTTTTTTATAGTTGCCTGCAAAGACCACAATTTTTGTCGCCGCCGCCAACAATTTTTACTATGCCAACGCCGGCTATTGATCGGCGCGCCACCGCCACTGCATACGAGTGCTTTCGACGCTAACAGTGCGCCATTTAAAAAGAATTTTTTTTTCGGTTGACCTATACGTTTATTCTGCACCTTCTGTCGCAAGTAAATACTCAGTTGTTTCTTAATTCTACACAGTTCGCAAACGCATCGCAATCTTTTTGCCTGCCACTACAAACTTAAATGACTGGACTAAAAAAAAGAAGCTTAAGTGCTCCTAAATATGTGAACATGTAGTGTGTGATTCCATTTAAAGGTGAATATCACGCTACTTTCGAGCTCACTGTAGTTAAGCAAATCTTGGTCAGTGACAGTGCCAATGGTTGTGTTTTCCAAGGACTATTCACATATTCTGGCTGACGAGTACACGTAATGAGGAGTACACGAACAGGTGTGGAAAGCCGGTACTGGAATGTTCATTATTATGACTGTGAAAGCGCGTCGAAGAACAAAGGCAGTTCAGATTCAGATGCGAAGGGAGGGGGCTAGGAATGGGGACGGGCAGGGCAGAAGCGCTTTTATTTGATGTGTATTGATGACATTGCTATGCAGGCTAATGAGGTAGAGCTAGTTGTTTAGAGCCTATTTCGAAAAAAAACAAAGGTAAGCTAAAAATAAAAAGGCTTGTTCAAAAGGCGTAGCACAGTCACATCGAAAGCTAGAAGAGCAGCCTTCCAAAGCTTTTTCTAAACACTGAGTGGGTAAATGCTGCAAGCGCACTTGCTTAGTACTCGAAGTTATAACCCACTACGGCCTTAATATTAATTGCAGGGCATTCTTGCGAGAAGCGCGGCATCCGCTAAACACATGCAAATAATTTTGTGTCAATTGTTGATGCAGTGGCTAATCACGATGAGGTATTAAAGCCCTAACCACATGTCCGCGAATCCCCCATGCAGCGTGGGTATGCGCCACATCGTCAAGGATCTTGTCTTGGCTTGATTTCCCCACGACAACGACAAACGACCGCGACGAGCGACAAGATTTGCTGTCATGGAGGCCCATCCGTCACCGCCGCTCATCGCGTCCCTCATTTCCAAAAAAACTAGAAAATATCGCTTGTCGCCCAGAAACCAGTGTGGCGATATCCGTCAACATGACTGCGCCCCTGTTCCTCGCTTCGTTTGTGATTTGCTCTCGATGCTTGTTATCCGCGTGTACTTCAAGGATTGCAAGGTATCGACTGCACTTTTTACATTCTCATGTCATGCGAAGAATGATCAAGTGGCTGCGTTTTGTCGTAAATTTATGTATCTAAGGTTTGTTTGGATGTCTTGATGGTAGGTTGTTGCTAGAATGCGAAATCGTCGTGCGAACTACGTCGTAGCCGTCGTAACAAAGGCTTCTGGGCGGCCTGTAGGTTACAACAATGATTGCGAAAAAATAATGTCGTGAAATGCTTTTGGGGATTTCTTATGTCACAAAGAACGTAATAAACTTAACACTTTGTCATCGACCGACTTTTAAACTTCTATTCACAATTTATGGGTATGCACGCGATCGTTTCATTCAAGCAACAATGATACTTTGCCGCCGACATGCGGTTGCAGTCGTCGCGACGCGACAGTGCGACGGAGCAAGTTTTTCGCTGTCGCCAGGAAATCGCGTGCATGTGGTTAGCGCTTGATGCCTGAAGTGGGTATGCTCCACAGTTAATAGTTGATCAAGAACAAGCTTTGTAATGGGTTTGAGGATTGGACGACCCACTCGTTACGGAATTCACATTGTGCGACGCCTGGTTGTTCTTTTGCTGCTGTAAATTGCTTTATTAGTCATAATAACGCGATTCCTTTCCCGCTATCAAGCCTGCCTAAGGCAAATTTGTGAACGAGTCTGATGCACGAGCGATGCTTAGTGGCAGAATACTGGACTCGCACGCTGCCGACCCAGGCTTAAGCCCCACTGTGTCCTTGGTACTAGGTGTTTTATTGCGATAGCAATTATTATAATCTCGGCTGAATTTTGCCGCCGGTGTCGGCATCGAAGTCACTGTGACTCACCGTATAAGTAAATGTATTTATATACACGAAAACGCAAGGAGGAAAAATAATTCAGAAAAGACTTCGGCGCGCAGAATCAAACTTGGAACTTCTGAAAACGAGTTCGAGGCGTTAGTCACTGAGAGGCACGTCCATGAATGTTCAAACGGCAAGCTATTTATATCTACCACTTACCGCTGTTGACGGGCATCTAGGGGAGGGGATTTATCGTGTTTTCGGCATTACCCGAAAAAATGGCGCAATGAGTGCGCGTCGCTACATCGTCACGATGCGCAGCGCCCCCTCTCATCTTCCACGCGTAGTTTGCCCCGCGGAGAGGAGGGGATAGACACTCGGTCGCGCGCCCTACCTCATCTCGTGGTTGGGAGATGCATACGTCTAGGGTACCCTTGAGATTTCACCGGAACGGTTCTGTTGTAGTGACCAGTGGCACAAAGGTCACTGTAATCATTGCACAGTCTCTGTTTGGGAAAAGGGCGCGTTTTTCAGACACAGCGAAGTAACAACTGAAACGCTTGTTAGCGTTCATCTGTACCTGTGAGTACGTTTCGTGCGTCATTTGTGCGTGAGAAACGCGAGCCATGTTTCAATATGCTTTCGATTCTGCACGTGACCGCCCACTTTGTTGTTATCACGTTCACTGCTTCGCCTTAGCGGCAAAGCTGCAACTTTTTTAAACGTTTGCTTAGTACATATTCACCTAATTATGTTGTCGTGTGCACTCTCACACGATTGAGACTTGTCCTCATCGTGACGTCCCGATAAGGTGCTTGCCCAGATAGCTTGTGGCATTGCGAATCTCCGCTCAGTGTGAGCTGCAAGATGGCCGGCAAACAGTGACCTTAAACCAGAGATAAATGTTCATTAAATTTCGCATGCTTCATTTGCATTATCGGACCATTTTAGATAAACAAAAGCATACAACGGGGAAGAAACACGTATAATATAAGGCGGAAGAAGCCGCGGTGCTAATATGGCTGACATGCTAGTTACAGTGCAAAAAAAAAATGCGTGACCTTTTGCTTGTTTCTATTGTTGTGTTGCTTGTTTTCGGAGCAACAAATTCAAATTTGGGAAATTTCGGAAGTCTCGCACACAGATCGATCGGGTGAGATTCGTTTACACATGAGATGACAAAGAAACTTTTCGTGGTAAAATGCATCTTCGGAGTTTTAAGCTCATTAAGCGAGTAATCCAAGTCATTTAGGTCAGTTTCTGCAACACTATAAACACGCCTTCCTTTCACTGCTTTAGTTTGTAACCCTAACGTTCATAACCACGAAGCTCAAATAAGAGCATGCAAAAGGTACGCTTCGCACTTCGAAAGTTTGTGCATAAAAGTTTGCACCGCGTCTTTTTTTTTCAGCTTCGCTTCACTGAATGCATACGCCTTTTCCGCGAATATAACTTCCTTGGTATAATATCGGAAAACAAATTACATAATCTCCGAAATCTTCCATAATCTCGGAAAACAAATCTTGCCATTCGTGAGAGACACTGTTGTCAAGAGAAGTGATTATGTACAGCGTGCTCTGGTAACAAGGAAATTGATTTTGGTGTGGTCCACAAAATACGCGTATTGATAAAAAACGGCGCAGATGATTTTTCGCGGTCACCGGGTGTTTTACGTCGACCTTCAAGAGTATCACTGTTTAAAAAGTATCGGAGTTTCCTAACACTATAACACTTTCACAACCAAAGTGTCTGTGCCGGAGGATAAAAACAACAGAACAAAATAATAATGTTTGCTGTTCTCCTCAGAATGGAATTCATGAGCGAACACCAAGGCCACGAGAAACTACGCAACTCGCTGGTGACTTTTATGTTCCAAAATTCTCGTGATTAACATACAGGGGCGCAGTTTGCAGAATCCCACCGAAAACCCAGTTTAAAAAGAAAAAAAAAGGTGATGCAACTAGTATATATATATTGTCACAAAGACACAGGCACGCAGGTACAAAATAGGGCGTTTACTTTCGCAACCCAAGGGCCAGAAACGCGAACACCAGAGCACGCGCTCACAGATCTACTTTGTTGTCCTCTTCAGATGCTGGCTACTATAGTTGCCAGCCTACTTTGCGTCAATTCCCCCCTTTCAAGAGAGACCGTCCCGGTTGATTGACTGAGATGCTAGAGGTGGCCATGAAAGAAAAAAAATGATCACGTTAATTAAAAAAAAGCCCACGCTGTTGTGGATAATAAGGAAAAAGTTAGAAGTGTTCATAAGTCGCGGGCATGGTACGCTTTAATCCGTACTACATGGACTACTTCTGGACGTGGACGTCTTCGGTTTAAACTGGTGTCGGAGCTTTGGGGAACTACCTCGTAATTCACGTCACTGAGGCAGCGCACAACTTCGTAAGGGCCAAAGTAGCGCCGCAATAGCTTCTCCGAAAGCCCACGATGGCGAACTGGTGTCCACACCCATACATAGTCACCTGGTTGATAGTGGACGCTCCTTCGGCCTTGGTTGTAACGGCGAGCGTCGATATCTTGCTGCGCGCGAATGCGGTTCCTGTGCAAGCTGGCGGGCTCCCTCGGCTTTCTCAACGAAGTCGTCAACGCTGTCATTTCCGCTTGTTGTCCTGGTCTACAGGGAGCATAGCGTCTAACGGTGTTGTGACGCGACGGCCATAAACAAGCTCGAATGGTGTTAGGTCTGTGGTCTCTTGCACAGCGGTGTTATAGGCAAACGTGACGTACGGCAAAATTTCATCCCACGTTTTGTGCTCTACGTCAACATACATAGATAGCATGTCGGCCAATGTTTTGTTTCAACCTCTCCGTCAAGCCGTTTGTTTGGGGATGATAAGCTGTTGTTTTCCGGTGGTTGGTGTGCGTCAGCTTGGTGACTTGTTGCAATAACTCTGCCGTAAATGCTGCTCCGCGATCGGTTATGAGAACAGCAGGTGCACCATGGCGCAAAACAATGTCGTGGACAAAGAATCTGGCGACTTCAACTGCAGTTCCCTTAGGCACAGCTTTGGTTTCTGCATAGCGAGTCAGATAGTCGGTCGCGACAATTATCCACTTATTTTCTGAGGATGACGTAGGGAAGGGACCAAGAAGATCCATTCCTACTTGCTGAAATGGTGCTCGAGGTGGATCTAAAGGTTGGAGGAAACCGGCGGGCTTTGCGGGTGGAACTTTACGCCTCTGACAGTCACGGCAGGTGCGGACATAGCGCTGAACGGACGAATACAGCTGTGGCCAGTAGTACTTCTGTCGGATGCGCGCTAATGTCCGAGCAAAGCCTAAGTGACCGGCCGAAGGATCGTCGTGGCACGCCTGCAAAACTTCCTCACGCAGTGCCATTGGAACGGCGAGGAGGAAAGTTTCCTGGCTGCTCTCAAGATTTCTCTTGTAGAGAACATTGTTCCGCAGGCAATACGTAGCCAAACCACGCGAGAGTCGGCGTGGGACGACAACGTCTTCTCCTTGAAGATGCTGGATGACAGGAAGTAGCTCAGTGTCCTCACGTTGAAGCTCAGCCATCCGCACCACATCGACGATGCCAAGAAACGGTAAATCTTGTTCAGTGTCAGATGACGTCGGGGAAATAGGAGCACGAGACAGGCAGTCAGCATCTGTATGCTTATGTCCTGATCGGTAGACCACCGTTATGTCGTACTCTTGAAGGCGGAGGCTCCAGCGGGCGAGGCGGCCTGATGGATCCCGTAGATTGGCAAGCCAACAGAGCGAATGGTGGTCACTGACCGCTCGAAATGGCCGGCCGTATAGGTAGGGTCGAAACTTGCTAATAGCCCAAACGACTGCTAGGCACTCTTTTTCGGTGGTAGAGTAATTAGCTTCTGCTTTTGTGAGACTGCGGCTCGCGTAAGCGATCACACGCTCTGCGCCGTTCTGCCATTGAACTAGAATGGCTCCGATTCCCACGTTGCTGGCGTCTGTGTGGATCTCGGTGTCGGCAGTGTCGTCGAAATGTGCCAGCACTGGAGCTCTCTGCAGTCGATTGCGCAGCTCTACGAAGGCTTGTTGTTGTTCTTCCGTCCATACGAAAGGTACATCTGGCCGTGTCAGTCTTGTAAGAGGTTCCGCAATTTTCGAAAATCCTTCGACAAAACGGCGGTAGTACGCACAGAGTCCAAGGAATCGCTGAACAGCCTTTTTGTCTCCAGGACGAGGGAAATCGGCAACGGCAGCCAATTTCTCCGGATCTGGTCGAACACCCCGCGGGCTAACCACGTGGCCGAGAAACTTGAGTTCCTGATAGCCGAAGTAGCACTTTTCGGGCTTGATGGTAAGGTTCGCTCTCCTTATTGCAGTGAGGACACTTTTTAGCCTTGAAATATGCTCGTCAAATGTGGTTGAAAACACAACGACATCATCCAAGTATACAAGACACGTCTGCCACTTTAGTCCAGCTAGTACAGTATCCATCATGCGTTGAAACGTGGCGGGAGCGGAACAGAGACCGAAAGGCAGCACTTTAAATTCGTACAGCCCGTCAGGCGTCACGAACGCGGTTTTCTCACGGTCGCCTTCGTCAACTTCAATTTGCCAGTACCCTGACTTGAGATCTAGTGATGTGAAGAACTGGGCGTGGCGTAGACGGTCTAAGGCGTCATCAATCCGTGGCAGGGGGTAAACGTCGCGTTTCGTGACTTTGTTAAGCCGTCGATAGTCGACGCAGAAGCGTAGTGTGTTGTCTTTTTTCTTTACTAAGACAACAGGTGACGCCCACGGACTTGTCGAGGGTTGGATGACGTCATCATTCAGCATTTCTTGAACTTGACGCTTAATCACCTCTCTTTCCTTCGGGGACACACGGTATGGATGTTGGCGAAGAGGCCGCGCCGACTCCTCGGTAACAATGCGGTGTTTTGTAACGGTGGTACGCTGAACTTTCGATGCTGTGGAGAAGCAGTCCGAGAATTCCCTCACAAGGTTTAGCAGCCGCTCTTTTCGTGAATCTGGCAAGTCTGGATTAACGTGAATGCGGCTTCCCAGGTCAGCACAAGCTTTTGCATACGGTGAAGTCGTATCTATTGTGCTGATATCGGAAAAGTCGGCTATTTCACTGAGGAAAGCGACAGTAGTCCCTCTAGGAACGTGCTGAAACTCATTGCTGAAGTTGGTCAGCAGAACTCGAGAGCGTTTATTCTCTAACCGAACAAGGCATCGGGCTATGCATATGTTTCGTTTGAGCAGCAGCGGGATATTTGCCTCAGCAATACCTTCATAGTCGTTGAATTCGTCGAAAACGTCGCAGGCTACCAAGGTGAACACGCTACTCTTCGGCGGTAACGTGACGTCATCGTCAACAATTCTCAAAGCATTGACGTAGCTGCCGTGAGGGTTGCGCGCTAAAGCGTGTGCCGTAGAAAACGTCACTTGCGACTGTTGCAAATCAATCACGGCTTCATTATCACGCAGAAAGTCCAGTCCGAGAATTAGGTCCCTCGAGCAACTCGGCAGTATTACAAAATCTCCGAGATACGTAAATCCGTGAATACTGACTCGCGCTGTGCACCGCCCCACCGGAGTAAGAAGATGGCCTCCTGCCGTACGTATCTGCGACCCAGCCCACTGGGTAGAAACCTTCTTCAGCCTGCAGGCAAGACCCATGCTCATAACAGAAGTGTCTGCTCCAGTGTCAATTAGCGCCATTACTTCTTCGTCGTCCACAGTTACCGCAATGTTTGATGTCACCACTCTTCGCATCCCGTTTGACTGCGTCTGTACATCTTTTTGCTGCTGTCGCTGTCGTCGTAGTGGAGGATCTTCCGTAGAGTCAGCGTCAGCGGCCTCACCTCCGGAGGTCGCTGAACTCAGTTTTCCCGACTTGCAGGACTGGGTGAACGGCGTCTTGGAGCGCCGCGTGAATAGGCTGGGCTCGGTGACCTGTAGCGAGTAGGCGACGACGAGCGAGGCATTTGTGACCGATGTTCGATACTGCGACGACTCGAGATGAAACTCTCTATTTCCTGTGGTCGCTCGCCAGGTCGTGGACGAGGGGCATTAGGCGAAAATCCACGGAGACCCACACGACGGTATGGACATGTCCGGTAGACGTGTCCGGCTTCCCCGCAGTGGAAGCAAAGGGGCCTGTGGTCGGGTGTACGCCAGATGTCACTCTTTCTCGGTCTTGCTTCGGCGATCAACGGTGAGCTGCGAGGGCGGAAGCCTTCCTCCATTTGTTGAGCGTGTCGCTCATTGGGGTAACATACGCTGGTTGAACTGCACGATGGACGACGTCGCACTGCTTCCGCGTAGCTCATCTCGACGCAGTGCCTCTGTTGTGGCGCCTCGGATGGTTGGGGAGCGTGAACAGCTTGCCGTAGCTCGGCGCGTACCATCTCCGCAATGGAGAGCTGCTCTGCAGGTGAAGCAGTCACCTGCATCTTTTGTAGCTCTTCCTTAATGAGAGCTCTGATAAGCTCTCGCAACGCGCTGATGTCATTGCCGAGAGTGACAGAAGTGACCTCACTTGGGTTTACACCACGGTTATACTGTCTGGCACGCTGTTGAAGGGCCCTCTCCATGGCAGTGGCTTCCTCATGGAACTCCGCAAGTGTCGCAGGCGGGTTTCGAATCAGGCCGGCAAAAATCTCTTCTTTAACACCACGCATTAGGTGGCGAACTTTCTTGGATTCGGACATGGCGGGCTCCGCACGCTTGAAAAGCCGATCCATGTCCTCTACGTAGGTCGTCACCCTTTCGTTAGGGCCTTGAACCCTTGCCTCTATAGCACGCTCCGCTGTCTCCTTCCTGTCCTCTCGGGAAAATGCCTTGAGGAACTGCCGTTGAAACTCATCCCATGACGTAAGCGCTGCTTCGTGGTTCTCAAACCACGTTTTCGCGGAGTCCTCCAGGAAGCAGTACACATAGCGTAGCTTACGCTCTGGGGTCCAATCGTTGATGACGGCGACCCGGTTGAAATGCTCGAGCCAGTCGTCGGCATCTTCAAAAGCAGCTCCGTGAAATGTCTTCGGCGTCTTGGGCTGGTTGATAACCAGGTGCGCTGGTGGTGGCGCGGTGACGTTAGGCGGTGTTTGATTCATAGCCCTCTGACGTTCAGGCAGCAAACCGTGCTGTGGCTCGAGTCCCTGGAGACGACGGCTGGAACGTACGTGCACAGGGGTAAGCTCGGCTGAGATACTCGATGGACTTGCGTCAGGGGTGCTCTCAGGGGACCGTATCATCTACCGTACCCAGCACCTCCACCAGAAAATGTCACAAAGACACAGGCACGCAGGTACAAAATATGGCGTTTACTTTCGCAACCCAAGGGCCAGAAACGCGAACACCAGAGCACGCGCACACAGATCTACTTCGTTGTCCTCTTCAGATGCTGGCTACTATAGTTGCCAGCCTACCTTGCGTCAATATCACCATTATTAGTCGCAGGTGTGAACGAACCATAATGATGCAGCGCAAAATGACTGCGTGCCCAGGGGCGCACATTCCGAGAAGATCCGTTATGACAGCACTGGCACTTTTGCGCGATTTCGCGAGATATGTTCCGAGTTCGTCGATCCCCACTTATGAGCGACTGCTTAGCTAATGGACCGGTTTCGGTGAAACATGTTCACTGCTTCACTCTGTCAACGTGCATCTGGGTACAAAAACAACTTGCGGGCAACGTCCCAACGCCTCTAGTTATGTCCGGCACAGTCCGTGTGAATCGAGAATTATAAGCGCGTGCTTACCCGTGTTGCAGCCGTTCTGAGCACCGCGCTTTGTCCAGACCAACGAAGGCGCACTGAAGAAGATGGTACCGATGGTCGAGTAGCCTTCCTTGTGCCACTTCTTGCGCAGCATGTTTAACTGCGGCGGTGCTTGAGCTGACTTATCAGGACACCGCATGGACAGCAAGTCCACGGCGATGCAAGTGGTGCTCGAGAGCTCAGGCTTCGGCCCCTGCACGTATTACACATAAGTATTTGATTGATCGATTGATTGATACGTGAGATGTAACGTCCCAAAACTACCATATGATTATGAGAGACGCTGTAGAGGAGGGTTCCGAAAATATCGGCCACCTGAAGTTCTTTTGCCCGCACCCAACTCTAAGCACAGAGGCCTAAAGCACTTTCGCCTCTGTCAAAAATACGGTCACCGCAGCTACAGGTATTGCACTTATCGTCGCTCAAGGTTTAACCGAGGCAATACATAATAGTGACAAACCTCAGCCCCTACGTATTGGTGACATGGCGTTTATAAGTAGGATGAGACCAGGGCTTCGAACACAGTTGTAGCGACGTGGCGGCCACCGCGCACCCCGCGGTCATAAAAACCGGAGGAGCAGCATTCCAAGCAATAAGCTACTCTCCTCTCTGTTTTTACTTCGTCTCTTTCACTCTTGCCCCTTCCAGGGCACCTGCTCTATTTTCGATTATCTAGTTGCAGAATAAAGTATACGCTGTTACTGAAAAGACGTGCTCGTCTCGTACAACCTGGCTCTACATAGTAACCGAGGACTGAAAAACAGGCAAGCACTCATTCAGAATGTGCAGGAACGTGGCACAGATTGGGGGATAAAAAACGGTCCACTCATCTAAAATGAATTTCTCTTTTAGGTGCTCCATCATTTCAGGAAAACACACAAATTTGCGCTGCTTTAGTTTTTCACGCTGCAAGGCTGAGGATTCTTCAATAGCATGAGCTAGACTGTCTGCCTCGAGGCGCACTTTCTTGGCATCTGAAGATTCCCTTGTTGGGAGGGCATCTTGCTTCGACAGATACGAAGGGCAGCCAGAAATTGTAGATGGCACTGATCCAAGGTGCAGACGGGGCACGTTTAGGGGAAGTTCAAGCATTTTTCCTGTCCGGTGCTTTGTATACAATGATGTACACTCGATACATGACGCGTGGAAGTTTAAGGCGCATACCTGCATTACAGTAGCAAGGGGGCGGAGCACAGGGTTACCCTTGCGATATAATCAAATAACATAACGCTTGTCATGGCTCCCTCATAAACCGCCAATTTGTGGTAACAGTAGTGAAAATTTACTTCGTACCTTGTTTTTAGCAGTAGGCAAAAAATCCCGTCGAGATGTCGAGCTCATCCATTTCTTGAAGATTGTTTCATCGTTCGGGAACAAAAACACTTGCACCTTGTTTTCTGTGTTGTTATTGCCCGTACACATAGGCACACAACATTTATTTAGCATGTCGAGACTTGCATGCCGCAGAAGTAGCAGTAGAAAATCAGGACAGGAGTGACTGGTTCGACGAACTGGCCACAAGCAGCAAGAGAGGAAAAGTGCTGTCGGGGACTTGGAAGAAGAAGGGACGGGAGGGTCGGTTTGAGGAACCGACTCGTAGAACGGCGATCGCTAGCGTCACCTGGGAGGGCGTAGGCTTTGAAAATATTCAGCAGGTGTTGGCTTAACTAACTTTCAGGTTTGTCTGTTTTTTTATTTCACACAACGACACAAATAGTCTACTAGCTTAGACAAGCCTTTCCGTCGCCCTTGCTTTGACCTCTAGCATCGGTGTTATCTCGGGGGAGGGGAGCGTCTAAATATCCCCCCCCCACACTTAAGTTCCGCTGTAACAGCTGCGTTGTCTGCTGACATCTTGTCATGCCGCTTTTTTAAATTTTGTAAGCAAAGTGAGGACGGATTGAACAATGATGCTGCATATATTTACCTTCCCAGTTTCTTTGAAGCACACGTACGCATTTCAGATGACTATGTGTTAAGAAGTGACACTTTCTTGAATAAGCCTGCTGTACAACCATGCAATGTGAAGCCTCTTAAACATCCTCAATATTCTTGCTTGTGCTTTTCGCTTTCTTGCTGGTCCTTGCTTACGACAGCATTATTGCAATCATGCCGGGCACCATGGTCCTAAGAAAAATGTCATCATGAGCGTAATCCACAAATTTTCTGATATGTTTGTCCCATTCGATTATGAGCCATTCGATTCGGAGGAAACTGGAGCGACTGCATTTTTTTCATAAGATATTTTTTCACAATCCATCAATGAAGCGAGACCTCATTTCACAACCGTCATACCACTCATCGCGCATTGATCACCAGCATAAGAATTGCCATTCCGTTTCGCCGCACCAAATTCTTTTCAGCAGCCTTCTTACTGAAAACAGCCGCCGATTGGATCCACCTTCCCTCTTCCATTGTAACAATAACAGACCCTTTGTTATTCAAGACTGCAATTTCTCAGCAATGTTTGTAACTATACACAGTTTCCATTATCTATCTTTGTCTTGTATGTGCTTGAATTCTTACTTATACATTTTTAGTTGATTTATGTTGCCTTCGAGATTTGCGCAACTGACACTTGTTTCTTTTTTTTTCTTTTTTTTTGTGTTACAAAATGTTGTACCCACCCCCTCTGTAATGCCCTACGGGCCCTGAGGGTATTCTAATAAATAAATAAATAAATAAACATGGCCTGAGTAGGGCAGTATGCTTCTGCCCTACACAAGGCCCCCCCTCCCCTTCCTGCTTTCCCATTCTTTACTGCCCGCACGCATGCAGAGCTGTTCAATTTTCAGGAAAGCTCAAGCACACTGCCTTATTGCTTTGTTCCCCCTTGTCCCTCAGGTGTTTGTTTTTCTTCTTTAAGTGTGTATTATCTCGTCAAAATTACCTTTTTTATATGTACAACCAGTAGTCTGCAGTGCCACTGTAGCTTGCTTGTCACCGCTCTATTTTGAAATTTCAGATATGGTCAAACGGGTACAGGCAAGACCTTCACCATGGAAGGCAACAGGTCGATTGTGAACTTGGGCTTGGCTGACGACCCCTTGACTGGCTTCATTCAACGCATGCTACAGCAGCTGTTTGAAGAGCTTTAGTCGCAGGATCTTGAGTTCACAATCAAGGTCTCCTGCCTTGAGTTGTACAATGAGGAGCTCTTTTACCTGCTCAGAGCTCACGAGGACACTTCCAGGCTGAAAATCGTTGAGGACTCCTCCAGAAAGGTGCGTCTTCAGTGCATGGCTTCGCACTTCACTGCACTCGGCGTTTGGTTCGAGGAGCGTATTGCTGCAGTAATGCTGATGTGCTGATTATTATACATTTTGCACGGCTAAATTACTTATTTGTAATTCAAGTACTCTCTGCTATGAGGGGAAACTATACAGCAGCATTCTTTGGCGTACCTCATAGTACTCATGCTTTTCAGTGTGGAGAAAGCCTTGCCACTCTGCTGTGACACCTGCTACTTTCTTTCACCTGGCGTAGAACGTAGGTTTCATCACAGCCTCCTCTCTACCGTGCCCGCCAAGTCGTCGGTACAATAGGAGAGCACCAGTTGCATGGTTCGAACACTACACTTTCCCGGGGCACCACTTGAGTAGGGCTGCTGGAAGTGCAGTGGATTCAGCTGCAGTGTATAAGCGCAGTATGAGTATTTTGAGGTTGTATTACTGTTCTCGGGTGCTTCTCTTTAAAGTATCATTAGGCGTATATGTTCGTCACTCTTTGCATTAATGTTGTTAGGCATCGCAATTTAAACTTTGAAAGTGAAATGTTCTGGTGCTTCAAGCAATTGCGTTAAACTGTCAAATTAGAATATTATTGGCAGAAGGACCTTCGTTGCTGCTTGGTTGCAAACTCTCAGACCAACTATGGACCGGCCAGCGTGCAGTTGATGGTGTGCAAGAGCAAGAGCTCTCAGTGAAAAGTAAGCAGCCTAATTTAAGCAAATGAGCCAAAAGGCCATTGGACCATTTCTTACTAGCTCGGTTTAATTGGATCCCGCTAGATGGCACCATCTATCCAGCCTAACCAAGCAAAAACAGGAACTATCGAACCACTCACGCCATTTCTCATAGTAACGCCCAGCGGGTATTTTTAAAAATCAAGCAGGAACAAACAAGAAGTACTTTATTAAGTCTCTTGATGCACAGAAGGTTTTTAATTGCAGCAGTTTGATTACTACTGAACAATTGTAGTCGGACGCTCTAGCATCATCGAGATGATTTTCGAAATGTCCCACATGCGGGGCGCGTCGTGTGATATATTTCCCTTGAAACCTCGTTAAGTAGGGTACTGTTGTTGATAATATTGCCGTTTTGGATGTTTTCATTCATTGAGGTTTCTCTGTGACATAAATTATTTGCTTTTAGTGGTCCCTCTAAGACAAATAGAGATGTCGTTTCTTTTCTACTTGAACACCACTGGAATTGCCTGGCTTCCTATTACCTTCTTATTCTAAGTTTATTTTTTTAACCCATGTGCACACAGCATTTCATTGTTTTTGTTTTGCTTTTTTTCTACTAATGTTTGACTGTATCGTGGAATGGGAATAACGGAAATAAATAATCGCTGATCTCTTAATGGCACTGCCTATCTGGCAACTCAATTTAGGAAGAAGGAATAGGAAAGAAAAATAAAAGGGTGAGCCGACCGAAGTTATCCAATTATGGGCGCATCCCTAGACCAAGATTTTATGGGCCCCTAGCGAACCACTTGACCCTATTCACGAGAAATTTATAGTCTCCAAGGCTTGATCCTGAAAGCTGGGGCCTCCCACCTCTGGACGTTACGCCCTCTGATAGGCAGCACCTACGGTTGGCGCCCATACTCCTATACCTCCCTGTCCTTCCTTCCTCTTCCTCCTCCAATACCATACGGTGGTGTTTACTGATTGCTTAGTGTAAGTTAGCTTATGGATACATGCAAGTACATGAAGGCCTTGTGAAGGAATGTTCTTGTCCATAAACATCAGGCTGGCAGACAGCATCAAATAAAAACAAATTTTGGTTTTCTTTTCGGCTTTGTGGTTTATGATATTTTCAGCTGAGCTTTGAACAAGTTTTGCTGCTTTATGTAAGCAGATGAGTCGCTGCAGTGGCGTAGTCGTTACTGCACTTGGCTGTTCGCCTGAAAGATGGCAAGTTTGATCCCAGTCACGGTGGTCTCGTTTCAATAGTGGCAAAGTAATAATTATTATTAATAGTTGGGGCTTTACGTGAAGGACTCTGGAGAAAATTTGGACTACCTGGGCTTCCCTGAATGTGCATCTGAATCTGATCACATGGACTTCCAGCATTTTTCCTACATTGAATGGGGGCGCAAGTGCTAGAGGCCAGTGCCCTGTGCCCATTACCATGGACAAAAAGATCCACACGTGAGTGAAATCACTCCACTGTAACGTGTCATAGCTTGAGTCGCTTTAGTGGATTGAATCCCACAAACCAGCCAACAATCTAAAACTAATCGTGTGAGACCGTCTGTATTTACATCTAAATGTTTTCTTGCAACAGGGATGGCATTGGAGTAATTTAACGTGGTGTGCTATTCTGCATCGGGCATGAGAACGTCTTGTCTTAGAGTTCACTGTTTCTGCTGTATTTTTTCAGGGCTTGGTGATAATCCCGGCGCTCGAGGAGATCACGGTGCACAACCGCGAAGAGATGTTCTTCATCCTCCAAAAGGGTAAGCAAAACGTCAAATTGCTGCTACACTTCTCATTGCAACGTCTTCGCGCAGCCACACAGTAGTCTCGGTCACAGTTCACATCCGCGAGACAACTGGACGTTGGCGAGGAGCTATTAAAAACTAGAAAACTCAACCTCGTGAGTAATGATGTCACCTACTTTAACACCCGTGAAGCATTCTGTCATGTGCTGTTTACTTAGTTCCTTTGTTTCCTATGCAATGTTGACTCTAAAAATTCTAAATTTGGCCCCTAAGATCTCTGCAATTAACTTTCCACTTAAATTGGTTGAAATTGTCTGTACAGCTATTGCATTTTTCTTGTCCGTTTGATCATCTCAGTGTGACAGTAACATAGTTCCTTCTTGCCTATCTTTCATATCGGTTCATTTCTGCTCAATCCTGCATTTATTCATTTTTCATCCCATTTCACACCAAGGTTGATCTTGCGGGGAGTGAGAACATTGGCCGATAAGGTGCCATTGAGAGGAGAGCGCGTTAAGCAGGCAAGTTTCTTGTTCTTCAGAGACTTGTGGAGTACGTACCTCTGGTAATCGAAATGGCACATTTCATTTTGTTCCGTATGCTTCAAAAGCATTTTATCCGTTTTTATCAGTTTTGGTGATAATATTATGCTATGAGTTAAATTTTGAGTGTAAGTCTCAACCTCATTTTGATGAGGGCTCAAAATATATTCTGTCTACTCTATGATATGTGCCTCCAACTGCGTAGTGGTTCTAGCACGTCACATACTTAAATTTATTTTCAGAGCTTATATAAGTTTAAAGTTTATAATTTTAAGTGTATTTAGTAGATAAAAGGTGCTGATAGCACTGCTTATTTTTTAGGAACGCAATAAGAATTTTCCGGTGTATAAATGCATAAATAAATACACAAAGGTATTTGTCGCTGTACCGGTGTCTCAGTTTTCTATGCGTTTACTCTTCCACTATCCCGGTTTACTTGTTGTACCTTCAGCCCTTGCATGCACTTTGTCACTTGTCAAGTGTGCATGTTTTGATGTTCAAGGTATGGTGTCTCATTGCCATTTGCATGACTCTCGCAGGCATTATCGACCAGTCTCCTAACTCTGGGTCGTGTCTTAACTGCTCTAGTTGACAAGGCACCGCATGTTCCCTACAGGTATTTGTGGTTCATCATATTTCAATATATACATCCTTTGTTTGTGCATGATACCGCCCACAACGTTGTGGGATTTTTCCAACTTGAGGTTTTTTGTAAAAATGTGACGTGATTGTATAAGCGTTATACACGAAGAATCTTAAAAATCAGTTTTAATTATCACCATTCCTGCTGCTTGCAAAACTGAGTAAAATCTGAAACAGCAGGTGCCGATATAGAAAACAGTGTTGGCTATAAAATCTGCACTGTGCTTTATTAGGTGCAGACATATGCCATATGGTATCTGCAATTGCCAAAACTTCAATTTGGTTGAGAGGTAAACTATGCGTCATTATTTTCAGCCATTGGACCAGTACTAGTACAGGAAATTAATGTAAAATTTTAATGTTGAAATTCACAGAGAACTCTGCATTATATACGTCGCCACTTTTTAAAAAACATTTTTAGATTTTGATCGTATGCTGATTGCCTTGTGCTTGACAAGGACTGCTTAAATTGACACCTCAAGTATGTTAGGCAAAAAGAGTGCAGTTAATCGCAGTTTATTTCTCATATTGCACAAAATATGCCCATCATACAAATAGTGATCAATAATAAAAGTGTTCAAATAGTGAAAGCCACACGTGTGTGCTTGTGGATTGATCATGGCAATAGCTGGTGTGTAATCATCAGATGATTCAGATATTTTTTAGCATGCAGTATCACGTATTAGTGTCTGAAAAGTAGGAAAACAGGAAGCAAGCATTTTGCAAGTACTACAATGTAGAGCGTCAGTTCCTTATTGGCATTAAAATTTTTCTCCAGACGGTTAACAGGAAAACCAGAGAACAACTTCTTTTCATGTCAATAATTTCTGAAATCTTGCATCTCTTTTCATAAAATGAAAGTTTATGCTCCGAAAAATTGTATAGCATCACGTCTTTTATTGCATCGGAAACAAGCATCAGGTATGGGAGATTGAGCAATTGGCAGAAGTGGTATCATTTCATCTTCATGGCAAAAATATATAGAAACGTTGTGTGTACAAGCTACGTTGTGGTGATCGCTGATCAAGCAACCGCACTGAGTGCGAGGGCATTTATTTTATTCTGATAAGCACTGTGCAAATGCTAGAAAAAAAGATCAGTGCCTGTGTTTACCTGAGTAGAGTACGCTTTATTGTGATGAATCATCAAATATATGCATAGCGTGACTTGGTCAAGTCGTGTAGTTTTCATGTATTCTTGGGAATATGAAATGCTCTTGTAAATGCAGTGTCATAATTTTTTACTTACATTTATTTACACTATTGCAAACCTTGGCTGGTTGACCCAGTGCAATGCATCAATTTCAACAGCTTTGCTGACTGTAGCTATTATACGGTATTTACCAAGTGGTGTTCACTGTCAATGCGTCATGTTGGAAAAACATATCTTCTGGAGCGGGTTGTTGTAGGAAACAGCCCCGACAGCTTCTGGCATCTCAAAAACTTGGCGGGATTAGCATTGTAAGTGGCACAGCATAGCGATGGTGCCTGTGTTATGGCAGGAAACTGGAAACAATAAGCATTGTTGTTTCGTTTCCTGTAAAATATCTGAAAGCGTTCACAACCACACACATGCACACACGCACGTTGTTACATACACAACTTGTGGATTAGCACAAGCGGACTGTGCATGTAAAAGAATCCCAATTCAGCAGAAATAGGACTGGTATTTTCCAGATTAGAGCTTCTCATATCATGCAGGTTGTTTTCGGCATGTGATCCTACCTATATTTGAATTTGGTACACATTTTCATGCAATGTTAGCAGCCAAATTCAAGCAATTGAAGCCAAGCTGCATGCCATGGAGTGAGACAAAGAGAGGAACCTAGGTCAGTGCTTGCTTGCTACACTTCCTGTCCCATCACGGCCTAAAGCAAAGGAGCAGCCTGAGCACCAGCACACACCAAGACTATACCGACACCTCCAGAAGGCATCAAGATGACGTTAAACCACTGTGCTGCATGTATAGTTTAGTAGAACATAACATGAATTTTGTCACCTCACCCGAGACTTCCATCTTCAACCCACTTTTCAGCACTCGATTGTACAAAATCTGTGCTGCCTTTTGCAGTGTGATCAGTCATGAACATTTCCTAAATGTGTTCCTGTACTGGAATCGCCTTGCATTGTCACTTCAGGACCCTAAATGGATTACACTGAAGACAAGTGTAAATTGAAAAGATGAACTATATTTCTTAATGCAAAATATGGGCTTGAGAGTCCGGATGTTTTGTTCACTGTCAAAAACATTTTGGCTTGGGGCACATTCAACGGATCCCATTAATTTACAGCTCAATTTTGGTATAGAGAGCTAAAAGCTTATATAATGGTTTACAAACTATTTTGTAACTCTGACATGATATGGCACATAAAACTTAATCTTCTTATGTGGCGACACATTGCCACAGTAGTAACGATTTGTATCTATGGTGCATGAGCAAGTTTTGCCGCAAGAGAGATTCCTTTCACATGCAAAATAGTAATAGGTTTACTGTTGTAGTGCTACAGTACGCATACTCAAATATGGCCTTTTAAAAGGAATACCGAGCAAAAATACAGGGTGTAAGTGCTGCACCAAACCGCTTTTGCTTCGCCATACTGCTCCTAAATGCATTATTGCACCGAAACTCTGGCACACTTATTTGGTGCCTTTATGTGCCATCATCCACGAAGTGGCAAGACCAAGCGAGTGCCTATCATCATCATCTTCATCATCGTCACATCTCCTGATTCACCCTCCGTGACGCTGGTGATGGCGCCAAACAGCAATGTCGCCTGAAGGACGAAACAATGAACGCTATGACAATAAATATGAACGTTATGCGAAGTAGGGCTATCAGCTAACTCTTTTGCATCCGATTTAAAATTCTTCTTATGTGTTTACCTGCGCACCTATTTTTTTCTGTACTTTAGTGTTTGTCTTAAGACTGTATGAGTACCTGCCATTTCGTATTATTTTTAGCTTGTGTTTCATATTTTCAGCAGTTTATCATTGTTATTACTATTATTCCTGCTGGGGCAAATCTCACTTGGAGGCAAGTGCAGAAAATGAGTGGCCGTCTCATGGAGGCTCAATAGAACCTCTGGAGTGGCAGTGCCCACCTTCATCAATTGGAGCATGTGAAGCCACCAGCAGCCGTATTGCTATAATCGCGGACCTTTTTTTTCGTGACAAGGCAGCCAATGCTACAGAGCCAAATCGTGAATATCCAACCACTAATGAATGTAGTCCTACAGTTGTGTCTTCATTTTAGACACAATATAAAAAATTTTGCCTCTTTTTTGCATATTGCTGTTTGACACAGGACATAGCTCACACTAGTAAGATAATTATATTTATTTTATATTACTTCTTGTCACAGCATGTTTCTGAACGCGTAAAAAATTTGCACCTTTTACTTTACCTGGAATACCAAGCGGCGTCTGTATTGATATAAAATGCTGGTTGCGCAAAGCCATCACTTTTCACGGCGGTACGGGACGCATTACATACCGGACTACTTCGCGTAGTGGTACATGTGCAGAAGGTCTGCTCCAGGAGCTTTCCCTTCATTGCCAAGACAAGTTGTCCGCGAGTACAGAGTGAAAACGAACAAGAACGCCATACACTGTAATGGAATACGCGCGGCGTCGCGTGTGTTTGCAGCGCCAACATAAAAAATGATATGGAAGCCACTTTGAGGTCAAATGTACAAACAATTGCCTTTTCTCGTTAATAAAACAATGTATTTCATGCATTGATTGTGAGCTGCAGGCTTTCAGAATAAACAGCTGTCATAGGGATGCTTAGCATATCGTGGTTGCTGGCGCACTGTAGTCACACATATGTTTCTGGGAACGAGGTTCTTTGTGATATAACGGTCTCAGTTCACAAAGAGAAAATAAAAGCTAATTTGAAATGGACTATTCACTCTAGATAAGCACAGATTCATCACACCAACATTTCACTGACAGAAGGATGAAAACTTGGGCAATTGGTGATCATGTCACTTCTGGTAAGCACAGCGCATATTTTTATACAAAAAAACAAAGAGAAGAACACGACGCAGCTCTCTCGTGTTTTTCCTCTCCTATTCAACCTCATCCTCGTTAAATATGCACGAGGGACTTGACAAAAAGACATTTCATTAGCTCCATGCGAGTCATTAACTGGGTTGAGGGGTTCAGCTCCACCCACACACTAAACCAAATCTCACCCTTAAGGGTGTAATTGAGCTTGTCACCAGACGAGCACCCTTTGCTCCTTATTGGGTGTTCAAAAAACGGTGCTGAGAAAGGATGCAGAGCTCAGCACCCTTAAGAAAAGGGTGCCGAGCAAAAATTTTAAAGGGTGTATTGAGTGCACCCTTTAAAAAATGTGCGGTGATGTCTTAACACCCTTTCATATGGGCGCTGGAAGGGTGTTCTATGTCGACGTACCAGTAGGCCAAATCTAGGATTGATGCTGCAGATGGCTAGAAAGGCAGAATGCTCTATACTCTGTATACCATGCTGGGTGACAGGCCACATACAGTTTGTTAATACTTAAACACATGTACTATGTCGTCCATTCCATCCTGAACAAGTGCACCATGTACATGGCCAGCATTCGACAGAGTGCTTTCCGCAGGCCCTTACGAAACTAGCACTGAAAAACGGCGACAGCTCTAGGTGTGGCGTTTGCATTATCATCTTTTAAAACACAGCGGCTCTGCAGTGAAGCTACTGGTAAGTTGGCTGCAGTGTTTTGCTTTCTCTATGTGTAGGCAAATCGAGAATCCGGCACTGTTATCGAGATGTGCTGCGATTGTGCCTTACCCTGTCCAGGTGCTGCTCCTCGTGTTTTTGTTTTTGCTGCTCTGAATAGAGCAAGCCGCACTTACTGCACTTCTTAAGAACAGCGCCGAATTTTAGATAATCTTGTACTGTTGCAAGAACAAAGTTAGCTTCACCGCAAAGGAAGTGTGATTTGGTGAAGCCGCCGTTCTCCAGCAGTCAACAAAGTGGAGGCCCCACTTACAGCTGTCTGTACGTTTGTGTATTAGTTACAAAAGTGCCTTCGACAAGCGCTCAGCGGATTGCCAGATGCATGGTGCAATGTTCAAGGTGGTAGTAGACAACATGTACCTATATACCCTAAAGCAAGCTATATTGAATAAATATGTGTGTTTCAATAATCGTGAAATTGATCCCAGAGTGCGTAGAGAGCCTGTGCTACCCATTTTTGGTCCATAATGAATGTAATCTATTCAAGGCCCCTTCCTGCACACACGCATGCCCAATTATGAATGCTTGGTCACCATACAGACATGCATGCTTTAAAATTAAAAATTCATAAGTGTCGAATACTGGTGATTATTTCAAAAGCCATATACTCACTTCAAAAGACACAGATAATATGCACTAAATACAGAACCTCACCACATTGTGCTCTTTTAACTTTTGTGTAGCAGAAGTGAGCTTTTATGCATGTGATAATGCCAGATATTAGGCCCCAAAGAAAATTTATGACAAATAAATTAACATAATGCAAATAGTCCCTATTTTATTGTACATAGCATACAACTCAAAAAGATTGACAATAGTAAACATGAGCTAAGACCTACTGCACCGATTGTAATGGTGAGATCTGTGTGAGTGAGGATCAATCTTCTGTTTTTCTAATCTTTTTCTTATGAGTAGACATTTTTGTGACGCGACTTCTTTTTTAACTTTTAACATTCTGACTTCACTTCTTGCATAGTAGGTAACAAATGAATTATTTAGAACAACAAAATATAAGTTAGAGGCACCAGCAGTCCAAAGGCGCTTACTAAAGGTGTTGACAGTGCCTACACAATTGAAAAAGAAAATGGATAGGAATGTAGGTGTGTGCTAAAACATGTGGGCTTATATAACATGCTTTCGTCATCATGCTAAAAGCTTTGACTACAAACTTGCTCAAGGCTTATTTACAGCTCTCCCTTTCTATATGTGTGTGTGTTTCTAAATTTGTGCGTTACAAAATCACAAATATTGACAAGGTAATGCAAATGGTGTTCTATTATTATAATGTGATCCTTCAAACACTTGCACAATCCATCTTCAGCTGCACAGGCGACTTGGGTTCCTTTTACAGAAGTGTGGTCAGGGCGCTCCATCTCTTCAGCACATCCGCACCCGGAAGCCTAAAAAAAAGACAGAAGTAATCACCAAGAGTTTCACGAGACAGACTGTCCAAGATACAATATGCTTTGTCATGCTGCAGTGTTCTTAGTTTTGTGTGAGTAGAAGTCAGCATCAAAATCCGCTTTGTTTTCAACAAAAAACATGCTTGTTGGAGGTCCCCCAGGAAAAGAGCTGTGTAAACAACTTGACAATACCTGGGTGCCTAGAGAGGGTAGCACGTACAACAGATTTAACATACACAAACAGCATAGTAGAAAGGAAATATATTTACAAGAAACATCTGAGCAATGATTCAGCTTGATGCACACGTGAAACATGAGTTAGGTTTGAGTAAAAAGTTATTCATCAAGTATCTGCGCACATCCGATTTGAACAAGCCGAATAAGGCACTTAAGGTAATTAGGGTTTTTAAAGAATATTAAAGTGCCAATAAGCAGTATTCTAGTCTAGCTCCATAAAGGTGTGTCATGTACGTAGTACTAGTATTTGCCTGTTAGGTATGTTGTAGTCATGAATATTTTAAGTTTTCCTAATACCTAAAACTTAGCATGTTGTAGTCCAGCTGTTCATGTTCAATAAATAATTGTTTATGGTAGCATTTAGGTTACAAAATTGATGCTAAAAATTTGGCAGATCCCACGTACTTTGGGAATCGATGTTATGTGAAACACGCGGATGCAAGGTGAATGTATTTAAAAATTTTTATTGAGTGATCTTATGAAGTGGAGCTCAATATATTGAGCTTTTCAGAAAAGAACAGCTTTTCGGTGGGCTTGTGTGCAGTCTTCCCAAGACTGTGTCTGAATTTCTCGGAGAAGCGGTCACCATTGAAAACACTCTTAGACACCGGGCCCCGTCATACGAACGGCACGTGAACGCTTCAACTACGGACTACTTGTGAGCTTTCGGTGGCCAAAT
The DNA here is from genome assembly GCA_013436015.1 of Rhipicephalus annulatus. Classification (NCBI taxonomy): domain Eukaryota; kingdom Metazoa; phylum Arthropoda; class Arachnida; order Ixodida; family Ixodidae; genus Rhipicephalus; species Rhipicephalus annulatus. The sequence goes on along the minus strand of WOVY01010251.1, from coordinate 25,367 downwards.
GGATTTGTTTCGAGAGATTATACGTTCAGTCATGCGCGAAGAACTCCAGAAGCTGTCAGTGCCCTCGCAGCCCACTATATCCTCGTTGTCCAGCGTAATCCGAGATGAAGTCTAGCATGCTTTAAGAGAATCTCCTTTCATGCGGGATTATCAACCACGCAGTGACTTTCTCTGCATGTCGTATGCTCAAGCTTTGCGGCAACCTGTTACACCCGCAATCCTGCATCCCACCGTGGCCCCAGCCATGCTGCAGACGGTCCAAGCGGCGCCATATTGCAGCGCACCTCGCCTGATTTCGCAGAAATCAGACATCTGGCGTGCGCCAGATAGACGTCCTCTCTGCTTCCACGGTGGCAAAGCTGGGCATCTGTAACAGCACTGTTCTCACTTGCAAATTGGACTATGTGGATATTCGACGAACTCACCGCCACCCAGCTTCAGTTGGCGGTCCCTGAAATTGAAGAGCATGTGTTCCAGCAGTGCGGAACTTCGTCGCCCTTGCACAAGTCATGCTCCCCGTCACCGCGGCGATTTCTCCTAATCGTCGTACCCATTCAAGCGATTGCACCGGGTCGGTCACCCAGTCCACGCCGGGAAAACTAACCACAGTGACATTCGGGGGCGAGACCGTTCATACTGAACAAGCTCAAGACCTCCTACCGACGCTTCCGGAAACTGACGATACCCCGACGACGACACCAGCTGGTTCCACAAAGATTTCATTAGACATTCCAGTGCTGCTCGACGGTCGCAAAGTAGGTGCTTTAGTTGACACGGGTGCGGATTTTTCTATAATAAGTGTAAAACAGGCTGCTCTCCTGAAGAAAGTGACGATGCCTTGGAACCTCAGGCCCATTCGTACTTCTGGCGGGCACATCGTCACGCCTTTCGGCGTTTGCACAGCATGAATACAGATTCGTGGTTCTACCTTTGTTGTCAGCTTGAGCGTTCTCCGTCAGTGTTCTCGAGACCTGATAATTGGCATGGACTTCCTGAGGGAGCAAGGTGCTATCATTGATATTCGACACTGCATCGTCACGTTTTCAACAACAAGCGCCACACCAGAGCATAATCCCAGCCGCGATCGAGTATGTCTGCGTGTAATTGACGATCATGTGATGATACCACCGTGCTCAAGTGTTATGGTCCAAGTGGCGTGTAACGAATCAGCACACGGTGAAATGGTGGCGGAGAGCAATCTATCCCTACTCTTTTCCCTGGGTGTCTGCGTAGCAAAAAGCCTAGTAGACCTCCAGGCTGGCCACTTGCGAGGTTTTTGTTACAAACTTCAGCTACGAGCACCGACACCTTTTCACTGGTACTGTCATCGCCTATGCCTACCCAGTTACCAGTGTGGCTGAGTGTTTCGCTTCCGAGGCGACCAATAATGCTGAAGCACCTCTCCAGTGTGTCGACGTAAATGCAACGCTTTCTGAAAAAACGAACGAAGGCTTAACGACCTGTTGATAGAATTGCACGCCTGTTTTGCACGTTCATCGAGAATCAGTCAGACATTGATTATGAAGCACCGTATTATCACCTACAGCGACGAAGACCCTATATGGCAACAGCGTTACCGAGTTTCACGAACTGAACGACGCGTGATTGAAAAGCAAGTGAAGGAAATGCTTCAATACGGTGTAATACAGCCATCAAGCAGCCCTTGGTCATCGCCAGTGGTCCTTGTAAAGAAGAAGGATTGTACACTTCGCTTTTGTGTCGATTATAGGAAGCTGAATAACGTCACAAAGAAAGACTTGTACCCGTTTCCTCGAGTGGAGGATTCTCTTGGTAGGCTGGGATGAGCAAAGTACTTATTCTCAATTGACCTCAAAAGTGGTTACTGGCAAATTGAAGTTGATGAACTTGACCACGAAAAAAACTGCTTTTGTAACTCCCGATGGTCTGTATGAATTCCGAGTCCTCCTATTCGGTCTCTGTTCTACTCCGGCCATCTGGGATACTCACGGGCACTCGACCGGGTACGACAGCTATATTTCTGGCTAAAACTCGCAGCAGTGTCAAACGCTACGTGAAAGGAGGCCGCGAATGTCAGCGTCACAAGTCACCACCTGTAAAGCCTGCAGGCCTCCTACAACCCATGGAACCGCCGTATACGCCATTTGACCAAGTTGGAATGGACCTCCTCCTTTGTCTCACTCTGGAAACAACTGGATCATCGTCGCAACTGATTATTTGACGCGTTACGCTAAAACTAAACCACTGCCACGCGGTACAGCATCTGAAGTCGCCCAGATTTCATGCACCACATAGTGCTTCGTAACGGCGCCCCGTCAGTCATCACTGACTGAGGGACAGTGTTTACGGCAAAACTGTTCGACGACATCTTCAAGCTCTGTTACACACACCACCGTAAGACAACCGCATACCGCCCCCAGAGTAACGGCTTGACAGAAAGGCTAAACGAAACACTGGCTGACATGATTTCTATGTACGTGGATGTGCAGCATAAAACGTGGGACGATATGCTACCGTACGTAACGTTTGCGTATAACACCGCAACCCAGGAAACGACAAGGTTCACACCCTTCCGCCTCGTTTACGGTCGAGACGTGCGAACCATGCTAAACGCCATGATTCTTGTGACATCGACCAGAACCAGCTGCTAACTCCTGATGTCAAGGATTACATTCAGCGTGCAGAGGAAGCACGTCAACTAGCTCGCGTGCACATAAGGTCGCAGCAAAGTAAAAACTCCCCAAGGCACAACATCCACCATCGACCAGTTACATATCAACCTGGCGACCCAGTGTGGGTTTGGAATCTTGTTAGGCGGCAAGGTCTCAGCCAGAAACTCCTGAGCAAGTACTTCAGACCCTACAAAGTATTACGGTGGTTGAACGAGGTCAATTATGAAGTCCTTCCAGACAGAAGCTCGGCAACGACCCAGCGCCATTCACCACGAACAGAGCTTGTGCATGTCGTCCGCTTAAAACCTTATTTTACGCGGTAATACTCGCCTTGTCTCTCAGGTGCTTGTTTTTCTTCTTCAAGTGTGAATTATATTGTCAAAGTTACCTTTTTTATCTGTACCACCAGTAGTATGCAGTGCCACATGTAGCTTGCTTGTCACCACTCTATTTTGAAATTTCAGATACGGTCAAACGGGTACAGGCAAGACCTTCACCATGGAAGGCGACAGGTCGATTGTGAACTTGGACTGGGCTGACGATCCCTTGGCTGGCATCATTCCACGCACGCTACAGCAGCTGTTTGAAGAGCTTCAGTCGCAGGATCTTGAGTTCACCATCAAGGTGTCCTTCCTTGAGTTGTACAATGAGGAGCTCTTTGACCTGCTCAGTGCTCAGGAGGACACTTCAAGGCTAAAAACTTGTGAGGACTCCTCCAGAAAGGTGCGCCTTCTGTGCATGGCTTCACACTTCACGGCACACGGCATTTGGTACGAGCAGCGTATTGCTGCAGTAATGCTGATGTGCTGATTATTGTACATTTTGCACGGCTATATTATTTATTTGTAATTCAGGTACTCTGTGCTATGAGGGGAAACTATACAGCAGCATTCGTTGGCGTACCTCAGTAGTGCTCATGCTTTTCAGATTGTAGAAAGCCTTGTCACTCTGCTGCAGCACCTGCTACTTTGTTTCACCTGGCGTAGAACGTAAGTTTCATCACAGCCTCCTCTCTACTTTAAAGTTCCCGCCAAGTCGTTCGTACAATAAGAGAGCACAATTGGCAGAGTTGCATGGCTGGAACACTATACGTTCCCGGGGCACCACTTGAGTAGGGCTGCTGGAAGTGCAGCGGATGCGGCTGCAGTGTATAAGCGCAGTATGAGTATTTTGGGGTTGTATTACTGCTCTCGGGTGTTTCTGGAGTATCATTAGGCGTATATGTTCGTCACTCATTGCGATAATGTTGTTAGGCATCGCAATAAAAATTTTGAAAGCGAAATGTTCTGGTGCTTCAAGCAAGTGCGTTAAACTGTCAAACTAGAATATTAATGGCAGAAGGGTCTTTGGTGCTGTTGGTTGCAAACTCTCAGACCAACTATGGACCGGCCAACGTGCAGTTGATGCTGTGCAAGAGCAAGAGCTCTCAGTGAACAGTAAGCAGCCTAACTTAAGCAAATGGGCCATCCCATCCACAAAAATAAAAATTATTTTATTCTGATCAATGGTAGTGGCTGAAAAAGTCTGCTAGAAACTTGAAATGTTGTACTAAGGCTGTAATAGGTTGCCCTTATATTGTACTAAGTTCGTACGGTTTCATAAGTGTTGTAAGTGTCTACTTCTTGTGCTCAAGTTAGGACTACTTTGAATATTATGCTATAAACCTATTATTTTCAGGCTAAGCATTGCTGCAATGCAGAGACGATTTGTATAGCGTCCCTGCATCTACTGTAACTTCTTGTCCTCTAGTTAGGATTACTTTAATTATTATGCTATCAACCTATTATTATCAGACTAAGCATTGCTGCAATGCAGAGACCATTTGCATAGCGTCCGTGCATCTACTCTAACGGCACTCTCCTATTTTAGGCGTGCACTGGAACCAGCTGGCCTCATGCTGCTAAGCAAAGTTTAAACGGCACCCTCCCCCCCTCCCGCTCGTGCAGAGTTTAGCTATTTTCGGACTTTGGCTTGTAAGCTTCCATTTTTCTGGATTGTGACCGTCCTATGTAACGAGAGTTGTCTCCGTTCATTCCAAAATTTTTCACTCCTTGCCAACCTCTCCTATGTGCTTATTGCAGGAAGTTCTTTTCGGTGCGGTTAGGTTTATTAATCTTTTGTAAGCACCAGGCTTTACGTTGCTTATACTTGCTTATACACAGTTAGCCTGTATTAGAGGGACACTGAAGACAAATAATAGGTCGGCTTCGATTGTCAAAAGAGTGGTCTAGAAACCTCATAGTGCTAGTTTCATGCAAAGAAAGTGCCTATTTTGAAACAATATCTTGTTTTAGTGGTTTGCATAGCGTTAGCGCACTTCAAATCACCCGCCTGAAAGCGGTCTTTTTGACGTGGCTGTTTCCGTGCCCAAAAGTGCTCGCTTTTACTGCATGAATGCCAACACTATTAGCAGCAGAACGAAAGAAGCGGGCGCCAAGGCAGCAGCAAAGGCCATTGAACCATTTCCTGCTAGCTTGGTTGAATTGGATGCCGCTATATGGCACCATCTATTCAGCCTAATCAAGCAAAACCGGAACTATTGAACCACTCACGCCATTTCTCATAATATTGCCAAGCGGTTCTTTCTATAAATCAAGCAGAAACGAACAAGCAGCAGTTTATTAAGTCTCTTGATGCACAGAAGGTTTTTTTTGATTGCAGCGGTTTATTACTAGTGAACAATTATAGTCGAACGCTCTCGCATTATTGAGATGATTTTCGAAATGTTCCACTTGCGGGGCGCGTCGTGTGATATATTTCGCTTGAATCCTCGTTAAGTAGGGTACTGCTGTTGATAATATTGCCCTTTTAGAAGTTGTCATACATTGAGTTTTCTCTCTGACATAAATTCTTTGCTTTTAGTGGTCCCTCTAAGACAAATGGAGATATCGTGTTTTTTCTACTTCCACACCACTGGAATTGCTTGGTTCCTATTGCCTTCTTATTCTAAGCTTAGTTTTCGAACCCGTGTGCACATATCATTTCATTATTTTTGTTTTGCTTTTTTTACTAATGTTTAGCTGTATCGTGGAATGGTAATAACGGAAATGAAAGATCGCTGATCTCTCCATTGCACTGCTTACCTGGCAGCTCCATTTCGGGAGAAAAAATAGGAAAGAAGAATAAAAGAGCGAGCCGACGGCAGTCATCCAAGGTGGGCGCATCTCTAGTCCAAGATGTTATGGGCCCTTAGCGAACCACTTGACCCTGTTCACGAGAAACTTCATGTCTCAAAGGCTTGATCCTGCAAGCTGGGCCTCCCACCTCTGGACGTTAGGCCCTATGATAGGCAGCACCTACGGCTAGTGCCCATACTCCTATACCTCCCTGTCCTTCATTCCTCTTCCTCCTCCCATACCATACGGTGGTGGTTACTGGTTGCTGAGTGGAAGTTAGCTTATGGATACATGCAAGTACATGAAGGCCCGGTGAAGGAATGTTCTTGTCCTTAAACATCAGGCTGGCAGACTGCATCTAATGAAAACAAATTTAGGTTTTCTTTTCGGCTTTGTGGTTTATGATACTTTCAGTTGAGTTTTGAACAAGTTTTGCTGCTTTGTGTAAGCAGATGAGTCGCTGCAGTGGCATAGTCGTTACTGCACTTGGCTGCTCGCCTGAAAGATGGCAAGTTCGATCCCAGTCAGGAAGGTCTCGCTTCGATAGTGGCAAAGTATTAATTAATATTTATTGTTGGGGCATTACGCGAAGGACACTACAGAAAATTTGGACTACCTGGGTTTCCCTTAATGTGCATCTGAATCTGATGATATGGTATTCCAGCATTTTGCCTCCATTGAATGGGGGCGCAAGTGCTAGAGGCCAGTGTCGTGTGCCCATTACAGTGGACAATAAAGATCCACATGTGGTTGAAATCACTCCACTGCAACGTGTCATAGCTTGAGTCGTTTTAGTAGATTGAATCCCACAAACCAACCAACAATCTAAAACTAATCGTGTGAGACCATCTGTATTTACATCTAAATGTTTTCTTGCAACAGGAATGGCATTACAGTAATTTAACGTGGTGTGATATTCTGCATTGCAGCACGGGAACGTCTTGTCTGAGAGTTCACTGTTTTTGCTGTATTTTTTCAGGGCTCGGTCATAATCCCGGGGCTCGAGGAGATCACGGTGCACAACCGCGAAGACGTGTTCTTCATCCTCCAAAAGGGTGCAGCAAAACGTCAAACTGCTGCTACACTTCTTAATGCAACGTCTTCGCGCAGCCACACAGTAGTCTCGGTCACAGTTCACATCCGCGAGGCAACGGACGATGGCGAGGAGCTAGTAAAAACTGAGAAATTCAACCTCGTGAGTAATGGTGTCACATACTTTAACACCCGCGAAGCATTCTCGCATGTGCTGTTTACTTAGTTTTTTTGTTTGCTGTGCAATGTTGACTCTAAAAATTCTAAATATGGCCCCTAAGATCTCTGCAATGAACTCTCCACTTAAATTGGTTGAAATTGTCTGTGCTGCTATTGCATTTTTCTTGTCCTGTTGATCATCTCATTTAACAGTAACATAGTTCCTTCTTGCCTATCTTTCGTATCAGTTTATTTCTGCTCAAGCCTGCATTGATTCGTTTTTTATCCCATTTCACACAAAGGTTGATCTTGCGGGGAGTGAGAACATTGGCCGATAAGGTGCCATTGAGAAGAGAGCGCGTGAAGCAGGCAAGTTTTTTGTTATTCAGAGACTTGTGGAGTACGTACCTCTGGTAATCGAAACGGCACATTTCGTTGTGTTCTGTATGCTTAGTGAGCGTTTTATCCGTTTTTATCCGTTTTGATGAAAGTATTACGCTATGGTTTAAGTTTTTAGTGTATTTCTCTACCACATTTTGATGAGGGCTCAAAATATATTCTGTCTACTCTATGATATGTCCCTCCAACTGCGTTGTGGTTCTAGCACGTCACATACTTACATTTATCTTCAGAGCTTATATAAGTTTAATGTTTATAATTTTAAGTGTATTTAGTAGATAAAAGGTGCTGATAGCACTGCTTATATTTTAGGAACGCAATCAGAATTTTCCTGTGTATAAATGCATAAATAAATACACTAAGGTATTTGTCGCTGTACCGGTGTCTCAGTTTTCTATGCGTTTACTCTCCACTATCCCGGTTTACTTGTTGTTCCTTCAGTCCTTGCATGCACTTTGTCACTTGTCAAGTATGCATGTTTTGATGTTCAAGGTATGGTGTCTCATTGCCATTTGCATGACTCTCGCAGCCATTATCGACCAGTCTCCTAACTCTGGGTCGTGTCTTAACTGCTCTAGTTGACAAGGCACCGCATGTTCCCTACAGGTATTTGTGGTTCATCATATTTCAATTTATACATCCTTTGTTTGTGCATGATACCGCCCACAACGTTGTGGGATTTTTCCAACTTGAAGTTTTTTGTAAAAATGTGACGTGATTGTATAAGCGTTATACACGAAGAATCTTAAAAATCTGTTTTAATTATCACAATTCCTGCTGTTTGCAAAACTGAGTAAAATCTGAAACAGCAGGTGCCGATATAGAAAACAGTGTTGGCTATAAAATCTGCACTGTGCTTCATTAGGTGCAGACATATGCCATATGGTATCTGCAATCGCCAAAACTTCAATTTGGTTGAGAGGTAAACTATGCGTCATTACTTTTCAGCCATTGGACCAGTACTAGTACAGGAATATAATGTAAAATTTTGATGTTGAAATTCACAGAGAACTCTGCATTATATACGTTGCCACTTTTTAAAAAACATTTTTATATTTTGATCGTATGCTGAGTGTCTTGTGTTTGACAAGGACTGCTTAAAATGACACCTCAAGTATGTTAGGCAAAAAGAGTGCAGTTAATCGCAGTTTATTTATTCATATTGCACAAAATTTGCCCATCATACAAATAGTGATGAATATTAAAAGTGTTCAAATAGTGAAAGCTACACGTGTGTGCTTGTGGATTGATCATGGCAATAGCTGGTGTGTAATCATCAGATGATTCAGATATTCTTTAGCATGCAGTATTACGTATTAGTGTCTGAAAAGTAGGAAAACAGGAAGCAAGCATTCTGCAAGTACTACAATGTACAGCGTCAGTTCTTTATTGGCATTAAAAGTTTTCTCTCGACGGTCATTAAGAAAACCAGAGAACAACTTCTTTTCATGTCAATAATTTTTGAAATCTTGCATCTCCTTTTATAAAATGAAAGTTTTCGCTAATAAAAATTGTATAGCATCACGTCTTTTATTGCACCGGAAACAAGCCTCAGGTATGGGAGTTTGAGCAATTGGCAGTAGTGGTATCATTTCATCTTCATGGCAAAAATGTATAGGAACTTTGTGTGTACAAGCTAAGTTGTGGTGATCGCTGATGAAGCAACCGCACTGAGTGCGAGGGCATTTATTTTAGTCTGATAAGCACTGCGCCAATGTTAGAAGAAAAGGTCAGTGCCTAAGTTTACCAGAGTGGAGTACGCTTTATTATGATGAATCATCAATTATATGCATGGTGTGACTTGCTCAAGTCGTGTAGTTACCATGTATTCTTGGGATTATGAAATGCTCTTGTAAACGCAGTGTCAAAATTTTTTACTTACATTTACATTATTGCAAACCTTGGCTGGTTGACCACGTGCAATGCATCAATTCCAACAGCTTTGTTGACTGTAGCTCTTATACAGTATTTACCAAGTGGTGTTTAGTGTCAATGCGTCATGTTGGCAAAAAATATCTACTGGTGCGGGTTGTTGTAGGAAACAGCCCTGACAGCTTCTGGCATCTCAAAAAATTGGCGGGATTGGCATATTAAGTGGCACAGTATAGCAATGGTGCCTGTGTTATGGCAGGAAACTGGAAACTATAAGCATTGTTGTTTGATTTCCTGTGAATATATGAAAGTGTTCATAACCACACATATGCGCACACGCACGTGTTTACATACACAGTCAACTTGTGGATTAGCACAAGCGGACTGTGCATGTAAAAGAATCCAATTCAGCGAAAATAGGACTGGTATTTTCCAGATGAGAGCTTCTCATACCATGCAGGTTGTTTTCGGTATGTGATCCTACTTACTTTTGAATTTGGCACATATTTGCATGCTGTGTTATGAGCCAAATCCAAGCAATTGAAGCCAAGCTGCATGCCATGAAGATAGACAAAGAGAGAGACATAGGTCAGTGCTTGCTTGCTACACCTCCTGCTCCATCACGGCCTGAAGCAAAGGAGCAGCCTCAGCACCAGCACCAACCAAGACTATACCGGCACCTCCAGAAGGCATCAAGATGACGTTATACCATTGTGCTACATGTATAGTTTAGTCAAACATAACATAAATCTTGTCACCTGACCCGAGACTTCCATCTTCAACCCATTTTCAGCCCTCATTTGTACAAAATCAGTGCTACCTTTTGCAGTGTGATCAGTCATGAACCTTTCCTGAATGTGTTCTTGTACTGGACTTGCGTTGCATTGTCACTTGAGGAACCTTAAATGAATCACTGAAAACAAGTGTAAATTGAAATTATGAAGTATACTTGTTATTGCCAAAAGTGGGCTGGAGAGCCCTAATGTTTCGTTCACTGTCAAAAAAAATGTTGGCTTGGGGCAGATTCCACGGCTCCTATTAGTTTACAGCTCAATTTTTGTATGGAGAGCTAAAAGCTTATATAATGGTTTACAAACTAATTTGTAACTCTGACATGATATGGCACATCAAACCTAATCTTCTTACGTGGCGACACACTCACACAGTAGTATAAATTTGTATCGTGCTTGAGCAAGTTTTGCCGTGAGGGATTCCTTTCACACGCAAAATAATAATAGGTTTACTGTTGTAGTGCTACAGTACGCATACTCAAATATGGCCTTTTAAAAGGAATACCGAGCAAAAATACAGGGTGGAAGTGATGCGCCGAAGCGCTTTTGCTTCACCATACTGCTCCAAAATGCATTATTGCACCGACACTGCAAGCACACTTTCTTTGGTGCCTTTATATGCCATCATCCACGACAGCGCAAGCCCAAGCGAGAGTCTATTATCATCATCATCTTCTTCTTCGTCCTCATCATCACCATCATCACCTGATTCGCCCTCCGTGATGCTGGTGATGGCGCGAAACACCAATCTCGCCTGAAGGACGAAGCAATGAATGCTATGGCGATAAATTGGAACGTTATTCAAAGTAGGGCTATCAGCTAACTTTTTTGCATCCGATTTATGATTCGTCTTATGTGCTTACCGGTGAAACCATTTTTTTCTGTACTTTAGTGTTTGTCTAAAGACTGTATGAGTACCTGCCATTTGATATTATTTTTAACTTGTGTTTTAATATTTTAAAATTATTACTATTATTCCTGCTGGTACAAATCTCACTTGGAGGCAAGTGCAGAAAATGAGTGGCTTTCCCATGGAGGCTCTATAGAACCTCTGGAGTGGCAGTCCCACCTCCATCCATGGGAGCATGTCAAGCCACCAGCAGCCGCATTGCTATAATCGCGGACCTTTTTTTTTCGTGACAAAGCAGCCAAAGCTACACAGCCAAATCGTGCATATCCTACTACTAATGAATGTAGTCCTACAATTGTGTCTTTGTTTGCGACACAATATATAAAAATTTTGCCTTCTTTTTTTGCATATTGCTCTTTGACACAAGATATAGCTCACACCAGTAAGATATTTATATTTGTTTTAATTTATTTGTTGTCACAGCATGTTTCTGAACGAGCAAAAAATCTGCACCTTTTACTGTACCTGGAATGCAAAGTGGCGACTTTATTGATATGAAATACTGGTCGCGCACTGCCATCACTATTCACGGCGGTGCGGGACGCATTACATGCCGGACTACTTCGCGTAGTGGTACATGTGCAGAAGGTCTGTCCCAGGAGCTTTCCCTTCATTGCCAAGTCAAATTGTCCGCGAGTACAGAGTGAAAACGAACAAGACTGCCATAGACCGTAATGGAATATGTGCGGCGTCGCGTGTGTTTCTAGTCCCAACATAACAAATGAGCCACTTTGAGGTTAAATGTGCAAACAATTGCCTTTTCTCGTTTTTAAAACAAATTATTTCATGCACCGATTGTGAGCTGCAGGCTTTCAGAATAAACAGCTGTCATAGGGATGCTTCGCATATCGTGGTTGCTGGCGCACTGTAGTCACACATGTGTTTCTGGGAACGAGGTTTTTTTGTGATATAAGGGTGTCAGTGCTCAAGGAGAAAACAAAAACTAATTTGAAATAGACTATTCACTCTAGATAAGCACAGATCCATCACACCAACATTTTACTAACAGAAGGATGAAACTTTGGGCAATTGATGATCATGTCATTTCTGTTAAGCACAACGCATATTTTTAAACAAAAAAACAAAGATAACAACACGAGGCAGCTTTCATCTTGTGTTTTTCCTGTTCTATTCTACCTCATCCTCGCTAAATATGCACGAGGGACTTGACATAATGACATTTCATTAGCTCCATGCGAGTCGTTAACAGGGTTGAGGAGTTCAGCTCCACCGTGCACTTTTCTTGAAGAATTTTTAACTTGCACACATACCTGTGCATATATATATATATATGTATATATATATATATATAGATACAAACATATACCTATATATATATATATATATATATATATATATATACATATATATATATATATATATATATATATATATGGGAAGAACTTGCCTTGCGCAGGAACCAAACCTGCGACATTCGAATAACGCGTTTGATGCTCTACACTGAGCTACCACGGCGGCTATCCTACCAGCCACTTTATTGGGTATATATCTGAATTTAAACGGATTGTCAGTCAGCACCCACTGTAGCCATGGCGGCGAGTGTGGCACACTCTTTTATGAGCCTATGTTGTGTCACATGGCACGTGAACTTATTACGAGCTGGTAGCTGACCAATAGTCCCTCGTACACAATCTAAGGCACCAAGTCTGCCAGTACGAGACCCTTGTTAATGAATAGGGGAAAGAAGTGGATACTTAAGGGCTCGTTTTCTGGTGTTTTGACACAATAATAATGAAATCTAACGGACAATAATACCAAGGAAAGTATATGGGAGGTAATTAGACCAACTTGTGAGGTAAATAGGAAAAGAAAAGTGGGTGAAAAGATGACTTGCCGTAGGCAGGAACCAAACCTGCGACCTTCGAAGGTCGTTATTCGAAGGTCACAGGTTGGGTTCCTGCCCACGGCCATTTATCTTTTCACCCACTTTTCTTTCTTCGTAATTGGCTTACAATTGGGTCTAATAACCTCCCCTATACTTTCCTTGGCATTATTGTCTGTTAGATTTTATTATTATTGTGTCAAAACACGAGAAAACGAGCCCTTAGGTATCCACTTCTTTCCCTTATATATATATTGTCATCGGTAATGGGTATGAGCCATCAACTGTAGCGTGAAATTGCTTGGAAGTCAAACCTGCCTCCGTTCTGCCATTTCCAAGCTTTTAAATGCCAGTACTAAGGAGATTGCATCTACGATTGGTTCAATGCTGGAGGGATCTAGAAAAAATTCCGAATTTTCTATTCCATCCAATAAACGATCCTCCTCTCGTTGGTGGAATGATGAGTGTACGTGCGAATATAGAAGACGAAAAGCCGCTTGGAAAAAACTTCTTAATCAAAGCCCAACAAACTGGAAGGACTATCAGTTTCTTGCTGGCGTATTTAAGCGTACAGTGAACGGCGCGAAAGAAGAATACGACAGTAGACATTTTGATTATCTTTCTAAATCTAAAAATATGCGGGCTTTGTTCGCTTATCTTCTGACAAGAAAGGTACTGCCAGCACCTTTAACGTTACATTCATGTATCTTGACGCCGGAAGAAATGAACACTTCTCTAGAAGATATAGCGCAAGGTTTAGAACGCCGCTTCACTGCTATTTTTTCGGCTATTCAGCCCGTGCTGGTAAACTTGCATGAATTTCCAGAAGTTTCTTCGGCTGAATTGAGTCAGACAGTATTATGCTTACCGAATATGGCTCCCGGACCAGATGGGATTACGAACTCTATGTTGAAATGTTTACTCCAGGAATCACCTAATCTTTTGCTAGAACTAGTGAATTATTCGTTAGGGAACGCATGGATACCTACAGAATGGAAACTTGCCAAAATTGTATTGTTGCTAAAAAAATAAAATGATGCAAACACGTTGGATAACATAAGGCCGATAGCACTGACATCAAACTTAGTGAAATTGGTTGAGAGTATCATCAATATACGAATTAATGAACTTATTACCATGAGTTTAATTCTTAGTCCTTGTCGAATTGGGTTCAGGGCTGGTTGTTCAATTTCGGATGCCCACGTTGATTTAGAGAGTCTACTTCAATTAGCTCGGCTACATAAAAAATATGCAGCTTTAGTTACATTAGACATCGCTAAAGCATATGATACCGTGAAGCACTGTATTTTGATAGATCGATTAGAATACCTTGACTTTCCATCATACATAGTAGCGTGGGTTCACAATTTTCTTGCAGACAGGAAATTTCATTGTTTTAAAGATGGGTTTTCCTCATCTACTCATACCCAAACGATGGAAGTACCGCAAGGCTCGGTGCTTTCCCCGGTGCTATTTAATTTACTAATGAGCCCCATTCCACGTAAACAGGATATAACAACTTATGTTTATGCAGATGATATCGCATTTTTTGCGATGGCAGGTAAAATTCAGACCGTATATGAACGGCTGCAGACTTACCTTAATATATTGGAGAGCTGGCTCGATGGCAACAGCTTTTTACTTAATCCGAGTAAATGTGCCCTCCTTGTTTTCCCACTGCAATACCCCGTGAACATATCTCTGTCTTACCATCATGACAATATACCACAGGTGGAATCTGTTAAATACCTTGGAGTAATTTATCACACATCGCTTAACTGGCGACCTCATATCGAATATATCGCCGGAAAAGGTGTGCAGGCCATTGGCATATTACGTAGGCTAAGCAATTACCGCATAGGTATGAGAAGAGACACATTTGTAATGATATATCGCATGTACGTTCGTCCCATTTTGGAATTTGGTTGTGTACTTTCCTTTGGAGTTACAGCTTAGAAGTTGCGACCTCTAATTCTTCTGGAAAGAGAAGCTTTGCGCTTATGCCTTGGCCTTCCCAAAACAGTTGCCAACAATGTGTTATATCTCGAATCGAGGGTCCCTCCGCTTTCTTGTAGAATTCGCCTTCTGACTGTTCAGACATTCTTAAGAATTTATGAATCACCATTACGGCATTCAGAAACGGCCTTTATTTTCACTCCGGAATCATTTTTTGCTGCTAGATGGCCACGATTTCACACGCCACAAATTATATTTGTGCAAAAATTACTGGAGCCTCTAAACGTACGTATATGTGACATCATGCCAAGTCGTGATAATTTAGCCCCGGTGGAAATTCGATTCGACGACATTTTTCCTAATAATGCCAAATTACTTCCCCATAATATTTTGGATGGTTTACTACAAGATCACCTGCGCCGTATTACAACGAACGTTATTATTGCTACAGACGCATCTCAATACGACGAAAAGTCAGGGGTTGGTATTTTCAGTCCGATTTTAAATTGGATTTATTCCTTTCGACTACCCGATTTTATACCTGTTTTTGTGGCTGAGTTTCTGGCAGTAGTGCTCGCTTTACGCAAGTTAGATACAGCAATTACATCAGCTGTCATAATAACAGATTCCCTATCTCATTGTGCGGCAATCTCTGTTGGTGCTGATAATCACGTAACAAAGCGTTCCGTGTACTGGTACCTGCGCATTTGAGAAAAGTACGATTAGTTTGGGTGCCTGGACATAAAGGTTTGTTTCTAAATGAGATAGCCGACTCCTTGGCTAAGTCATCAATCAGCGAACCAATTCTACCGCTCTGTCCATCATCCGCTTTTGTGACTGCTGCTTGATTCCCCAGACGTGCGCTTATGGAAGTCTTTAAAGGTTCAGTATTAAAAACTCTACAGAATATCGCCATTTATTATATCCCTGGCGAAGAGACTTTTTCCGCACTCGAAAACAAGAAGTAGCTATCACAAGGCTGCATTTCCGGGTACCAAATCTAAATTTCTTTAAGCACAGGTCTGCTCAGGCACCTTCGCCACTGTGTGCGATCTGTGATGAACTGGAAACAATAGATCATTTCTTTTTGACCTGCAGGCGGTTTAACACATTAGGAAAAACCCTATTAGAAATACCTTTACGTGGTATTGCTATGGACTTATCTCTGCCTGTCATTTTGTCTTTTGGAGCTTCCATTTCTGGTTTCTCTAATGCAACAGTATGCGCGGCCGTCTGGGACTATATTGATGAAACTAATAGGTTGACTACTTAACCAGTTTCAATATCCTAAAATGTCCACATAGTTATATACGTATAAAATCAGATAATTGCTCTATTCTATAAGTTAATTCGTTTATGTCAATTTTTGTATGCATTAAATTAAGCACTACACTTTTTTAGGCTATCGGTAATCTTTCTGTTATACCTAAATTATCCCAAACCTGAACAGTAATTTTTAAAATCACTCGATTCTTGGCCAATCCCCCATAGTGGGTATGTGCCACTAAGAATAGGTGAACAACAACAATAACAAAAAAGCTCACGGCGGCGGCCTCTGTGGCTGCTTGTAGGTTTGTTTGCTGGCTGTGCATGCTGAAAGGAGCTCGTTTACGCAGTTTCGCCTGATGGGATTTTTTTTCAACACTGCCATGGCTACCAAGAAGCTGGGTAACCAGCACATCCAAGTTTTCGTCCGGTGCCGGTAAGCTTACGACCATTTCTGTTGTTCGTAGCACGTCAAAATCCGTTATTGTGATGTAAGGCACAGCAAAACTAAGATTTTTTTAACGTTACGTTCGTTGTCAACAGCGACTGTTCAGCCCTTATTATAGAAATCGCTTGGGGAAGGTGCGAGGGCACGTGAAGTGTTTTTTCTGGTGTTTTGTTAATTATGCCCCGTGCGTTTCGTCTAGGCCTCCAACTGCAACGGAGAAACGGAACGGCTCAGTTAGAGCTATCGAAGTCGTAGAAGAAAGGAAGGAGATCCTTGTAAATGACCGAGTAATGCCGGAACGGACCCCTTGCAAATCGTTCGCGTTCGATAAAGTATTTGGGCCTGATGCAAAGCAGGTAAGCATGGGCGCTCTTCCAGACCCGTACTGCTAGTTCTCGGCACTAGTGCCCTTCACGTAACATTTTTTTCTTTATTTGTGTTATGCAGATCGACGTGTACCGGGCATTCATGGAGCCTACTATAGCCGAGGTCGTGATGGACTACAATTGCACAGTCTTTGCGTGAGTGTTTCTTCTGTGGCTGTCTTTTTCCACGTCTTCCTTGACCCACTTTCTTTGAAGGATTAGCAAAGGAACTGCCTGTGGCACCGGCAGCCGCTAGAGCAGGCGGCGCAGTTTACTGCCAGCACTTCGTCTCCATCGGCTGGCTACACTATCGTGACCAAAATGCCGGTATATTTACTTTAGTGGGGTAGTGCCAGCAGCCGGCACAGTAGTCCACGGGGAATTTTACCGGAAGCTAGGATTGTAGACCGCATGAGAACTTGCCGGCCACTTCTGTGAACGTGTGTTCTCAGAAGTGGTTTCTGAGACCACTTCTGAGTCATACAGCTAAAGCTCTAAAGCCAATATTTTCCAGCTGAAGAATGACTTTTTTCAATACAGCATGAAGCGACTCACCATTTATTGTTTGCACAGAAAGAATGTGAACAACCTCGCAAAAACAGCTTAACATACTTTGAACCATGAACACATGTGCAGTGTTCACTGCTGCAAAACTGTGCTCACTGCTGCCCCAGCAGTAGTGAACTTAGTTGGGAGCAGTTGGGCAGCATAAATAACGGCCCACTCGTTGAAAATGAATTTCTCTTTTAGGTGCTCCATCATTTCAGGAAAACACACAAATTTGCGCTGCTTTAGTTTTTCACGCTGCAAGGCTGAGGATTCTTCAATAGCATGAGCTACACAGTAAAAATTTTTACAGCCAGAAGGGTGTAAATGAGCTTGTCCCGTGGACGACACCCTAAGGGTGTTAATTCAGCACCTTCTAAAAAGGGTGCTTTTTCATGCACCCTTAGAATAGGGTGTACATGTAAAAAACTGTAGGGTGTTAAAAAACACCCTTAAGGAAGGGTGCCTTCGATGTCCATCACTTTTTTAGCACCCTCTGAGGAGGGTGCGAGAAGGGTGCACAAGGGTGTTGAGTGCCCATGGCAGGGGTGCCAGTATTCTTTTAGACTGCACTAATAGATATCAACATGCACTGATTACACACTACTTGAAGAAAGTGGTCCTCATTATCAATGGTGCGCGCCACCTGTCGAGCTCCATTCATTGCGTCTGGTCAAAAATATAAACGCGTGCCATCGTGTACGAACTTGTGCTGGATCTATATATACTTCACAGTATATGCATAATGCGCGTTACAAAAAATGAAGCCTTGCTGCCCTTGCATATTGCGTTTATTTAATAGGCAAATAAAGCAAACTTTTCTTCTGCCACACAACTTTTTCACCAGATATACGTTCACGTATACGTACACTACACATGCAACACCTCAAATGTTTATTATATTTATTCAGTTTCACTTCATTGACAATTCTTTGCAACATACAATTATACTGGTTTCAGTTTAGTATACTGCTTCAAGTACATAGAGACTACAAATGAAATATACGCTAATATATCCCTATAATTCTATCAAGTATCTACAATCCCAGTGGTTTCCAGTTTAATACTCCTTCATGTACACAATCGGTTAATAGGAATGAAATACAAGCATATATATACTTATGATTTTTCAAATATATACAATCACCATGATTTCACTATATACGCCTTCATGTACACAATCGTTCCCAAGAAGTGATGCACACAAAAATATATATGGATAGTGTTTTTAAATGTATATAATCACAGTGGATTAAGCTTTGTATTCCTGGATGTATAACAATTGGTTATGAGAAATGATGTACATGCAAACATATACCGGTTTTTGCACATATAACTTTAGCGAATACTTAAGAAACCAATACAATGATCAGAAACACAATAAGCTAAAAACTAACACAAAACTGAGTCAAAACACACAAAAAAACAAAAGAGGTAATGCATAATTATGGGTAATGACACAGCTGGGTCACTTTATGCCAAATGTCCCAGCCATTTTGGCAACCATCTCAAATGTACTCGAAAAACTCGTGCTGCATTGAAAATAGTGAACTTCTGGAATATTTAGGAGAGGAAAAATATTTGGTCAAGTGGCTGCCTTCTGAACTTCCTGAAACGCTGTCTAGGTGTTGTATATGAAAAATTTTATTTTAAAAGCACCGCTCCTTCTTTTCATACGAAACTTGGTGTACGTGTTACGTAACAAGAGCTTAATTTGGGAGAGTTGGTTCATCGTGGTTGTGAGCTAGTCACAGCGCGACAACTTTTGGAAGAGACAGAAAGGACAGGAAAGAGCAACGACTGTCAACTGAATTTAATGAATGTGCTACGAGCGCTTTTATACGGAGTACAAGAACCGTGTTCATGCGCGACGACACGTGTGAGCACTACAAAATAATCTTTAACTGTGAAAATAATACACTCTCTCGGAAAGGATAAGTGAACGTGTAGTGATGCACTGATCATTGGTTTACCTGATAAAAAATACCTCTACAAACATTAAATTGGCATTAAGTAAACCTATTCTCGTGTCGAATGGGGCAAGATTGACTATTCCTGTTGCTGTTTAGTACAAACACTTTTGAAAGCTTGCAAGGGGTGGAAAACAACACGCTAATATCATATCTGTTGGCTATTTTTTTAATTGTGAGACACATGATGTGGTATAACATGCAAAGGTTTTGGTCATTGTGTTTTGTTGGTCCTGTCTAACTTTACTTTCTGCAGGAGGGTTTTGCAAACGGGTGTGATGATTCTGTTGGGATACCCAGCATCTTTTAGTCTTTTAATCTGGTTTTTAAACCTGACCTCACCCTTGTGCTAACATGACTTCTGAAGGGTGGCCTGAGTACATGTGGTATCAATTCCTCTTTCTACTAATTTTGAATGCCCACTATCAAAAGGCAGAATATTCTTAGCACTCCTGGGCTGATAGCACCAGCCAATACCCCAACAGCATCATCACACTTGTTTGTGAAACCCTCCTGCAGAAAGTAAAGTTAAAGGAAGCAGGACCAAAAGAAAAAGAGAATGACCAATCACCTTTGCATGTCACACGGTACTACGTACATAAGGTGTCTCACAATTTTAGGAAAAGAGCCAGCAGATATGACATTGTTGTTTTCCACCCCTTGCAAGCTTTCAAAAGTGCATGTACTTACAGCAACAGGAATAGTCAATCTTGCACCATTCGTCACTAGAATAGGTTTACTGAATGCCAATCTAATGTGTATAAGATACCGCTAACATGTGGAAAAGTAAACAGGACAAACTGGGCAATGCTTCAATGATCAAGCAAGACAGCATGCTTTGAATGTTAAGAAGAGCTATAGTAGTCTCATGGCCGGACACCGTAAGAATGTAAGTGTAGTCCTAGGTTTCATAAAACACGGTTTTTGAAAAAAAAGCAAGCAGAAAAATGAGAGATTTTAGAACTCTTTATCAGGAAGGCCAAGGATCAATGCATCAGTACACCTTCACTTATCTTTTCCGAAAAAGAGTATTCTTTTCTCGGTTAAAATTATTTTGTCATGGTCACACATGTGTTGTTGCAGATGAGCCCTGGTCTTGTGCTCAGTATAAAAACGCTCGTAGCACCTTCAATAAAATTCAGTTGATAGCGCTCTTTCCTGTCCTTTTTGCGATAAGATTTTTATTACAGAAAGAATTTCATTTTCTTACAATTTAGGTATAATGATGAGTTTTCATTGTATCACAACATGGAGCAAATTGCATCTCAATACGGACAAAAATCACAATTTTGTGAAATTCGTGATATTTTCTCGTATATTTCAGCAGCTTGAGATGTCTAAAGATATTTTTTCCTCAAAATATACCTTCTGTGGAGTAAATATTCACTGCTCAGATATTCATACAAAGTGCAATATTGCAATAAAAAATGCAAACATAACACATTTTGGCTTTATTCTTGGAAGCGAATGTGGCTAAAAAATTGCACTATTACTATTGAGCTTCAAATACCTTACAGAAGCACATTTACTTAACAGGTAGACCGAATTTGCTTTAGAAAAAATAAGCGGTAGTTTTAAAACGAAATTTTCCACAAACAGCACACAGACGGCATTATGCCAGGAAGTTATAAGCCAGCCACATGAACAAAACTTTTTTTCTCGCTGAAATATTCTAGCAGTTCACTGTTTTCAACGCAGTAAGTCAGCACTTTTTTTTTCAAATACAAGTTAGATGGTCGCCAAAGTGGCTGGAACGTTTGGCATGGAATGGTCCAGCCATATTTAAGCAAAATAACTTACACAAATAACAATGTTTGTTCATCTACCATGACCACACTAGGAAAAGTTGTTCAGGCATTGTGACACTAAAATTTTCAGCGTCGTACTGCCTGAACAACTTCTTTGATAAACTCCAAACTCACGCCGAGAAAAATCCGCTCAATCACGGTGGTTGTTAAAGGCCTTGCGGCCATAGACAATGTTGAAAATAAAAAAAAATCAACTCATCAGTGCTGTCACTCCTTCTTCGTCATTACTGACACGGAAGATTTTTTGGTTATCCATGTGGAGGTTCAGGAAGTAGGCTTGCTCTAGACTGGGGCCGGGGGGTAGACTACGCAGGACGTCAGCGGCACTCTCGTCCTGTAATAAGAGCAAACATGACTTCTCTTAAAAGGATGTTCGTGCTGTTCTGGCAGCACCATATATAAAGAATGTGTAGTGTGTATCCTTCGAAATGGCGTGTAACTGACATTACACTGAACTCGAAGCATACAACCCATACATTCTAATAATTTCGTATGATAAAGATAAGAGTTTTCCAGCATACAGCATATTCCCGAAATGAGCTGAAGTGTAAGACTACAGCTCGAAAATGGCACTTACGAAAGCCTGAACTCACCTAAGAATCAAATTCCTTATAGGGTAGTGAGCCAGTGTGAAAAACAATTCCTAAAGTACAACGCTCGGAACATGTAACATTAATCAAAACGCACAAGAAACTCACCTCTTCATGTACAAACAGTGAAGACATCTCTGCTTTTTCTTTTACATGAGAACAAATGATCTTGGGCGTGGCACTAGCGAAGAGGTCTGCAAAAAAAAGTAAAAGATTTACTGACTTTAATCACGCCTCTAACAATCTGAGGAATTATTACAAGTCACCAATCAGTGCAATTCTGACTGCCTCTATAAGGGCATCAAAAATGAACAATTTTCTCGTTCTTTCTACCCTCACAAGACGCTTCGTCAATGGAATCTAATCCAAACTTGACGCTGTGCTTCCTATTTGTCTGCTTTCTAGACGTAGGGCTGCGAACATGTGTTTTGTGCACCTAATCTAGCACAGAAATTCGTCATCTATAATTCAATCATCTTAATTCATTGTAATTTGATAAAAGATGTGATAGCTCGTCCAGTTTTTAAAGAGTTGCGGGCCTGCAATAGGCACTGCCTTGCACGTATTAAAGTACTTCTTTAAAAAAAAATTTCAAAGCTTGCTTTCAGAAAAAGCGTCTGGCATATTTCGACAACCAAGCCCATCCTCTGATGGCAATCAGGGGCACGCTATTAGCGATTATTGACTACGGGATTTACAAACGTAACCCGTGCCTAAATACTCAGTTAAACACAATCACGCAAGTAAGAGCGCTCGAACGCGGCAACGCGCGCGGACGCCGACTACGTTGCAGCAGCCATGGCTTATGCAAGAGCAACCGCACATAGCTCCAACAGTCACGTATACTCTCTCGATTCTGTTATAACGCCGAACATTATCGCAGATGAAAGCGAAGCACAAAAACAGCAAACAGAAACGAGGGAAAACAACGCACGGCGATGGCCACAACAACGCGCCTTTGGAAGTCTGCTAGATCTTTCCCTGTTGCTGGTGGCACTTGTCCTAAATAGCTTAAAAGACCGAGGCGCACGTGCTGGGAGCATCGCGGCATATCAGCAACCTTCAACTATACCGTCTTTGAGCAAAAAAAAAAGCCGTTTCGTACAGTGCGCCTCTGTACATAATTTTTGCTTTTTCTTTCTTTTTTTACGCTTACACCTACAGAAGCACGTTGCACATTTGAGTATTAATAGAAATGTTATTACGATGTAGCCCAAAGCACATCTTAAAACAATATCAATCACTTTGTGCAGTGTAGAGACAATGTGCGATCAGCAACTAACCCCGCCCTTGTTAAGTGATCACATCACTCACTGTATGAGTGATGCAGGCACTTACACAACATCGCGCATAGCAGTGTGAACTCGTTAAGTCCCACGTTTAATCGGGCATCTGCAACAGGCCCGCGAACGCATGCTGTTGTAAATGGCTGGCAGCCTACTTCGGCAGAGCTGCTGCAGGCGCCCAGCTAGCGCTGTATGATTACTACATACGAAAACAGTACACTCACCGTTAACAGGCCCACGTTGTCCGTGTCCGCCACTCCATGAATATTCCTTAATCCGAGCGTCACTTCGAACACGGTGTCATGCGTGACCACCATTGAATATGCGCCTGTTCGCTAGAACACACACAGTGACCAAGACCCCAGACCAACGCAACGCATTTGAAAGACGATGAGACAGAGGGAGCAACGTTGAGAGAGAGAGAAGGAGGAGGCACTGGCGGCAGCGTGGCGGCGCCGCAGCTGTCCACGCAGGTGTTCGGTGACGCAACTCTTCGCTTATCTACGCCGCCGTTGTGGAAGCAACGCTGGCCGGGGTGAGCAGGAGGGGGGGGGGAGGAGCGGGAAACCCGCCAAGGCGGCGCCGAAAGGCAAACGCTATGGCGCATACGGCGGACGGCCGTTCGGCGCGGAATGACTCCTTGTAAACGGCAACTCTCCGCCCAGCCAGTCGCACAGCGACGCAGATTATTTACCAGCCTCGGGTTCTTTGAGTATTTCGACGGAATGCGATTGCAGTGGGCGAAAAATAGTGAAGCAAACTTGCGGAAAACAAAGTGCACCATGGAATGGCCAGAAACAATAATTATTTCGTCCTCGGTGGCATTAGCGGGAGAGCATCGCCACACCTTTTTCCAGAGGAATTTCTTTTCGCATTGTCAGTGTCTGGCTATTCCGCGTATGGTGCCGCAAACACTGAATGCGTAGTCGAACCTGGAACAAATTAGTCCACAGTCGCGGATGTTTATTACAAGGCTTGTCACGCACCACGAAACGTGCCGAGGTTGTTATAACAAACTTTTTGCTGACCACATGATCAGCACATAATTCCATATGGTTGCCCAATGAGCTAGCTAAGCACCTGTAGCAAAGGCAGGTCACGTTCTTGTTAAACGTTGTTGATATAAACGATGGTTGTGCATAAGTGCAGTGACAGCTTTCCGTGTGAATTGGTCATAACCCTTTTTCGAGCGTAGAAGCGCCTCAGCGGACCCAATCAGCTACCACAGCAAGTTCGTAAGCAATCATTTGGTACGAAAGTGTGCAGCTGTTTTCCATGTACTGAATAGTCCGTGTACAGTGCGTTGACCACCGCCATTTCTTAAGCCATCTCCCATATAGACTCCCAGTCTGAACAGGTGTGGGACCTTAAACACTAAGAAGCAGTGCCCCCCCCCCCGCACACACACACGAAATTTGAGGGCGCACGGGCTGATACACACGCATACTTATTCACAGGCGCACACACATACACGTATACACACATACGGCAACACACACACGCGACTGTAAACGCACGCATGCATGGGCGTACACATGTGCACAGGCACGCCAACAGAAGCACGGACTCGCACATACACGCGCACGCACACATGCACGGGTGTACACACAATCGCGCTTACACGCGAACACATGCGCAGGCTCACGCACACACAACCATACTCGGGCGAACATTATGTTCCTGTATATAATCCACAGCAAACATGTAGCTTATAACCAACGCTAAGGAAGCTTTCGTAACATGGATTGCAGTTAATTGCCATTATAGATGAAACGCGATTTGCTTCTGCTGACATTCTGCTGTATTCGGAGAGCACCTTCAAACATTCTAAGTCAATTAGGCCGTCATTTAACGCAAGGTCCACATATTCGTGCAGTAGCTGCGCTGCTCAGCCGCCAATCCGAAGGTCGCGGGTTCGATGCCGGCCGTGGCAGTCGAATTAAGGCGGAGGCGAAAATGTGGAAGCCTTTGCACTGTGCGATATGAGCGCTCATTAAAGAACACCAAATGGTGAAAATCTGCAGCTTTCCACTACGACAACCCTCATAATCATATCGAGGTTTTTGAGACGTAAAATTCCAGATATTATATTTATGTGTTCTTTTTATGCTGCATATTCCATCCGATGAATCGGCACCTACACCCTTCTCAGGCAGAAAAGCACCCTTAGAGCCTATTTTAGGGTGCTATCGAGGCAAGCACCCAAAACAAAAGGGTGCTTTTTTTCAATCCACCATTTATGGGTGTTAAATGGTGTTGCAAAGGGTGCTTTCTCGTAAAAGCACCCTTTTTACACCCTTTTGGGTGCAAATTTTTTTACTGTGTAGACTGTCTGCCTCGAGGCGCACTTTCTTGGCAT